>JAFIRS010000843.1:0-529181 GCA_018342105.1 Gonioctena quinquepunctata | reverse complement strand
TTAAAAAAAATTCGCGTCGACTAAGAACCTCCTTTTTTTGGTTTGCGGTTTGAACATAGCTTAAAGGATTGGCGTTGATGCTGAAAGTTGGGCGTCAATTTGAAAAAGAAAGAGGGGACCGAATTAAAGGCGGGAAAGATAATGGGGAACGTTTCGTGAAAATTTTTTTCAAAAAACATAATATTATGATTGCCCTTTATAGTATTCAAACCACCCCAAATCCCCGGTAATCAGGAAGAAACTACAAGCAATTGTTTTACTCTCATACAGGGTGTTGTGCCCCCCCTGACCCCAATTGTTTTGCCCGATACGGGGTGTTGTGATTTAACCCACCCACCTGTTACCAGACGTTATTCGTTGGGTTAAAAAACGGTAAAGAGCAATCGATTTCTGAAGAAGGTCGATCAAACTAGGTCTGGGCGGCTCAGATCGGGTTCATTTCTTTAAATCCCGGGAACAAAAAACGTTTATTCAGGAAGTACTCCGTTCAAAAAGATTCGAAAGGTTATTCAAAAAGAAAAAATAAGGACTGCACTCTAAAATGTTAAAATGTAAATATATATTTTAAAATTAAAATTCTTAAACTCTATGGACGAATGATAGGAAAAAAATTTCATAAAAAAAACTTTTAGCGAAAAGGAGATAATTCTGCAATGATCTCAATAAAATAATTTTACAAAAAGAAATCTTGCAATCAAGTCTGCAAACGACTCTAATTCTTTTTTGAAAACTTGGTGATCTTGAAAATTTGGACATACTTTATAGACACATACACTTTTTTAATGGTTTGGGGTTTTCCCTAAAAAAAATACAGAAAAACAAACATAAATCACCCTGTTTCCTTATTCATGGTTTATTTTTAAAGGAATTAGATTGACTTTATTATTCGTTTCCCCGTAAAGGTTACTAATTAATTCGTCCGGGAATTTTGTTTCATTAAAGGTTTTCTAAGTGATCGTGAACCATTGAAATTCGGAATCCCCTTTTATTTCTTTTTTGGGAAACTTTGACAATTTTGGAAACTATACTGTTCGCTCTGTTTTTTTTACTATGGACTTCAATACGTCTAATCGGCGAGTTTCGTTTCGAAGTTCTTTCACCGGTTTGGGGAAACCCCATTTTAGCCCATACGTAATTGACGACTTTTTAAAATCTTTTGGGAAAGGCATATTCTCGTCTACGTGGAAAACCCAAATCGAACTACCTATTGTTTACATGAACTCACGCTTTTATATGATCTTCAACCGGGAGCTTATTAGGCGGGGCTTAGTGTGTTTATGTGCCGTGACATCGTAAAACTGATAAGGGTCACCCGTTCTTGTTATAATTGGATAATATATTTACGGTAGCTGTCGCGCTATCGCGGAATTAATGACCCCATGTTTACCGAATTTGGACGGGTGTTTGAAATATGGATATGTTTTCTTTCGGTAGTAAATAAAACTGATTTTCTTATCTCGCTGGGAATGTACCCAGTAGCAGTCAATAATCTTTGTTTTCGCTCCTAGATGAATGATTTATGCGTCCGGTCTACAAGGGATATTTCTTGGTAATTATTTTTAAAAGCATTTTATTTGTCACCCGATAACAACGTATGGTTTTACGAACGTATGCTTATCCGCTGTTTCAGTCTAGCAGGTGGTCCATATTGACCTTTACTGTTTATCAAGAATATTACGTTGTTTTGTATCGTAGAAAAATTTCTCTGTGTTTACGGGGCATAACAGATCCATGTAAACGTAAGTCTAGTTCAGTTTCGTTAAATTTGTCTGAAGTTAACAAAATAATATTGCTATTGGATGAAAATACTCCTGAAAGTCTTATGCGTAAATTTTACCATATTGCTGCTGTAGAATTAGCGTGGCGAAGAGAAGAGGAAATAACGATGACTCTCAAGCAAATCGCATTGAATACAATTCGATGTTCAATAAAACGTGCCAAGGTGGTTCTGAAAGCTGTACAAGTAGTAAATGGTTGGTTTCCAATAGTGAAAGACAAAGCTGCCCTGTACGTCTTTTTCATGAACTGATATCAAAACGAGGCGACAATATTACCTCACCACGACTATTCTTAAAACCAAATCGACACTGGAAAAATGAAAATGACAAATGGTACGATAATGTACCTGTTGGAAAAAATACAATAAATGGATGGGCTAAATCTGCTGCTGAGGCAATTGGCTTGAATTTAAAGGACAAAATGATAACAAATCACTCGAATAGATCAACTGCTGTTAGCGAATTGGCAAAAAGTGGTGTAGAAGAACAACAATTGCTGAAAATTAATGATCATAGCAATCAAAATTCTATAAAACCATACTCAAATCTCGATCAAGAACACCACAACAAGATCATAAATATTATGCGTGGTAATAGATCTTATACAGGGTGTTTGGTAGCTGGGTGCAAACCTTCAAGGGGGTGATACACTAGCCCATGTAGAACATATTCATACAAACATTTTTATTTTCTAGCGCGTTTTTGATTTTTGAGGGAACTTTTACGATTTTTAGTACAAAAACCCAAAATTGGTCAATTAAATGCTAATAACTTCTAATCTTAACAGAAATGTCCGGTTTTTTTCATTTATTTTAGTAGTCTTATGTGTCCCCAATCGTACTAAAGTAGTTTGAAGCACCATTGTATCCAAAAAGTTATGTACAGAGCATTTAAACTTTACAAAAAAGAAAAGAAAATAAAAATCTGACCTTTGATGCCAATTAAAAAATAAACAAAATACATACAGGTGTTCAGACACTTTTAAAAACATGCGTAGTTATTGCTCTTTCGTTTGAGGTATCATTTATCTAGCTAAGTCCTAAACTTTTTTAATTAGGGTGCCTGAACCAGTTTAGGGTTGTAAATATGGATATTTGAAAAATTAAAAAAAAAGTAATTTAAATGAATTTTAGCTCGAAAACCTTCAAACTGAAATCCTAAAGCAATATGCGATATTATTTTAGACTTACATGGAATAATAAGAAACTTAGCCCAACTTAAAGAAGAAAACTGAACAAAGGCCGGTGGCGGTGGCATTTTACAACAAAGAATTTGACCTGAAGTTAGTCATTAATTGGAATGCATTCTTTTGTTATGATTTAGACCTTATGCTGGGGCCATAAAGTTGCTTTTGAGTTTATCAATTTTTAGGTACCTGAGTTGAGTAATCATCTTGGCCGGGTCGATTTGGTTGGCCAAACAAGTTCTCTAGTCACTGCTTTGCCCTTTCGAGTTGCGAGTAGACGTTGGTTTTGTGTTCCCCATTCACCGTGTTCAGTTGTAGCCTTTCGCTCCTGCACGTGTTGTTTATTTTGGACTATCGAACTTTTTGTTGTGTGTGCTGCCATGGCTGAGTTTACGAGTCATGAACAAGCCGATATCATTTTTATGTATGGCAGAGCTGATGGTAACGCATCTCTGGCACGACGTTTGTACCAAGAACGTTACCCGAACCGCAGGTAAATTAATTTCTAATTCTAGCGGTAGTTAAATTTTGCCATTTTCACCTTCAAAAGACGTTAAAAATGAGTTATTTTATTGCAGGGTCCTAACGCCGTGTTTTCCAACCATATCTAGGCTTCTGAATCTGGTATTCATCATGCTGAACCTGCCGTAAATCCAGGAAGACATAATGTCAATGTTGAGGAGCAAATTCTCGCAGCCTTCGAAGCGGATCCCACCATCAGCATCAGAGTTGTAGCGAGAGATTTAAACCTTTCGATATGGAAAGTGTGGAGTACGATGCACAACGAAAAGAAATACCCGTTTCACGGCACGGGTGTGCAAGGCTTGGAGGAAACGGATCCGGCGAGACGGATACGGTTCTGCCGTTTTTTGCTAAACGCAGATATTGACGACGCGTGGCTCTTAAAGTCCATCCTCTGGACTGACGAATCGAAGTTCTCCAGGGAAGGAATTACTAATTTCCACAACCTTCATGAATGGGCTGATAAGGACAGCAATCCACATTGGAAAAAACAGGTAAATAAATGATTTTTATTATTATTATTTTATTACCCATGTTCAACACGTGTTTAATTACCTAAATTAACTAATTTTATTGCATTTTTGTTTCAGATTTCTTTCCAAAGACAATTTTCAATAAATGTGTGGGCTGGGGTCATCGGACGCACATTGGTTGGCCCACATTTTGCCTGACATTTTGAATGGACAAAATTACCTCGAATTCATGATAAACGACTTGCCAATGTTACTCTATGATGCCGAAGTGCCAATATTGGACATGGACAGGCCGATCACATTTCAGCAAGATGGATGCCCAGCACATTGGGCTGTAAGCGTCCGCGAACACCTGAACCGCTGTTTTCCTGGCAACTGGATCGGGAGAGACGGACCCATCCCCTGGCCTGCCAGATCGCCCGACCTGACTCCGTTGGATTTTTTTTGTGTGGGTCGGGCGAAAGAACTCGTATACAAAACAAAATCACCACGAGAGAAGAATTACTTCAGCGAATAGAGGCAGCGTTTGAAATTATGAAACGGAAATGCAAATGAAAGTAACCACAACTGAAGTACAGAAATCGTTGTAGAAAGTGTATACGCAATGGTGGAGGACATTTTGAACACCAACAATAAATTTTACAGTACAAAACATTTTTTCTTTAATTCCAAAAAATCCATATTTACGACCTTTAACTGGTTCAGGTACCCTAATTAAAAAAGTTTAGGTCTTAGCTAGATAAATGATACCTGAAACGAAAGAGCAATAACTACGCATGTTTTTAAAAGTGTCTGAACACCTAGTATGTATTTTATTTATTTTTCTAATTGGCATCAAAGGTCAGATTTTTTTATTTTCTTTTTTTGTAAAGTTTAAATGCTCTGTACATAACTTTTTGGATACAATGGTGCTTCAAACTACTTTAGTACGATTGGGGACACATAAGACTACTAAAATAAATGAAAAAACCGGACATTTCTGTTAAGATTAGAAGTTATTAGCATTTAATTGACCAATTTTGGGTTTTTGTACTAAAAATCGTAAAAGTTCCCTCAAAAATCAAAAACGCGCTAGAAAATAAAAATGTTTGTATGAATATGTTCTACATGGGCTAGTGTATCACCCCCTTGAAGGTTTGCACCCAGCTACCAAACACCCTGTATAGTAGAGAACAGCAACGAATCTAATGTTGAGTTAAATTTTATTAATTGTACTTTCACTAACTGTACTTTTAATAAATAAATTAATGTTTCATTGTGTCGAGTTATAATTTTTTTTTCAAAAAATTTTCCGCCGAATATCCTTCGGACATTGACAAATGCCTCATAGTTTTATGATAAATTTCTCAAGCTCGTTGCCAAGGAACGAGCTTTCGATTGTCATAAAATTATCTCGTCTATCATCAATGTCCTAGGGATATTACTACTGATAATTAAATGTGACTTGATGATCAAAATGGACAACCCAAAGGTCCCCATAGACGTACATGTATACTTGAGGAGTATACGTACAAGTTTACTGGAACGTGTGTTTGGTAGTATTTGCACAAGTACGTTAACTGTACAAGCGACATGAGACTTGTGGAAATTATATACTTTTTACATGTGCATGTCAGACTTGCACAAGTGAAATTGAGCGTTTATATGTGAAAGACTTGTACAAACAAGCTTGAAACAGTTGAGATTTGACCATCCGTAGAATAGTACGATTTTGGTACTTCCGTAGAAAAACTCTATAATTTGGTGCTATGACGAATCACTTGAAAAGGGGATGATTTATTTCTATATACGAACATGAACCATGTCTGTGGCGCGTTGAAAGCAAAGAGTACCACGTTAGGGGAAAAAGGGAGGCGGTATATAAAAAACAGGAAAAATTGAGGGAATTAGACGCACAAGCAGATCGTGATACAGTGGTTAAGAAAATTAACGCCTTCCGAACGAATCACAGAAAGGAGAAGAAAAAAGTCGAACAATGACATGGTTCACATTTATTAAACTAGCGCAATGTGCACGCGTGCTTGTACGAATATTATCGACATAGATATCAAGCATACTTGTGCAATAAACTTGTGCCTATATACTTTTCAAGTATACCGGTACATCTATAGAGGCCTTGAGAATAGTATCAGTTCTTTCTAAAATAACATGATCTATAAAAATGGAAATTGTAACTTGTTCACTTTGCGGCTAAATGTTGAAATTTTACATTAGGATATATTCAAATGAAGGTGATTTTTAAGCCACCAATTGTGTAAAATATTAATTTGATTTTGTAATATGACTTCCAAACTGGAAGACTATATGTGGGTGTAGGTCGATTTCTACTGAACCTGTTTGTATATTCTCATAAAATACTGTTTTTTTCAGTTGAAAATACATATATACATGTTTGTATATTTTATTTTTGCGTCCCAATGATTCAATAATTAACGTTTATAACAGAATTCCAAATTTTTTTTATCTTGAGATTATTCTTTATACTAAATTTTCGAAAAAAGTATTATTTGAAATTCCTTCAAACATATATTTTTTTTTTCGTTTAAACAATATAAATACATAAGTGTTCCAGCTACACTATTTCTAATTTTGAATAATACTCGTTGTATCTACTTTATGTACTCCTCAAAGCGAAATCCATTTTATTCATATACATTGGAGCACAAACTAGCACTTCACGCTCATGCTCGGAGTTTCAACTCGGGTGTAATTCATTGATTCACCCTGTAACATCCATCATTTGCGTTATATTTGAAAGTTACTTCAAGTTTTTCTTAACATGTTTATCTATGATAAAATTTTCTTGAACATTGAACTACCCTTTTCATTACTAGCTGCGAAACTGGTCATAAGATTGAGTTGAGCCTGAGAAAATTCACATTGCATACCACAAATTGAGAAGTGGGCTTATTGAGAAATTAGTAGAAATGATAGCGATAGTAATTGTTGACCATTAAATTCGATCTGTTGTAGTTTTCACATATTTTTTAGGTTATGAATTGTGTGAGCAGCTCAGTCAAAATTATTTTCGAAATCTCCATTGATTTTATTCGGAAATCTGTCAAAATATCTTCTGAATCTGCCGTATTGTGGAAATTATCGTAATTTCATCCTATGATATCATCGTGCATTGATGGCAAGGCCGTACCCAGGAGTGGGCAGAGTTTAACTAAATCTGTAAAATACATCTGGAATAGGGTGTAAAAAAAATATATGTGTAATCGTGCGTAAGAACTTTTATTTGTATTCGTTCAGTGAGATCTGAACGAGCAGCATGTGCTTTTATTAAGGCAAGTGAGAAATTCGAGGTATACGTTCAGTGAGATCTGAATAAAAAATATGTGTCTTTATTAAGACAAATTGGAATTCAAGGCATTCGTTCAGTGAGATCTGAATAAGAAACTGCTTTTATTAGGGCAAAATTTGGAATCCGATTCGACTCTGAAGAGAATAGCCGTCCAGATCATTAGATCGTTGATGGCCGTGCAAATCAAAAAGTGGAACCGAAAGGATTAGTGATACCTATGCACTAAAATAAAATGTCATCCTCAGATGAAGAATCTGCCGTCTCAACCGACGGGAGTAGCAGAAGCTCTGTCGTGTCAAGGAAGGCGAAGAGACGAAAGTATTAGATGGAAGACGTCTACGAGGTGTTAACCCAGCTGAGAAAGCAGCTGGATGAGATCCGCAAGGAAAACGCGGAATCCGGAGTGAAAATAGATATTGAAGAAAAACTCAGCACCAACGAAAATACTGCAGCGGCTGCCTCCCAGAAAGAAGTAGCTAAGGTCATCGCCGCCCTCGGCAATAAGGAGGCTGGAAAGCCAGTCCAGGTGGCTAAAAAACCAGTATGGACTCAACACCTCCAAAAGTTGTTGGAATCATGGAGACGGACGACAACGTCTCCAAGAAGAGAACCCTGTCATTCCCCGATGGAAAAGACAACGAGAACGCCAGCAACGACGCGCAAGTTCACCGTTGTAAGTCCAAAAGAAAAGAGAGTCAAACCCGAGACCTCAGAAGCCCAAAAGCCGGAACCAATCGGCCCCCGTCGCCAAAACGGTTCCCGTCGTAGCCAACGGAGGCCAAACCATCTTCGAGGGCCCCCTTTCCCCAGGAAGTGACCCGAAGAAACCACCTCCAATTGTCCTTAGAAATAAGGACAAGTGGCAGACCGTTTCCGCCGAAATGGCCAGAAGGAAGATCAACTTCCTGAAGGCCAGGCTAACGTCCGATGGAATATCCATCCATACGGAAAACGAGGCAACGTGGAGGGCAACCACGACGTTCTTGGAAGCTGGGGGTTACAGCTTCTACACGTACTCTCTCAAGTCAGAGATACCACTCCACGCTGTGATCCGGGGGATTGCGGAGAACACAAAGCCGGATGAAGTGAGGACAAGCGTCCAGGACTCAGGCTTCACAGTCCTGGAATGTCATAGGATGACATCTAGGCAAACCAAAAAGGCACTTCCACTATTTTCAGTGGAAGTACCAAGGGAAGAAAACCACATCTTCAAGCTTAACACTTGTGTCATGCTCAAAGTGAGAGTGGAACCCCAACGACAGATGACTGGCGGATTCGTCTCCCAATGCCACAAGTGTCTATGGTTCAGACACGCACAAAGGTGCTGCCATTCCACTCCCAGGTGCGTGAAGTGCGGAGAAGAGCACGAGTCCCGGACCTGTCTGAAAACCAAGGAGCAGCCAGCCACCTGCGCCAATTGTGGGGGGCCACTCACGGTCAGCTTCAGAGGATGCCCCAAATTCCCCAAACCCAAACCAGCGACAAGACCCATACCACAACAAACACACCAACCTCCACGACAAACAACATACCAAGCACCTCGAAGGAGGCAGGGACCCAGGAACCCCAAGCACCACAGGCACCACCAAAATGGGGTCCAACGAGGATAACGACGACGGCAACCACAACAGTCAACCAACAACTGTTGGCACTACCTGAGGCGCTCAAGAAGCAACTTCTTGAGCTCTTCAAACAGAGTCAGGCCCCAGGAAATCTTAAATGTCGAGACAACCTTCGAGAAAACTCAGAATCTGCTCCCGGAACATTAACAGCGCACTCACACGCAAGGATGAGCTGCACGAACTGATATCCAGAATACAAGTGGACATCATCACCATCCAGGAAACAGCGCTGAAACCCCAGAAGAACTTCCATCTTCCAGGATTCACCTGCTACCGGACAGACAGACCCGGTTGTCGCCCCTTCTAGTAAGAACTGGCCTCGAACAACACGAGGCTGAGAAACCAGAACTATCTCGAGGCGAAGCAGTCGCAGTAAAAGTGAAAGTCGGACGCATAGGAATGATAAGAATCATCTCAACGTATATCCCGCCAGGGGGAAATATACAAAGAGAAGACCTAGCAGAACTATTTCCAGACCACCACCCAACTGTAGCCATTGGAGACTTCAACGCAAAGTCACAGACATGGCACTGCAGAAACAACAATCCACGAGGCCGAAATCTGGAGAACTTACTGGCCGACTACAACGACATCGAAGTAGTAGCCCCCTTCGCACGCACCTACCACGGACTACCAAACCATACACCAGACATCCTAGACATAGCACTGGTACAGTCCATCCCAGCCAACACCGAGATGGAAGTATTAGACGAGGGCTCCTCAGACCACAACCCAATCCTACTAACAATAGGGGAGGGAGACGCGGAACCTGAGGAACCAGCTACCAGGAAGACGACCGACTGGAACCGATTCAAAAGAATCATACACGACTCCATAGGACACATCCCACAAATACACACGAAGACAGACCTCGAAAGAGCAATAATACAGTTGCAACAAACTATCCAGGAAGCCATAGAACGCAGCTCCAAGACCACCCAAGCAACCAGGTTCAACTTCCAACTAGCACTAACACCAGAGGTTAGGGAGCTAGTTAGGAGCAGGCGCCGCTTGAAAAAAAGATACCAAAGAACACTGGCTCCCGAAGATAAGAGGAGAATGAACCAGGCAGGCAGGCAACTGCGGCTGGAACTCAAAGCTCACCAAACCCAGCAATGGACAAACAGGATGACAGAAATGAGCACAGAAGACAACTCTGTATGGAGAATGCAGAAAGTACTTCAACAAGGCAGAAGGAAACCGTGCCCGCCACTCCACGAAGAGGGGGGCCTGGTCTACACTGACAACGAAAAGGCAGAAGCATTTGCGGACGCTTTCGAACGCCAGTGTAGAGATAACCAGGTCAACCAAACCGACGAGGTGGAAGACATGGAAACCCGAGCCAGTCAGACTCTCAGGAGAATAAGACGGATCAATGATGCCGAGCACGTCTTTGAATCAACTTCGCCAGAAGAAATCAATAAAACCTACACAAGGCCCGGACCAGACCAAATTTCGAATAGAGCCTTGAAGGCTCTACCGAGAAAAGGATATGCTGCCTCGATCAACATCGTCAATGCAGTGCTCAGGCTTAGACACTTTCCACGACCATGGAAAGGAGCCACGGTCATCATGATCCCCAAACCCAACAAGAACCATGTGATACCGCAAAACCACCGACCCATCAGCCTCACACCCTCGATGAGCAAGGTGGCAGAACGAGTCATCCAGAGACGATTGAAACCACTCACGGAAGAACTCCTACCAGATGAGCAGTTCGGCTTCCGACAAGGACACTCTACGGGAATGCAGGTCTTGAGGATAGTGGACTTTGCCGTAACAGGCTTCAACCTGGGCAGGGGCACCACACAGGAGACTCATTCCTAGACGTATCCAAGGCCTTCGACAGGGTCTGGCACGATGGCTTGATCACCAAAATGACAGACTTCGGATACCCCACTCCCATAGTGAAGCTGATAGACTCCTTCCTGCGAGGACGGCGGTGCCAATATAAAGTTGGCAGCGTCCTCCCAGCAGTGAGGACCCTAGAAGCAGGAGTACCGCAAGGCGCAGTCTTGTCTCCACACCTGTTCTCCATCTACACGGCGGACATCCCAAAGCCTGCTGACAACTTTAACAAGCTAGCGCTGTACGCGGACGACACAGCACTAGTGGCCAGATCGGTGAACGCAACGCAAGTAACCCGATACCTGCAAGATCAAGCAGACAAGCTTGAGGACTGGTTCAACCTATGGAAGATCGAGATCAACGCGAAAAAGAGCCAAGCAATACTTTTTACCAGAAGGCGAACAACACCGTCAGGACATGTCATCATGAATGACCAACGAATCCCATGGGCAAACGAGGCCAAATATTTTGGAGTCACCTTGGAAAAAAGATTGACATTCAGGCAACACGTAGACCGGAGGCTTGGACTAGCGAAAGCAGCCCGAAAGAATCTCTACCCCCTCATAGGACGCAGTAGCAACATGGACCTAAAACTGCTCCTCATCAGGACCATCCTCCTTCTTATCATCCTGTATGCATCCGTCGCATGGGGTCAATGCGCACAAACATACAGGACCAAGATCCAGCTATTCTTAAACGTGAGCCTAAGAATGGCTCCCAGATACGTCCCGAATAGATTTATCTACAGGGACCTGAATGTCAATCCGAACTTCATTGACGACCATCTTCGGAACCACGCCACCGCGACGTTCCTGAAGACGGACACCCACACGAACCCGGTGATTCAAGACATCCACGCGAACCTAAACCTGGACGATCCCAGGTTAAGGGAAAGGGAAAAGTATTTGCGACCAGTCTACCAAAACGACCGTCCACCACCGAGAGTAGCACTCCGGCGCGTCAGGTGAGTAACAACTCAACACAAAACACGTAAGATCAACACACCAACATCACACCATACACTTACACACCCATCAGGTACATCACCACCATGCACACACAGCACAAGTCAGGTAAACATACAACAATCAGATAATAAGGGGTTTAAAGCACTCAGAGGCTGACTTCATACCACAGGAGGTACGATTTCAATTTTGCAAACGTGCCATTTGCGAGTTGAGGACCGCTCCAAGGAGGAGCGGAGGAAGTGGAAGTGGATAGTAAATCTCGTTCACACATAACATGAAGGGGATTTACTATCCATGGGCGCTCAACCTTAAGGGGGGCATGGTGTGTATGTGTAATCAAATTTAATTGCATTATTTACTTTAGAACCAACCCCTCCTCCCAAATTTTTTCTGGTTATGGCGCCTTGAATTTACGGTGGTAATCGTTACTTTTCAATTCCCACTAATTAGTTTTCGTTACGTGACTATGAATAAATCATATTGATCATCATATCAGCAGAATTCAATATGAAGAAGGGTTATAATTGAAAGTCTAGGAAAAAAAACAGAAATATATTCTGCCCAAAACTAATAATTCACTGGAATGTATCATGAAATAACATTATTTTAATCCATTATGTGGAATAAACCAACTAAAATCTAATCATCTTTTTCTGCTAGGGTGTCTTCGATGAACTTTTGATATGTCTTCTGGAATTTTCCCTCAGGGTCGAAGTGATCGCAGAGTTCCTTCCACCATTCTGGTTTCTCCGTATAAACCTTCTTACAAACTTTCTTAACAGCTTTCCGCTGTACTTCACTACATTTGTCGCAATTATTCTCCAAGGCATCCCGTATGTGAGCTAAAAAGTAATTTTTGGTGAAATACATTAGTCGTTCTTTTTTTATTATATTTTTTCATTTAATGAACAAAGATTCTAGAGAATTCATTACACAAATTTGAAAGGAAATCTAGACAGCATTCTGTCTGCAAATTATACTCTGGAGAATGAGAGAAACGCATGAGAGAAAATCTTTCAACACCACCAATATTTCGATTTTCAACTCAAAAGATGTGTTATTACAATGCTATGTGAAGAGCGTTGACGACCCATATTTTCCTCGTGTTTTCTTTAACTTCCTTTCTTGTCTGTCTGTTTGTTTGCTTGTCTGGTCGGTACAAATTTTGCAATAGATTTCAGATTGAAGAATTGAGTTCGTGAGAGAGATATGATTTTGAGTGAATTCTTCCGTGGTTTTCATGCGGTGTTATCAATACAAAACACAAAGTACTTTGTTTTGAAGCACCTGCCACTTATGTGGTTGAAATTCCGTGGCCCTGTAGAACACTGGACAGTGAATGTCATTTGAGATTCTTTAAAGTATCATTTAATTTTCTGACCTCAGTGCAACTTCCTCGTGAGTTTGCACTAGGCGAGACCGCCTTTTTGTACTGCTTTTACTTTCCCTACCATTTTTCAAAGTCCCACTGATATTGAATGACTTCCAAATGCATATAAAAGTTCGGTTATTGGAATTTCTTGAAACACGTTTCCATGAATGGAAAAACAGAGAATGGAAAACAGAGGAGTTATTTTCATTATTTTTGAATAGATGGGCCATATCTTTTTAACCGACGAAACCAAAAAGGAGAAGGTTCTCTAGTCGACGCTTATATTTTTTTTATGTATGACCACGCATAACTTTTTACTGAGAGTCCGATTCCGATATTTCTTCTTTCAGTAGATAGATGGTATTTCGAAGTTGGTCCCATTTGGATTAAAAAGATGAAATCCACCCCTAAGGGTAGCAAAATGAAGGATATTGATCACTCACCCTCTGAATTCTGGTCCGTTTACCGATTCTATCAGGCATAACTTTGTACTGGGTTCTTCGATTTGGATGATTCTTTTTTTATTAGATAGGGTTTACCTCATAGTTGATCATATCCGTTTTTCGAATGAAGTTATCCGTCCTTACGGGTAGAAAAATAGGAAATAGGGGATAATTTATTTTTTACTTGTGAACATTGGCACACATATGTAGTTGACAATGACAGATCGCTATTGTCATTATTCTTGCATTTGATGTCAGAAAATGATTTTGAATATAATGGATAATATCCCCGGAGAGTAAGCACCTTTCCGTTTGTCTACCTGTTTGTCACAATCATTTTTCTGATACACAAAAATGTAGGATTTTTTTCTCTCGACTGTTCAACTCATGTTTCTCTTTAGTCTTCTTTTTCTTGAAATCCAAGAAATCGGTGTCCCAATACACAAGTCTCATATATCATATTGATCGGTAATGATAAAGAATAAGCCCAAACGTCAAGGGTAATTTCTGCCTTTCCTGCCTGCCTGCCTTTCCAATCGGACGAGTTTTCAGAAATTTTAGTTTAAGAAAATCTGAGAAAACTCCATCATTTTGAAAATGTTATCGTTCGAAAATATTCGGATGGGAAATATTCCTTATAGTACTGTATGACTACAGAGTATGAACATTGGTTTCGTTTTTCGTTAATCTTCACTCAAAATAATTTTAAATAGTTTAATTGGTTTCAAGATGACATACGAATAAGTTATCTATTGGGATTCCATACATATTTTCAGAAACCCTTGTTTGAATTCAGTGCATTGAACTCAACAATGAGCAGTGGCATTGGAATATCTTCCTAAACTTATTTTGAGAAGTTGCAGTACCAAAAACTTGTAAATAAATAATGAAATAGTGATGCAAACAGTACAACTTACATTTGAGTTCGAGTCCTTCAGCATTACATGGTTTCTTATCCACACAGCAGTCGATATATTTTCTCAATATTCTGAAATTTGATAAAATAGATTCCAAATCTATATTATCGTACTTTGTGGGATAATTTGAGCTTTGGATCTAGCTTCATCGTCTGCTGATACCACTACCAAAACAACCAACAAAATAAAACGCAAAAACAGAGGATTCATCGTGATTAATCGTTTTCGGAACCGCTTGAAGCACAACTTCTCGAAAACTATGCAGTTCCAACATTATATCTGCATTTTATAGAGTTTGGTGATTTGGTCATGATGTAAAAGGTGAAGATCATTGATAAGGCCGAAAAAACATTTAATATATTCATATTGTTTTATTTCTAATTCGATTATTTTCACGCTTCACCCATTTCAATAATAATGTTGTTAATTAACAAGAATATCAGATTAGACAATCAGAACAGAGGTTCGGATGGTTTCATACACCTTTGGAATTCGTATGAGCAAGAGCTGGATGCTTGCCACACATACTCGTATGTGATAGAAAGAGACAGAGATAGAGAGAAATCGCATGAAGGGGGCATAACGCGTTTTGCTTACGTGACGATTTCTATCAGTCAACACCTACCGCAAGCCGCGTAAAAGATCTTCGTTGTTGAAATATGGAAATGAAATATGAAATGTAACGAATCTATGTTTGTTATCAAAATTTCACTCTTGTAATAACATTTGGCAAAAATCTCGTTTTCAGTGGCCGGAGATCAGCGCCTGAACATCGACTGAAGCCGGCAAATTTGGCGACTCCGACTTCGCGTCGGCAGGCAAAATTTGTTCCTGATGGTCATACACGTAGATTCGTCACATTTAATATTTCATTCCATTAAAAATGAAAAATGTCTTATTCCTCAAGACAGCTGACTACAAAAGCCCATACAATAGGTGTATGTTGGTCGCATACCATCAAAAAACAACTCTTTCCTTGGCTAATGCCTCGACAGACGTTGAATTACATCCGATGGATGAACATGCAAAGTCCTACAAGGTACTTTGCAAATGTTGGAAGCTTGAGTGTGGTGGTTAATATTAATCATTTTCGCAATAAACATTTGCAAAGTACTTTATATATATAAATATATATATATATATATATATATATATATATATATATATATTTGGCTTGTTTTTCTTGGGTTTTAGGTCCGTGGATCTGACTTTCATAAATCAATTACAACTTTGTTTTGGTATAACACGTGTAATTCATACGTTTCTACGTTTACTAAAAAACAATTACCCCAAAAAATTAATCGACTCTATATTCAAATCACGTATCAACCTGCTATACAATAAACATCTTAACGATGAAAAAACAACCCACCAATCCACACATATAGCCATTCCATACATAAAACACCTTTCAGAGAATATCTCACACCTGCTCGATCCACTAAACCTAAAAATCGCACATAAAAGTTATAAAACCCTCAAGCCTTGTTTCTCCAAATTAAAACCTGAAATCCCCCACAACAAAAAAACACACACCGTCTATAAAATACCTTGCAAAGAGCCAAACTGTAACAAAGTCTATATTGGCCAATCCAAACAATATTTAGAAAATAGAATAAAATCACACAAATATACAAACAACGCGGCAACAGCACTCAACAAACACAAAAAAACAACCACCCACGAGTTCGATTATACCAAAACAACCATTCTATGTTCAGAAAAAAACAAAAAAAAGAGAGAAATATTTGAGATGATTCACATAAAAAATAGTCCCAACTGCGTAAACGATAAAACTGATATCGCCGACTTGAACAGCATCTATTACAATCTAATATGAAAACAGTAACGCCACCTATCCAAGCCGAGCACACAATCCCTCGAAAACAACATAGCTCCCTAACCAAATAAAATATACAATTCAAAACACTTCCCACAGATGTCCACAACACTATCTCTCCATAAATCATTTCCACCTTACACATGCGCAACTAATTAATATCACCAGATCGTAAAGTAAACAACTCAATCACTATCTTGTTATGGATATAAAACAAAAAACCATAACAAACTAAGAAGGTCCAAACGAATCCTATGTTTGAAGGTACGGCATTAACATTTAATAACCGTAATTATTAATTGTTTTTGATTTGTACAATTTTACTTACTCATTGTTTTTACCTTGTAGAGTTGTAATGTTTGTAATCCTGATGAAGACGAGGATCCTCCCGTCGAAACGTATGAATTACACGTGTTATACCAAAACAAAGTTGTAATTGATTTATGAAAGTCAGATCCACGAACCTAAAACCCAAGAAAAACAAGCCAAAAATATACCCTCAGGTTCAAGAAATTACCACAACATATATATATATATATATATATATATATATATATATATATATATATATATATATGTTTCTTCGTAGATTTTTCGCGGGTATAATAGACTTATAATTGGAATATTCATAACAGCATTGTCATGAATTCTATTCATTGGCACCCACATTATGAAAAAAAGGTTCAACTAATTTTATTTATACTTCAAAAATACTCTGCCAATATTATATGTATTGAATATGTTCGCAAAATTAAATTGAGATCAACTTACCTTACCCCAGGAGTTCTCTAACTTCTTTCATTTCCTGTTAGTAATACACACACAGTACAGAGGACTGAACTTCTCAAAAACTGATAAATTCTGCAAGTAAACTCTACCCTTGATGACCAGCACGCATACAATCTCAGATTAAAGTGAAATCTGAATAACCCGCGAAACCGGACTCGCCCTAAGTGACCGACAAAGAAACTGACGCCGAGTGGCGAATTGTCAAAGTGGATAATTCAAATGAAATGAGTGTTGGGTTAAAGAAATGTAAAAAATACGAACTTATTCCGACTTATTCGTAATTATAATTCGCTTACATAACATTATCAAATATGAAAACTTTTTTTCAATGACATGAAAGTTATAAATAAGTCGGTATTACCTTATGTTGACTGAATTTCTGCAATACCGATGGTGAGTGAAAAAATTCAAATGAATATAATTGGGCATTTTTTCGGGCCCCTTCATGCACATATCAAGAATGAAAATTATGTCTTTCTCAAGAGAGGCCAGGCTGCAAAAATATTCATATTACATTTTAAACAAATCTGATGAAATGATCAACCACACATATTTTTCTAGATCAAGCAATTGAATTCTTGTTTGTCCCATATTATGAACACTTGACTTCAAATAATTGCATTGCTTTGAATAATTTTCCAGATCGAAATTGAAACAAACCTATTATTTGAGTTAAATAATCCAATTCATTTCATTTAAAACAATTATGTTTGAGTGAAACTAATGTTACTGAAACCATGTATTTTTATTTAAAATAAATGAAAACTACTTCAACAAAGCATTGCTTTGAATCATTTCAAGACCGAAATTGGAACACACCTATTATTTGAGTAAATAAACCAATTTATTTCATTAAACAATAATGTTGAGTGAATAATATTACTGAAACCAAGTATTTTTATTTCAAATAAATCAAAATACTACATTCAAACATTCCTTTTTTTTCAGTGTATAGGCAATAATAACGATGAAAAGTGGTGGGTAATTTATAAAGCATAACCCGGTACATCAAAACTGATGGTTACTCTTCATCAAGAAAAATAGCCCCGAGTTACATATCAGAATATTTTTTTCCAACAGAACTGAGAGTAATACGGTTGAACAGCACAAAGCCCCAGGGATTCAACGTGGCAATGATTACTTACGAATTTATTAACCAAAATGTGTACTCATATAAATTCAATCGAAAATCTTGTAACACATTTTTTATTATGATTGGATTTTGTATGAATTTCAAAACTGGTCTCATGTGAAAGATATTCTTTATACATTTCATGTGCTTTGGATTTTTTTTAACTAGCTCTTAGTAGCAAGGAACATCGACTAACTAGTCCGGTTATATAAAAATTTGAAGCCAGCTAAAACTTTTATGCAGACATTTCCTCATATCCAATACTTCTGAAGTTAATAATGAAATATGAAAATTCGTAGAGTTTTTTGATTTTTTTCCAAGGATTTTTAGCGCCATGTCATAGTTAAGAATTGCCTAATGTATACTTCGTACTCGTATTCCTAAATCCATAATTTCAGCTCTTTTGCATTTTTTTTATTGGACTATGGAGCTTTGTCATATTTATTTCAAAACACTGTTCAAACGAAAACCAAAATAATTTCAAGAGTAAAGGGGAATTGTTCAAATTTTTGTGTTTTCAATGACACATCAATGTACATACATCAACAGTTTTAAATATACAAACATCAGACAACTCTTGAAAAATTGCAATCTTCAAAGCTAAAACTGTGAGATGCTTGCAGATGTGAGATCTCTGAATCTCAAGCTTATAACTTCAGCGAAATGGGATAATTTGAAAAGATATGTCTGTGATCTCTGTGATGTCTGTGATCATGGAACCAAATTATGTTCAGTTTGGTTTATGGTTAATAGCATGAAACCCCAATATCTGAGTCAATTTCGCATTTGACCACTTTTTGGTGGTTTTTATATCAGTTTTCACGTCCGTTGTAAGACAATGAGTTAGCGGACGAGTACGGAAAATCAGAAACTATTTATAGGAGAATTAAACACATCTACCGAAAAAAAAATCTTCTGGAGAGAAACACGTATTTTACGAATCATGATGATACATTTCACATATGTAGCATTCGAAACCTTTTTCCTGAATATTTGCAACCCATTGATATACTTTTTCTCATTTCAATATGTAAAAATCAATATCTTTATAATTAACAAAAAAATACATGTGGGTCTTATCTCATATTCTTGTTAATTAACAACATTGTTATTGAAATGGGTGAAGCGTGAAAATAATCGAATGAGAAATAAAACAATATGAATATATTAAATGTTTTTTGGCCTTATCAATGATCTTCATCTTCATGACCAAATCTCCAAACTCTATAAAATGCAGGTATAATGTTGGAACTGCATAGTTTTCGAGAAGTTGTACTTCAAGCAGTTCCGAAAACGATTAATCACAATGAATAGACTGATTTTGAGTTTCATTTTGTTGGTTGTTTTGGTAGTGGTATCAGCAGACGATGAAGCTAGATCCAAAGCGCCGAATTATCCCACAAAGTACGATAATATAGATTTGGAATCTATTTTATCGAATTTCAGAATATTGAGAAATTATATCGATTGCTGTGTGGATAAGAAACCCTGTGATGCTGGAGGACTTGAACTCAAAGGTAAGTTGTACTGTTTGCAACACTATTTCATTATTTATTTACAAGTTTTTGACACTGAAATTTCTCGAAATAAGTTTCGGAAGATATGCCAATGCCACTGCTCATTGTTGAATTCAACGCATGGAATTCAAACAAAAGTTTCTGAGAATATGTATGGAATCTCAATGGATAACTTATTGGTCTGTCATCTTGAAACCATTCAAAATTATTTTAAGTAAAGATTAAGTGAAGACGAAACCAATGTTTATACACTGATGTCAAACCGTACTATAAGGAATATTTTCCATCCGAATATTTTCCAACGATAAAATGTTTAAAATAAAGGAGTTTACTCAGATATTTTCCCAAATTAAAAATTCTGAAACTCGGCCGATTGATAAGGTAGATCTCAGAACTTACTGTTGATGTTTGAGCTTGTTTATTATTGGCAATCAATATGATATATGAGACTTGTTTATTGGAACACCGATTGAAGATACTGAAGAGAAACATGAGTTGAACAGTCGAAAGAAATGAATCCTACATTTTTGTGTGTCAGAAAAATGGCTGTGAAAAACTGGTGGACAAACGGAAAGGTGCTTACTCTCCGCGGTGGGAGAGGTGTTTTAATCTCCACAACTAGAGATGATTTTATCCACTATATTCAAAATCATCTTCTGACGCGCCGTCGTTAGACATCAAACACCTGTTTTTCATGAAAAGCTTGAACATATCAACTTTACTTACATATCATACATATACTATCCTGCTTCACATTTTTCCGAAAAAAAAGCCTTGGAATTTTGTTAATATGAGAGAATTATGTTTCGAAAGTAAATTTTCAATGACGTTAATTTTTATTAAATAATTTCGAAACAGGCAATAGTTGCAAGGGAGAGTCTTTTATTATTATATTCCCTTTATGTGGGTACAAGGAAATGCAATCAACTCATCTCAGGACAAGGTTTCCACTATTTTTGCATCGGAATGAAAAAGTATATAGAAAAGATATGGCCCAGTAGAAGCAGGAATAAGGCGGTCTCGCCTAGTGCAAACTCATGAGGAAGTTGCACTGAGGTCAGAAACAAAAAGATACTTTAAAGAATCTCAAATAGACATTTACCGTGCCGTGTTCTACTGTGCCACGGAATTTCAACTACATAAGTGGCATGTGCTTCAAAACGAAATACTTCGTGTTTTGGATTGATAACATCGAATGAAAACCAAAGAGGAATTTACTCGAAATCCCATTGATTTCATAACGAGTCCACTAAGGTCCACTTTTATAGGTTTGGTTTGAACTTCGGATTGGAGTTTAAACCTAGGTTATGAGAAAAGTGACGTTTTATAGGTTTCGGTTAACGAAAATCTTCAGTTTAAACCCGGCAATCCATTCGTTATTGTGAACGATGGAATAATCACTATATAGTTAAACTTCAGATTGAGATTGAGCTTGCGCATTGAGAATCAGCATCAACAATTGTGGCAAAAGTTAGATCTATATAGTCTACTGGAGAAAACTGATAATTTCAAAGATTGAGGTTTTGTATTTTCAATTTGTTGAAATGGATGACTTTGTTTTCGGGTTCGAAGAACTTCTGACTGATGATGAGGAATATGTTATTGATATTGTAGAAGCTCCCGAAATGAAAGATAATTCCGAACCAGGCCAAATCACTTTGATATCTGGAACGATCTGGGATTTATATTACGTTCCAGTATTTCTAAACAATCCGTAGAACTATAAGTCATCTGTTGGAACGGTCAACAAATCAGTTATCTATTTCAATAGAACCTCTAATATTTCAAAATGTATTTTTATTAGGAACTACAGTTCGAGTCCAATGAATGGCATAGCTGTTGTTGACACTGAGGTTTCATGCTTAGGAAGTTATATCATTATCATCTGATATCCAAAGATTCGAAATATTCGAAAGGAAGTAGAAAATAAACAAGCTCATGAAACACTAGTGTTTTCTAATCGACCATTGTCAATTTGGTCAATTTGTCGTTTATTCTAGGTGCCAACACTACGCAAATAAAAAGAATTTGCTGTCATAAACGAATAAATCACTCAAATGCAGAGTTATCGTTGAACCAAGTTTAAACTGAAGTTAAAACTCAAGTTTGAACCAAAGTTTAAACTGATGTTCAAAGAACCTATAAAAATGTGCCTAAAGATGTAAATAAGAGATAATCAACCCAGAAACATAGGTTGAGTTATTAGTTTCTCTCTCTCCCTCTCTCTCTCTCACAAACTCAATTCTTCAATCTGAAATCTATTGCAAAATTTGTACCGACCAGACAAGCAAACAAACAGACAGACAAGAAAGGAAGTTAAAGAAAACACGAGGAAAATATGGGTCGTCAACGCTTTTCACATAGCATTGTAATAACACATTTTTTTAGTTGAAAATCGAAATATTGGTGGTGTTGAAAGATTTTCTCTCATGCGTTTCTCTCATTCTCCATAGTTATAATTTGCAGACAAAATGCTGTCTAGATTTCCTTTCAAATTTGTGTAATGAATTCTCTAGAATCTTTGTTCATTACATGAAAAAATATAATAAAAAGAACGAATAATGTATTTGACCAAAAATTACTTTTTAGCTCACATACGGGATGCCTTGGAGAATAATTGCGACAAATGCAGTGAAGTACAGCGGAAAGCTGTTAAGAAAGTTTGTAAGAAGGTTTATACGGAGAAACCAGAATGGTGGAAGGAACTCTGCGATCACTTCGACCCTGAGGGAAAATTCCAGAAGACATATCAAAAGTTCATCGAAGACACCCTAGCAGAAAAAGATGATTAGATTTTAGTTGGTTTATTCCACATAATGGATTAAAATAATGTTATTTCATGATACATTTCAGTAAATTATTAGTTTTGGGCAGAATATATTTCTGTTTTTTTCCTAGACTTTCAATTATAACCCTCCTTCGTATTGAATTCTGCTGATATGATAATCAATATGATTTATTCATAGTCACGTTACGTAAACTAATTAGTGGGAATTGAAAAGTAACGATTACCACGGTAAATTCAAGGCGCCATAACCAGAGAAAAATTTGGGAGGAGGGGTTGGTTCTAAAGTAAATAATGCAATTAAATTTGATTCCACATATATTTTTTTACGCCCTATACCTTATTCCAGATATATTTTACAGATTTAGTTAAACTCCGCCCATTCCTGGGTACGGCCTTGCCATCAATGCACGATGATATCATAGGATGGAATTACGATAATTTTCACAATACGGCAGATTCAGAAGATATTTTGACAGATTTACGAATAAAATCAATGGACATTTCGAAAATAATTTTGACTGAGCTGCTTACACAATTCATAACCTAAAAAATATGTGAAAACTACAACAGATCAATTTAAGGTCAACAATTACTATCGCTATCATTTCTACTAATTTCTCAAAAAGCCCACTTCTTAATTTGTGGTATGCAATGTGAATTTTCTCAGGCTCAACTCAATCTTATGACCAGTTTCGCAGCTAGTAATGAAAAGAGTAGTTCAATGTTCAATAAAGATTTTATCATAGTTAAACATGTTTGGAAAAACTTGAAGTAATATTTAAATATAACGCAAATGACGGATGTCACAGGGTGAATCAATGAAAATTAGTATGAATAACACCCGAGTTGAAACTCCGAGTATGTACTCATGAGCATTAGCGTGAAGTGCTAGTTTGTGCCCTAATGTATATGAATAAAATAGATTTCGCTTTGAGGAGTACCTGCTCCTAGTACATAAAGTAGATAAAACGAGTATTATTCAAAATTAGAAATAGTGTAGCTGGGACACTTATGTATTTAAATTGTTTAAACGAGAAAAATATATGTTTGCAGGAATTTAAAATAAAACTTATTTTCGAAAATTTAGTAAAAAGAATAATTTCAAAATGAAAAAATTTTGGAATTCTGTTGATGAACGTCAATTATTGAATCCTTGGGACGCAAAAATAAAATATACATACATGTATATATGTATTTTCAACTGAAAAAAACAGTATCTCATGAGAATATACGTTCAGTAGAAATCGATCTTATGTATTGCACATATAGTCTTCTAGTTTGGAAGTGATATTACAAAATCAAATTGATATTTCGCACAATTGGTGGCTTAAAAATCACCTTCATTTGAATTTATCTAAATGTAAAATTTCAACATTTAGCCGCAAAGTGAACAAGTTCACAATTTCCATTTTCATAGATAACGTTATTTCAGAAAAAACTGATACTATTAAGGACTCAAGGCCCCCATAGACGTACCGGTATACTTGAAAAGTATATAGGCACAAGTTTATTGCACAAGTATGCTTGATATCTATGTCGACAATATCCGTACAAGTACGCGTGCACATTGCGCCAGTTTAATAAATGTGAACCATGTCATTGTTCAACTTTTTTCTTCTCCTTCCTGTGATTCGTTCGGAAGGCGTTAATTTCTTTAACCACTGTATCACGATCTGCTTGTGCATCTATTTTCCTCAATTTTTCCTGTTTTTTATATACCGCCTCCCTCTTTCCCCTAACGTGGTACTCTTCGCTTTTAACGCGCCACAAACATGGATCATGTTCGTATATAGAAATAAATCCTTCGAGACATTCTCGCTGTCCACTTTTCAAGTGATTCGTCATAGCACCAAATTATAGAGTTTTTCTACGGAAGCACCAAAATCGTACTATTCTACGGATGGTCAAATCTCAACTGTTTCAAGCTTGTTTGTACAAGTCTTTCACATATAAACGCTCAATTCCACTTGTGCAATTCTGCACATATAGAAAGTATATAATTTCCACAAGTCTCGTGTCGCTGGTACAGTTAACGTGCTTGTGCAAATACTACCAAACACACGTTCCAGTATACTTGTCATAAAATTATGAGGCATTTGTCAATGTCCGAAGGATATTCGGCGGAAAATTTTTTGACAAAAAAATTCATAACTCAACACAATGAAACATTTATTTATTTATAATGAAAAATTACAAATATTGAAAAAAGTACAAGTTAATTAAACAATTATTAAAATTCAACTAAACATTAGATTCGTTGCTGTTCTCTACTATAGAAGATCTATTACCACGCATAATATTTATGATCTTGTTGTGGTGTTCTTGATCGAGATTTCAGTATGGTTTTATAGAATTTTGATTGCTATGACCAGTAATTTTCAGCAATTGATGTTCTTCTACACCACTTTTTGCCAATTCGCTAACAGCAGTTGATCTATTCGAGTGATTTGTTATATTTTTGTCCTTTACATTCAAGCAGCAGATTTAGTCCATCCATTTATTATATTTCTTCCAACAGGTACATTACCGTACCATTTGTCATTTCCATTTTTCCAGTATCGATTTGGTTTTAAGAACAGTCGTGGTGAGGTAATATTGTCGCCTCGTTTTGATATCAGTTTATGAAAAAGACGTACAGGGCAGCTTTGTCTTTCACTATTGGAAACCAACCATTTACTACTTGTACAGCTTTTAGAACCACCTTGGCACGTTTTACTGAACACCGGATTGTATTCAATGCGATTTGCTCTAGAGTCATCGTTATTTTTCTCGATTTGAGAAAAATCCACCAGACAAGCAACTGCCTCTCTTCCTCGCCACGGGAATTCTACAGCAGCAATATGGCATAAGACCTTCAGGAGAATTTTCATCCCATAGCAATATTATTTTGTTAACTTCAGACAAATTTAACGGAACTGAACTAGACTTACGTGTACATGGATCTGTTTGTAGTTTCTTCCTGATTGCATCGCGGGCATCTCGGGCTGGTTTGATTACAATTTTTTTAAACGGGTCAATCATAATATTATAGTACTTTTCTTGCAGAAGTTTGCACGAAACGTTCCACATTGTCTTCACCGTTGTTTCTTTAAATTCGGTCCAGTCTTTCTTTCTCAAATTGACTGCCCATCTATGTTCATTAACCGACGAAACCAAAAAGGAGGATGTTCTCTAGTCGACGCGTATATTTTTTTTAATGTTTTTTTATATGTGATCACGCATAACTTTTTACTGAGACGTCCGATTTCGATGACTTCTTCCTTCCAGTGGATAGGGTGTACTTTGAAGATGGTTCCATTTGAATTTAAAAACCAAGGGTAGCAAAATGAAGGATATTGATCACTCACCCTCTGAATTCTGATCCGTTAACCGATTCTATCAGGCATAACTTTGTACTGGGTTCTTCGATTAGGATGATTCTTTTTTTATTAGATAGGGTATACCTCATAGTTGATCATATTTGCATTTCAAATTAAATCATCCACCCTTACGGGTAGAAAAATAGGGAATAATTGATTTTTCACTTGTGAACATTATTTTTGTTCTGCTACATCCGTCACAATCATTATATTCTATGAGAGGATGTAATGATATACACAGTAATGGAATGAACTTACCAGAAGAACAAAAATAATTTATATTACAACAAATAGTATAAGTAGATAATCATATTATTTAACTGGTAATAGTTGAAGTAAGGTGGGTAGTTAATTAGTAGATTTCAGCCACAAAAAATTGAAAAATAAAAACTTTTTAACAAAAAATTAAACTGACGAAATACGGAACTGAAAAGTGAAGAATAAAATAAACCTGTTTAGTCTCAATAACTAAGCTCCTAAACTAATGTAAGTAACTTTTCAAAAAATTATCAGAATGTCACTGCGCAATTCGATGCCATTATTTAACGCCTTATCCAATTCATTTGCTTGTTTGTTTGGCGCCGACTCAAAATTAGTTACTTACATTAGTTTAGGAGCTTAGTTATTGAGACTAAGAAGGTTTATTTTATTTTTTACTTTTCAGTTCCGTATTTCGTCGGTTTAATTTTTTGTTAAAAAGTTTTTATGATTCAGTGTATTGTGTATAGCCTTAGCAAATCAGGTAATTTTTGTTAAATTACTGATAGCTTGTTTTTTAATAAACAAAACATATAAGGCACTTAATGTACATTTTTATATATAATTTGTGAAAAGTTGCACAGAAAATTTAGTACAGTAGGTAAAGGTATCATCCATATTCAAATAAGACATTTCACACATTTGGCGAATATTGGTTTCACACTACAATATGTTCTTCCGCACTAGTTAATAAAAACTTTTTAACAATAAATGACACCGACGAAAAAAGAAACTGAAAAGCAAAAAATAACCGTTCTTAGTCTCAATAACTAAGCTCCTAAACTAATGTGAGTAACTTAAGTAACTAATTTTGAGTCGGCGCCAAACAAACTAGCTTGATATTTTTTTTAATAAATATTATGATCTTTGTTGATTGTTTGATTGGCGCCGACTCAAAATGAGTTTCTAAGACTGAAAAGGGTTATTTTTTGGTTCTCAGTTTCTTTTTTCGTCGGTTTCCTTTTTTGTTAAAAAGTGTTTTAATTCATATTCTCGTTCGCAGCAAAATTCCATAAATATTCCCCAAATATATTTGTGACTGTAGGTTGTATTTCTGGGATTTTTTTTTCTGATTAGCGCATTTATACTTTGAACATTCGCATTGCCAAAACGTGACATTTTGAAATTTATTGGGAATGAAGTTGTTAAACTCAATCGTGTTGTTATAGTGATTGATAATTGCACTGAATGCAATTATCAGTGTAATGTTGACATGGGTTGGGTGAAATTGTTTCATATACACAAAATGACAAAATTTGAATGGTTGTTAGACCTGTCAAAAAAATTTCACAATAATTTTATTGTCAGATCAGCATTCCGTGCATATGGCTTTATTATCGGGAACTGTAAAAATGTCACTAACATGTTATAATTAACCTCTCTATATTTCAGCTTGGTTAGATCAAAACTAGAATATATATCCATAATATGGAATCCCATATATATTCAATTTTCATCTGGTATAGATAAAGTTCAGAAGAAATTCTTTAAATTCCTAAGCTTCAAAATTGATGGGTTTTATCCTCCAAGATGTTGTAATTATCTTGATTTGCTACATAGATTTGACTTTGTGTCTTTAGAGGAAATGTAGAAATCAGGCAGCTGTTTTATGCTTATATAAATGACTCGGTAGTTAAATTGACTGTCCTGCACTACTGTCGCAAAGTGTTCCTAGTATAATAACTTGTTCCCAGAATAACATACACTATTATTTTTCGTGCAAAAACGCCCAAACGAATTTAACTGAAAAAATACCAATGAATTTGATGTGCAGTAATGCTACCAAACTCTCTAGCATTTGTGAAATCATTTGATGCAATTTATTTCCAAATCTGAGCCTGTAACTAATAACAACAGTTTTAAATGTGGCGTTCCGCATATTCGTGCATTAATACTAGTATCCAAGAAGTCAAAGCGTGCATTTGGTGGTACAATAGTGAAAGCAGTGGAGAAACAAATAAAACCTCTGAATCCCAAATGGGATTAGTATTATGTATTCTGTAACAAAGTTACAAAAAAAAATTCGATAAGGAGTGGAAAATTCCGCATGCGACGTTAGCAAGTGTGAGGAACCACTTTTTTTATTCTTACCAGTAACAGACTATGTCTTCTCCACGACCAGAAAATATGAATCAAAAACAATTAAATGGAATCTGAACAAAACAAGTTATTTATTGAGACATTTGTATTACATTGTAACCTCAATACGTAACATATAATAACAATACGTCGTTATGTAAACCGATATCTTCAAGAGTGCCCCAAGGATCAGTTCTTGGGCCACTCCTGTTCATAATATTTATAAATGACATCTTTCATCACATTGAACCATCCCAGTGTATGTTGTTCGCAGATGACATAACTTTCTACAATTCAGCTTTGAAACCAATAGAACTTCCTCATAAGGACGTTGAAGCATCTAACAGAAACAGTGAGTGGCCCACCCCTAACAACCTGATTCAGAATGACCCCAAAACACAATCAATCACATTTTCTTCCAACATGTCCCTTACCACAGACATACCAGTTAAGCTGTTAGGTATCACCCTATACACCAAACTTAAATGGGCTGAACACATTGACATACTATGCAAGAAGTTAGCAACTCAAATCTTCATCCATAGGCGATTGAGAAATACTGTTGATGAGAAAGTCCTGAGAATGTCATACTTTCCACTGTTTCACTCTCATCTAAGTTATGGCGTAATTTTATGGACAATCGTGCCTTTATTCAGCAAAAGGAAGCAGTCAGGGTAATTGCCAAGGCAGCTTATAATGACTCTTGCAAACCCTTATACAGGACTTTGAAAATATTAGCACCTCCTTCACTTTTCATTTTTTACTGCTCCATCCATCGTATTATGGTTGGGTTCACGCCCCTTTCCCTTATTGCCTGACATATGGAATCAAATGACTTATTGCCAAATGCTCCTTCTACGTCGATGAATATACCCAGAGTGGCGCCGCCCCGGCCTAACCTCCCTTCAACCCTATGGACGAGTCGATGGAGGACAGTCTCCGTACCCTTGCCGCTCTGGTACGCGTGCTGGAGGTCGCTGAGTGGGTTCAGTTCCAGTTCCTCCTCTTTGATGTATCTGTGTACCAGCCTTTCAGTTGTCTTTAGAAGAAAAGACGTGATGGCTCTGAACGCTTTTGCCTGGGTGTAATCATTTTAACCAGGCTTGGGGATGAAGATGACCTTGGCTGTCCTCCATGCTTTAGGAACGTATCCGTGTGCGAGGCGGCTGCGGAATATCTTCAAAAGATGGGGGACTAGGATATCCTTGCCTTTTTGTAATAAGGCTGGGAATATACCATCTTCCCCCGGAGATTTGAAAAGTGGAAAGACTCAATGGCCCAGTCCACTCTTTTGTAAGTTACAATTCCGGCAGCCATCCTGTAATCAACCTTCGTTTCGGACGGTACAGTTGGCTGTGGATTGGGTAGTGCAGTGTTACTGCCCGGAAAATGGACTGAGAGCATGTGTTGGAGTGTCTCGCCGTCCGAAGCAGTATAGCCGCCTGCGGGCAGGGAGAGCACCTCCAGCTTCGGTACCGGGTCTTTGGATAGGACCTTGTTTTTTGCGCGAATGCATACCCTGGGCCTTGCTTCGGAGGTGAAGTAGAATAGCGATCCTCCGGCTATGCCCATACCTCCTATCTTGCCTTGGTAAGCCCAAGGTTCTCGGATAAGATATATATTTACATCGAGCTATTTTATGAGTTGTTTCCCTTATATTGTTTTTATTTTTGCAGAGTTTAGCTCAGGGTAATATCGAAACCCCTAGTAATTTGTTGTTTGGGTTGAGTTCAAACCTTAATGATTTATTTCGACTACTGAGTTGAATACTTTCAATATTTTCATTGCAAAATGAATAATGAAATAAATGTACAGATAAATGAGCACCTGTTTCCTTGATACTGAGTATACTCTAACTTGAAGTGATTGAACTCAGAAAAACACGAGTTTTTTCATTTCGATATAAAAATATACTCTTTCAATTGAAGAAAATATCGATGACTTCATATCTTGTAATAGTAGTGGGGGTCATAAATTGATTTTTGAACAGAAAAGTAGAAAACTAAAATGAAAAATCGACCTGTCCGAGCTTTACCTCTGGAAATAATCAACTCGTAAGATAATAGAGCGTTTCCACACTTTATGAACGCACTGTATATCCAAATCGCAACTGTCTATCTATTTCATGTTCTAGGAATCGCTCTATAACTCATATTATATTTTCATTCATGCACCCTGTAACATGCATAAAAAAGCATCTGCGTCATATTTCAATGATACTTCAAGTTTTTCCAAACGTGTTTATCTGTGATATAATCTTTAATGAACATTGAACTACCTATTTTCATTACTAGCTGCAAAACTAGTCGTAAACTTGAATTCAGATCGCATACCAGAAATTCAGAAGAAGTGTCCTTGTTCCTTTGATGCAGCTTTTTGAGAAATTAGTGAAAATAATAGTCTAGTTAACAAGTGCTTTTTGGACCAACTTTTTTCAGCAGTCTCCGAAAATTATGATCGAGGTGTCATTCGATTCGGAATGACATCTAGATGATTTTTGGAGAAAATGAAGTTCCGCTTGCTAAAATTGTAAAAGTTATTAACAATTAACTAAAAAAAAGGGGGCTTTGGTTTCAAATATCTCAAAAACTAATAGAGATTTTTCAAATCTGAAGAAAGATTCAAAAAGAGGAGGAAATTTCCTAAGAATTGTATGATCAATATTTATAATTTTCCCAGAGGGATGAAAATACGGCCGAAAACGGGTACTCTGGCTTGGGCAACTTTAACTTGGACACTTTAACAATAAAAATTATTTAAGCATACTAAATATGAAAATAAAAAATTGAAAAAATTCGGACACTAATTGAACAGATGCATGCACAATAATCCGCTTGAAAAAAAATTTTCAATTAGTTATTCAATAGTTAATTAATAATTTTTTTCTGCTTGAACATGAACATTGCAAGTGTGATAATTGTTAAACTATGAATTTAAGTTTTTTTTTTTCTCTTGGAGCAATTCTTGAAAGGCTTCAGAATAGAACCACGTTGAAAAAATCAAAAAATGTTTATTTTTAGTTTTTTATTCATAATTTTCGTTGTTGCAAAATTAAATACTTAAATTAATCATTGAAAAAAAATTTTTTTTCCGATATTAATAACGATCCGTTTTTATGTTATCAGGAACTGCATAGAAATAATTTAAAAAAAAATTGTTCTCCAATTGTTTAAAAAATTGTTATAAAAAATTTGTTTATAAGATAATTAATTTTTTTTTTATGGAATTTCAATCTTTGATACAAATAATGATTTTGAAAAAAAAATTATTCCATAAAAAAAAAAATTATTGCTTAAAAATGCATTTGTTAATTAACAATTATTTTCTCCAACTTCTAATTAATATTAAGGAACCATTTTTTCTTTAGAAATCTTCATTTGTTTTTCTTTTTTATATAAAAAAAAAAATTATTTTATTTAATTTTTCATTGTTTATGCAATAAACAATTTGTTATAAACAAATACATTTTTACCTTATATTTTTTTTCTATTCTAATTTCTGTCACAAAAACAGACATGATTTTTATTTGATTTTTAATTTTTTTTATTATTATTTTTTTAATTTTTAAATATAAGTTCTCTGTAACTTCGTCATTCTTACGTGGTTTTTCATCCTTAAAATTATTATAATTTATAAACTAATCGAGATACGATGAAAATACTCGAAATTTATTCATTCTCCATTAGATAAATAAGAAATTTAGCTGAAAAGTTTAGTTGTTACTTATTTTTTTATTAAATTTATAGCAATTAATGATGAATAATACTTAGGAAGAAATTTTTTTTTGCTTTAATGCTTAAAAATCTTATCAACTATTGAAAATATGACTAGCTCTTTCAAGTATCTTATCAATTATTGTTCATTACTCAACTTTTCACCTTTTACATTTTAATATCACTTAATTATACTTCGAACTACTACTACTTCCTTAATAACAATTAGAAGTTGGAGAAAATAATTGTTAATTAACAAATGCGTTTTCAAGCAATAAAAATTTTTTTCATAGAACAATTTTTCTTTTGAAAATCATTATTTGTATCAAAGATTGAAATTCCATAAAAAAAAATTCAATTATCTTGTAAACAACGCATTTGTTTATAACAATTTTTTAAACAATTAGAGATAAACATTTTTTTAAATTATGTCTATGCAGTTTCTGATAACATAAAAACGGATCGTTAATAATATTTGATGAAAAAACATTTTTTTCAATGATTAATACAAGTATTTAATTTTGCAACAACGAAAATTATTAATAAAAAACTGAAAAATGAATTTTTTTTAATTTTCCCAACGGGGTTCTATTCTGAAGCCTTTCAAGAATTGCTCCAAGAGAGGAAAAAAAATCTTAAATTCATAGTTTAACAATTATCAACTTGCAATGTTCATGTTCAAGCTGAAAAAAATTATGAATTAACTATTGAATAACTAATTGAAAAATTGTGATAAAATTTTTTTCAAGCGGATTATTGTTCATGCATCTGTTCAGTTAGTGTCTGAATCTTTTCAATTTTTTATCTTCATATTTAGTATGCTTAAATAATTTTTATTGTTGAAGTGTCCAAAGTGGGCGTGGCTTGCCCAAGCCAGAGTACCCGTTTTCGGCCGTATTTTCATCCCTCTGGAAAAATTATAAATATTGATCCTACAATTCCGGGAATCAGAAATTTCCTCCCCTTTTTGAACCTTTTTTCAGATTTGAAAAATCTCATTAGTTTTTTGAGATATTTGCAAAAAACCAAAGCCCCCTTTTTTTTCAGTTAATTGTTAATAACTTTTACAATTTTTGCAAGCGGAACTTCATTTTCTTCAAAAATCATCTAGATGTCATTCCGAATCGAATGACACCTCGATCATAATTTTCGGAAACTGCTGAAAAAAGTTGGTCCAAAAAGCACTTGTTAACTAGACTATTATAGCAATAGTTATTGTTGAACATTCAATTCGATCGTGATGAACTGAGCAGAATCAAAATTTCAGACTGTGTTATGGTTTCTACGTATTTTTTGAGTTGTGTCTTTTATGAGCAACTCAGCACAAACTCATTTTGAAATCACCATTGATTTTATTAAGAAGTGCCACAAAACTGTCCGAAGTCAGTTCGGAAGTGAAATATCTTCTGAATCTATTATCGTAAACCCATCCTATGAAAATATTGACTGATTAGAATTATGTTATTGTGCCTTGAATGTCATGATTTTTTTTATTTATTACTATTAATTAGAACAAACTTCCGCTGTTTTCATGGAATATGATGATTAGTGACATTATAATTTGATAAGCTTGATGACTATGAAGGAACCATATTTCTTCCGAGAGGAAGATTGATGCAAAATCAGCAGAATTTAAAATAAACAATGGTCATCATTGAAAGTCTTGGAAAGAAACCAAAAATATATTCTGCCCAAAAATAATAATCACTGGAATGTATCATGAAATAACATTCTGAAAGATTATGAGAAATAAACTAAAATCTAAAGGTCTTTTTCTGCTAGGGTGTCGTCGATGAACTTTTGATATGTCTTCTGGAATTTTCCCTCAGGGTCGAAGTGATCACAGAGTTCCTTCCACCATTCTGGTTTCTCCGTATAAATCTTCTTACAAACTTTCTTCACAGCTTTCTTCTGTACTTCACTGCATTTGTCGCAATTATTTTCCAAGGCATCCCGTATGTGAGCTGGAAAGTAATTTTTTATCAAATACATTAATTGCTCTTTTGGATACCCCCTATCCCATATTTCATCATATTTTTCCATATAATGAATGTGATTTTATTATATAATTACATGTCCTGACTGACTGACTGACATACGATCAACGCCCAGATCAAACTGCTGGACCGAAAAAATTGAAAATTTGACAGCGTATTCTTATGATGACATAGATAACCACCAGAACGCCAAAACAGCAATTTTTTTCAATTGAAAAAGTCACTGAGCTACGGTAACTACATAGGCCAATCATTAGAGATTTCCTCGTGACAAAAATGGTACCAGGAAACCGACTGTGCCATCATACGATCGATTTCTTCATGTCATATTTGAAAATTGCATGTTCAGTACCATGGGTTCAAGTCTAGTGAAATATCAGCTTCATCTGGTGTTCCACAGGGACCAATTCTGGGACCTCTTTTGTTCACCATCTTCATAAATGACATATGCCTGACCCTGCAGTCCAATATTTTATTATATGCTGACGATTGTAAACTATACACGACAATCAATTACCTTCAAGATTGTACATTACTTCAAGAGGATCTTGAAAGACTTAATATCTGGAGTAATTCTAACTTATTGCCCCTTAACATAAAGGAGTGTAAATATGTGCTCTCCACGAGACAAAAACATATAATTGAGTATACCTACCATATCGATAATAATTCACTAGATAGATGTTATCAGTTCGTGGACTTGGGTGTGATCTTCGATGCTAAGCTAACCTTTGTTGATCATATATTTGAAACGGTCCCTGAAGCTTATAAAACACTGAAATTCAAAATCAATGGAACAAAATGAGTCCCTGAAGTTAATTTCCAATGCTTTCGTTAGGTCCAAACTGGAGTATGCATCGGTTGTCTGGAGTCCTGGATATGATATTCATGCAAATAACAATTGAAAATATACAGCGAAAATTTATCAAACACCTTTGGTATAAGACCGATGGTATTTATCCAGATAAAGGATAACCTCAATTAACACTATCAGGCAGATTTGAAATCTCTTTATTGGTTTCTCGCCGTATTTTTAGTGGTGTTGTTTTTCTATACAAATTACTCAATAACAAACTTGATTGTCCTAATTTACTATCTCTTATTGATAAACATGTTTCTCTATTGCCAGTGAGAGACAAATCTTTCTTTTATCTTCACACACCTCATTCTAACTTACTTCGATTCTCACTCATGTATAGAATTTGTTCAGATTATATGTCTTTTCAAGATTCCTCCTCCATTGTAAAGTTGCTGATATAATAAGAGCATTGCTGTCGAATTTCTCCGTGTTATACTGTCTGGTAGTAAGCAAATCAGTAGTTAAACTTTTTTCTTCAATCACAAGAAGTTTTTTTCAGTGTATGTACTGATTTGCATATCTCTCTCCAATTGATAATGTCAATTGTTTAATTTTTATTCTATAGACTAATTCATACTATCTTATGTATTTTTTGTACTGTTGATTTTTCCCATCCTGTGATTGGCTTCGGCTGTTGGATGGTGTGTGAATGAAAAAAAATAAAGAATAAAATACGGAAGATGATCCGTAGTTATATCCTGTTATGTTTCGCAACTATCATTGCTTAATTTCTTATAAACATTTGAGAGCAAATAATCGCTTGTAAAATGGAAGGTAATGAACCAATCCCAATGCACTCTAGAGAATCGAAATAATAACACGTATTATTATAACGGAGAAAAAGCGAATGAAATACGGAAAAATGCGTTTTTTTTTTAAATTTATAATCCTACCATTTTTCAAGTTGTGGCGCAATTTGTTTGCGACACAGTAGTGATTGATTTTTACTTTCTGTAAAAAAAATTAGGTGCTGTCGGATCATCAGTTTTTGCATAATTGCAATTTACATTTTTTAATGCACTTTATTGGAGCAAGCCTGGATGCGTCATAGGTGGTTCGATTTGAATTCTTTTAAAACATATTGCAAGTAGAAGTATAGTACCACAAAATGTCTATTCTCATGTTGCGTTAAAATGCTTCGAAATAGGTGAGAAATACTTGCAAACATGACCGAATACCGGCAAGTGCATGAAAGCGGTTCGGGAGTGGGGGTTAGAGCAGCAGATTCATAACGGGAGCAGCATAGAGAAATTAATTTTTTTAATTTCTCTATGGGGCGCAGCGCGCTTGTATTTCTCTATATACGCTTTCCCGCGTCTGCTGCCCTACCACACTACTCCGCCGCTTTCACACGCTCGCCCGTTTTCGACCTTGTTTGCAAGTATTTCTCACCTACTCCGCAGCATTTTAACGCAAAATAAGAATAGGCGTTTTGTAGTACTATACTTTTTCTTGCAATATCTTTTTACGAAATTGAAATCGGACCACTTACGACGCATCCAGGCTTGGTGCAATAAAGTTAATTGAAAAATGCAAATTGCAATAATGCAAAAACTAATAATCCGACAGCGCCTGACTTTTCTACATATCAAGTACATATCAATCACTGCTCTATGTAGCTGAGAGCCTGCGCTGCAACTTTAAAAATGGCAATGTTATGAATGAAAAAAAAACGCCGATTTTTTCGGGTTTTCCGGTTTTTCTCCGTTACTAATAATCCGATCGAATTGTGCTAAAGCAAATGTTTTTTTCATTTCGATTTTCTACAATTTCTCCATCGAGAGCATCGAGATTGCTTAATTAGTTTTCATGTTACAAGCGCAAAACAAAACACGATTTTTTGCTATTAAATGTTTGTAACATATTAAGCAATGATAGTTGTGAGTAGGAAATATAATACGATATAACTTCAGATCGTTTTTGATATTCCATCACTAAACGGGTAAAAAGCGGGTGAGAAGGGAGGGGGAGAAAGAAAGTTAATTTTGAAATTAGAAAACTAGTATTCGGACTTTTTGTTCAAATAAAGGAGCATGCTCTTCAGGTGTTTTGAAATTTCCACCCTGAAGGGGTTAAAATAGGGGTTGATAATTTGTAAAGTAGGAGTACCGTTGGTTTTCATGTTGCTATATGAGGTCTGTTACGAATAAAGAAATACGTGTTCCACTGTTATTGGAAATTAAACTCCTAAAAGGGTGAAATGGGGGGTTAAATGGAATTGGAAGTTTGTATAGGGTTTCCGTTAGTTAGGGTCATATAAATTGGTATTCCAGATCTTTGTTACGAATAAAGAAATACGTGCTTCAGTGTTTCTTGAAATGCAACGCAACCCATGAAGTGTTGAAATGGGGGTTGGAAATTAATATGGGAGTTTCGGTAGTTTTAAAGTCAGGGTGATAAAAATGGGTATTTGAGGTCTTTGTTGCAAATAAAGAGAAAAATTATAGTTTGGAAAACTAAAAAAAAAATACGCATATATGGCAATATGGACTAAAAAGTTGAAAATAATGAGAATAAAGTCATTCCCGGTATTTTGATCGTTCGAATCATATTGGTCCAAAGATATTGTGAAAATCTTGTGAGATTTAGTTGACTCATTTTCTTCAACTTTTGCGTATAACTTTTCAAACTGGTTGACATAAGCAAATGACAAGTTCATCCATCTTAGATACATGGTACGTTCATTCTACGAGTACATTCTCACGTTTCCATACAATCGGATGAATAGGGTAGCGATTGTTAACTTCAACTAAGCACTATTGCGGTACCCTGAAGTTATATTCAAGTTTAATCTTCAATTTGATACAAAAAATGAACAATTCAGAAGATTCAGCAAGTGACATTCCATCGAAAATCTTGGAGGCTGCCGATTCTATAAGTAGCCAGTTAGTTCCAAAAAAATCTCACTGGCGTTAAGAGAAAGAATTTTGCAGCATTTCAGTTGTGAGGTGAGGAGAAAAATACACTGAAAGGAGAGGTATTTATAGAATACTTTCACTACTTATCCAGAAATATTCACCCGTCAACCTTGTGGTCGAAGTACTCAATGATTAAACTTGTAGTAGAATTGAAGAAAGACATCGATATAAGCAAATATTTTAACATGTTTTTTGGGTAACCTTCCACAGTCTGAAAATGAAAATATAATCAGGAAAATCTATACAAGTGTAGAAAGGGCAAACTAATTAGTTCACCCCGATAAGTTATTGCGTTCACCAAATTATATTTCCTATGGAAAAATGATTCAATTTGTCAATAACTTGCCGTTTTCTGAATTCTCCTCTATATAGTTTTTGCTTGACGTTTCGGGGACTATATCTGCCCCCGTTCTCAAAATCTTCTAAATCTCCTTTAATTGTTTTATAATTTGGATTTTTGCTCGCAGAGTCTTTTTTGCTTTTTCAACTGACGGATGTCAATTGAGATCTGCCAAAAAAGTTTGAGATTGACGTATTACTCATTTTTTTTGATAGGCAAATTCAGAAAACGGCAAGTTATTGACAAATTGAATCATTTTTCCATAGGAAATATAATTTGGTGAACGCAATAACTTATCGGGGTGAACTAATCAGTTTGCCCTTTCTACACTTGTATAGATTTTCCTGATTATATTTTCATTTTCAGACTGTGGAAGGCTACCCAAAAAACATGTCAAGAAACGTTGTTCCTCCACAAAAAACCACATTCATTCAATACAAATATTTTAAATTACCGGCATATCTAAAATGACTGAACGAAGGTTTCAAACTCTAGAAATCGGAGGTTTTCAAAAAACAGGAAATCGATAAATTCTCATCTGAGGCTCTGGACAACGATGAAGGTGGCTACCATTTTTGGAATCGCTGGTGCGTGCAGTCACGAAGAATTGATGGATATGACAATAGACGATATTGAAGACAAGAAAAATGTTTTTGTTATTACCATCCCGAACATAGAAACCAACATTGTCGTCAGCCACAATGTTGGCAGACTCGGGGCCAACATCACCAACATTGAAAGGCACGGTGGATGGAAATCTACGTCTGTGGCAGAATGATACAACGAGAATTCGCTTGAAAATAAGAAGAAGATTGCCCATCATATTCTAAAAAAATATTTAAACACTCCAATACCTAACTCCAGCTCCCCATCGACATCATTTCCTCGCGAAGCAATATTGGGCCAGTAGAGATAGACATGATTTTCCCAAAATTTAATAATAATTACAAAAGTTGTGAAAATTCAGTAGAGTGAAGAGTGATATTTATTCTAATTTTGCAACCCTTTTTTCTGAACGGAAGATGTTGAAAATCAGGATTTAATAAATTTTCACATTATTAGAGCGGAAGAATTTGCAAAAGTTCTGCAAACTTTCGAGGTTTCGAAAAATAGCAATTCTTATCCTCTGTTGAATTTGCAACCATCCAAACAAAACGGAAATGTTTGTTTTATCGAAAAAAAATTGTTGTTAATACTAATTTTTTTATGGAAATTCTAAAAGTTCTGCAAAGTCGAAAAAATAACTAATATAATGTTTTTGCGAAGAGCTTTGATTTGCAACCTCTTGAATCAAACGGAAAATACATTTTTTCATTAAATTGATTTTATTTATTAAAATAAGTATCGGAATTATTACGAAAGTTCCAAATAATGGTTGCAAGTGGAGATTTCCTGACGCACAATGTTTCAGTTAATTTGCAACCTCGTCTGTAACACGAAAATAAGGGAAAAAAAATATATTTTCGTATTTGTACTCTACCAGAAAAGCAAAAGTTCTGCAAATCGGGCAGAAAACTTATTTTACCAATTGTTGGCGGTATAATAATTTAAACTATGTCACAATGCGGAACAGTAGGAATTAAAAAAATATTTAATTTGCAACATCCGTATTATCTGAATAATAAATCTTTTTATATGCCTAATGAATGACATTCATTGTGTTACCAAATTAACTATCGACCAAGAAGAAGTTCGTCAACGGTAGGTGAAATCATTCAATGTTGAAAGCTAACGTTTTCGATATGATTTCATAACATCATATTACAATTAGGAATTTGTATAAAAAAACGTTTGATGGAAGATCGAGAATCTTTCGACACGTTTTTTTATCCATTAAAGAATGTAAGAAATATTGAGATTAAAAAAAACATTAGTATGATTAACCTACAACTGTGTTACGTCACAGTGTTTTTCCCTTCTTTATTTTCAATATTTCTTTAAATCAAGAAATGTCGATAACATTTCAGTCCTCCATTCGGATTCAATGGAATTTTCCACGCTAAACCACAATTGATCCACCTTTCCGTTTGTCCGCCTGTCTGTCACAGTAATTTTTCTGAGACACAAAAATATAGGCTAGTTAGATATTCACAAAAACTCTCGTCCCAATTCAACGCGTTAAACTCAACAATGAGCCGAGGCATTGGAATAACTTCCAAAACTTACTTCAAGAAGTTTAAGTAACAATTTTTTCAAAATTAATAATGAAAAACCGATTCAAATAATACAACTTACTTTTGAGTTCGGCTCCGTCAGTAGTACATGTTTTCTTATCCAAACAGCAGTCGATATAATTTCTCAATATTCTGAAATTTGATAAAATAGATTCCAAATCTATATTATCGTACTTCGTGGGATAATTTGGCGCTTTGGATCTATCTTCATTATGTGCTGTTACCACTACTAAACCAACTAACAAAGTAAAACTAAAAAACAAACGATTCATCATTATCGTTTTAGGAACCGCTTGAATCACGACTGATCGAAAACTATGCAGTTCCAACATTATACCTGCATTTTATAGAAGAGATTTGGTCGTGATGTAAAAGGTGCAGTTCATTATAAAGAAAAAAAAAACATCTAATATATTAATATTGTTTTATTTCTCAGTCGATTATTTTGACGCTTGACCCGTTTTATGTTTTCAATAACAATGTTGATGAACAACAAGAATTCGAGATCAAATCCACATGTATTTTTCTGTCAACTAAAAAGAAATCGATTTTGACATATACTGGAATGAGAAAAATATACCAATGAGTCTAAAATATTCAGGATATATGCTTTCAAATGCTACAATGAAATATTTCGTGATAATTCATTAAATAATTACGTGTTGCTCTCTGGAAGACTTTTTTTTATTGATGTGCGTTAAATGGTCAAGGGGTGTTTAGTTATCCCATAAATCACTCGTCCGTTAACTCATTGACAAACAACTAGGCAGCGAAAACTGATATAAACAACTTAAAAAAGTGGTAATGTGCGAAATTGTCTTGGACACTAAGGTTCCCTGCCATTTACCATGAACCAAAATGTTGAACATATTTGGTTGTATGATCACAGAAACATATCTGTTCAAAATTATGTCATTGCACAAGTTATAAGCTTACAGGAAGATTCCCAGATGCATCTCACAGTTTCAGATTTAAATATGCAATTTTCCTAGATGTGCCTATATTCACACTTTTTCTGAGATTATAAACTGCCACAATCTGAAAAAAAATTCCTTCGTCGCAATCGCCACCTGCCTTTTTGAAAACGGCGGTGTCAAATATGGCGACGAGAAGTACGATTACCTAGTGAAAAAGGGAAACGATTTACGAAGAGAGCTTCTAGATCTCCTCGATGACGATGGAGTATTCCTCCACCCCACACACCCCACTTCCGCCCCTTACCACAACGAGCCACTGATCAAGCCTTTCAATTTTAGTTATACCGCTGTGATAAATGATTTAGGCTTTCCTGCTACCCACTTGGGGTTGGATAAGAACGGACTCTCCATTGGAGTGCGAGTTGTGGCTGCGGAAGGAAGTGATAGGTTATGTTTTGCTGTGGCAGTAGAGTTGGAAAAAGCTTTTGGTGTGTGGGTATATAAAAAAGCCTGAGTTTGGGATTTCAGATAAATTATCACCTTGAAATGAAATACACTATTAATGCAACTTCCAATTTTTTTATAAACATCGACCAGTTGAAGAAACATGTGAACTATTTGGAATAGTCTGATAACCAATACTTGCGGTTTCACCAGAAACAACCCGAACTTGGGAATTTACTTTCTTCGATTCTAGGGACGATTCTGAGTGAGATGACATAGTTTTAAAACGAGAAATTGTTACATTTGATTTAGAATTCCGAAATCGAGAACTTTTTCATGGAAAATTTCCTTCCTTCAAGAAGCTGTTTTTTAAATTTTCTCTATCATTGATAGTTATTGAGCTATTTCCAAAAACGGCCTCATTTTTTTTGTTTAAAAAAATTGCAAATTCTCGTTGACGGAAAAAATCTAAAAAAAAAACAATTTTACTATTTACTTGTTAAACTATGAGAGGAGGGTGAACTTTGCGGAGTTCATCTCATGAAGAATCACGAAAATTACCAATTTGTGAGTGACTTTATATGGAGCGACAAAAAAATATTTTCAAAAATTGAATATTTAACTGGCGAAACTCTCACTAGTGGAGAGATAGTAGAGGAGACCGTGGGAGGTCGACCTTCACCGATCTGATAACTCGATGAGACATATTTTTTATCAAATATAATTTATAAACAAATATGCCCATGATAACTTGCCTATCGAAAAGTGTTCATAGCTATTTTTAATTGAATTAATTTTAATCAATTTTCTTTCATCACCTTCACTCTTTTGATAACCGAATGAGTTTCTCCTCAACTGATAGTTTTTAACACACAGAATATGCCTAGGTAGGCTTACCTACTTATTTCTGCGCATGGCTACCTGGCAAGCAGATGTGAACAGGTAAGTCAATATAGGTAACTACACCGATCTTTTAACCAATCGAAATTGATCTCATAGGTAAGATAATTTAATTACAAAAACAATCGTACAGGCTTGCCTGCAAAAAATCGTACATAAAATATTATTGCCAAGCTATAAAGTTTTAGAATTTTAGCTATTTGATAGGTGCGAGAGAGAAAGTAGAGCGTCCGAGGTCCGTGTGATAGAACAGGACACAACATGTCACCTGCACGCTACCTGACCGTTGAATGTATCCGAGTGCGCATGCTCGTGTACATGTGAGTGACAGTGGCAGCATTTATTTACACTCGACAGTAATTTTGAAACTTTTATATGCTTTGTAATAACCGCTTTCAACAACATAAATGTATTAAATTTCATTTTTCTATATTGATGATTTTTTTAATTTATTATACTAAAATTTTAAAAGTAACACTTATTCTTTCCCGCTTTACGGCATTTATTTGATTTTAAATAATAGATAAATAATTCTTTATTTAATTTTAAATAAAAAAATATAGATTTTTTATCATTTTTAAATTTTATAATTTAGCTTTAAAATGAAAAAAAAAATTGTTGAATTTTTATTTTTTATTAATATATTAAATTATTTATTTTTGTTTATTTCATAGCTGTAAGTATATATAGTGTGAAATAATACAAAAATTGTGATCGAAATTAGAGTTATAATATTTTAGAGTTCAAAATTACTGTCGAGTGTAAATAAATGCTGTCACTGTCACTCACATGTACACGAGCATGCGCACTCGGATACATTCAACGGTCAGGTAGCGTGCAGCTGCTATGTTGTGTCCTGTTCTATCACACGGACCTCGGACACTCTACTTTCTCTCTCGCACCTATCAAATAGCTAAAATTCTAAGACTTTATAGCTTGGCAATAATATTTTATGTACGATTTTTTGCAGGCAAGCCTATACGATTGGTTTTGTAATTAAATTATCTTACCTTGATATCAATTTCGATTGGTTAACAGATCGGTGTAGTTACCTATATTGACTTACCTGTTCACATCTGCTTGCCAGGTAGCCATACACAGAAATAAGTGGGCAAGCCTACCTAGGCATATTCTGAGTGTTAAAAACTATCAGTTGAGGTGAAACTCATTCGGTTATCAAAAGAGTGAAGGTGATGAAAGAAAATTGATTAAAATTAATTCAATTAAAAATAGCTATGAACACTTTTCGATAGGCAAGTTATCATAGGCATATTTGTTTATAAATTATATTTGATAAAAAATATGTCTCATCGAGTTATCAGATCGGTGAAGGTCGACCTCCCACCGGCTCTTAGACTTTCAAGACAGTTGGAATTTCAATGTTTACTGTACTGTGAGAAACAATGCCATAGTGATTCTCCACTTTTATGATGACAATTTGCATGGCAAGTTGAAGTATCTGTATTCAAATTCAAAATGTACTTTATTGTCATAAGCATAACACTTCTCGACAAAGCTAATTATACATGCAGTAAACAGATAACGATAAGTAAAAGAACAATACAAAATATCTCAATATTAAAAAATTGAGTAAGACATACAAACTTATATAAAATCACTTTTAAGTACATATAAAATCTACAACTTATAATTTCTGCTAATTAAAACTCATGTTTATTGTGAATAAAAAAGTTCTTATTCACAAACATATGGATAAAATTTTGCAGGACATGAAAGTACATCAGCTAATGTAACGAAATGATCAAATGATAACACAAAATTACAGGATTTAGATATTCATGAACATGAATGTATATGTTGAAAACTTAATTGTATGAGTATTGAGTACCTACACATTTTTTTTTTTATCGGAATAATGTAAACATCAAGATCGAAGTGAATCGTCATAAAAAAATTCCAAACTGTAGGCCTTATCACATAGGAGTTTTTTGTTTTGTTTCTAAAAATCTGGAAATTTTTCTCTCTAATATAACTTGGAATTTTATTGTACATTTACTCCATTGTAATCAGGGAATCTTTAACCAAATTGGATGTGGGAATAGTGATTTTCTTTCTGGCGAGTATCATAGGGGATGTAGTTGATTTCATACTCTAATCTATTCTTATGAATTATAGAAACTGTCTCCAATATGAAAATTGAGACAAGTGTAAGGTTTACATGACTTTCTTCATTTGGCTTGTCAAATGTATCTAATTGCTTGTTTCTGAAGTATAAACACTGACTGGAAGAGTTGACACATACATGCTACATACCCCCCAGAAAGATAACCCCCAGAAAGATATGCCATAGTGTATAAGTGCATAATGAACAGATTTGGCAACAGTAAATCCTAATTCGTTCGATACTGATCTTGAAACATAAAAACCAGGTGCCAGTTTTTATTCAAATATGTTATAAGCTCTTCAAATTTGAAATTTCTATCCAAAAGTAATCCCAGAAATGTTTGCTGAATTCTTGTTTTCTATCAGTTGACTTCCTATGTGCATAACTGATATACAATCTTTGAAAAAAATAACACTTGTCTTTCTAGAATTTAGAGAGAGTAGATTAGATTCGAATCAATTCTGTATTGTAACCATGTGCACACATTATAGATCGCATTAACTTATGATGATATGCCCTGTATATCTTCATTTTGATTCAAAATGGCCGGAAGTTTTAAATATTTCAGTTGAAAGAAGAATATCTAGAAATGTTTTTTCTAATACTTCCTACCAACGTTCGTCGAAAATGACCCTGTATGTAAGCATTCACAAAAAATATACGAATCTAAAACTGACTGAATCATAATCATCTGCAATTTTTTTCCCTAATGAACGATGTTTTCTGCAAAATTATTCCAAACTAAGTGTACGAACATCCTGCCCGCTGAGTAAACCTGATATCTAATAATCATTCTTGCCTTCAGCAAATCTGTTGTCCACCTTGAAATTCGGCCCCTCGAACAAAAACTCGAGACTTTTATAACTCAGTCCAAACACAGTGCTCATAACAAAAACTCCCACCTGTATCTTAATAATTGTTATTAGGACGAAGAATGGAATTAGTTATGAATTTGATAAACAAATTATGGGTTTTTGTGGTTATTTTTTTGGTAGTATCGATCAATAATCGAAATGTGTCATCGACGTCACTGCGCCGGGGGGAAAGAGCAGTGGAAAGCTACTCCAACAAGTACGACAACTTCGATGTGCTGAGTGTTTTATCTAGCGCTCGACTAGTGAATAGATATTGCGACTGTTTGATGGAAAAAGGGCCTTGCCCGCCAGAGGGTAAATTCTTGAAAGGTGAGTTGAACAATTTGAAATGATGGTGGAAAAATCACCTCAATATGCTACCCTAACTATTTTCATACACTTATACCTAGCAAGAAAAAAGAAAGAATTTTAAATACAAAAAAATTATAAAAAAAAAAATTTTAAAGACAAGTTTTCATTATACAAATGCACTGGAGAAAAAAAAATCTTTCATTGTTTCATCTAGGTTATTCTGTCGCGCAAGATTACCTATTTTGTATCCGCGGCAAGCTCTTGAATGTGTTACTCATGGAATAACCTAGATCAAACAATGAAAGAAATTATTCTTTCCTTTCTAGTGCATTTGTATAATGAAAGCTTGTTAAAACTAATAAGAGCTTGTTTTTAAAAAAATTTTAGTTTATAAATTTTCTATTTTTTATCATTTATGATATCAAATAACTAGTTTAGTAATTTCTATCTAATTTATTTTTGAATGTTGACAAAAAATCATAATCTTCGACCTCGACCTCGACCTCGGAATTTTGAATAGAATTGGACCATAATCACAAAAATTGTCTGCCATATTGGAGCCGCCATTTCATTTTTTTTCCTAAAAAAATTTCATAATGCATTGTCACCGGAATTATGTACACCTGCCAAATTTTAAATCAATCGGACGAATATAAGTGGGTCAAATTTATCTTACAAAATTTGATTACAGACAGACAGACATACATACAACGGACAGACAAACAGACCGACCGACAGACAGACACCGGGACAGGTTAAACTAAAAATGAAAGCTTTTAAAAAAAAATCTTCGACCCTAAAAACCCCCACATACTAATTTTGAATAGAATCGGATCATAACCACAAAATTCGTTCGCCATTTTGGAGCCGCCATGTCAAATTTTTGAATTTTGATCAAAAAATCTTAATCTCCGACCCCGAAAACCCCTATATACCAATTTTGAATAGAATCGGACCATAATCACATGAATGGTCCGCCATATTGGAGCCGCCATTTTGTTTTTCCTCTAACAAAAGTTTCATAATGCATTGTCACCGGAATTACGTACACCTGCCAAATTTCAAATCAATCGGACGATTAGAAGTGGGTCAAATTTAGCTTGCAAGATTTGATTACAGACAGACAGACATACACACACACACACACACACACACACACACACACCGATAGACAGACACCGAGACAGGTCAAACTAAATAAAAGCTTGTAATGGTAATAAAAATTGACTTATGTATTCTGATTAAAATAAGTAGTCTTGAGAATCAACAAGCGGCTGTCAACCTTCATTTCATTCCAATGTAAATTACAATTAACTGATATATTTCCATGAAACATAATATAACATGAACAAAACCTGTGGGTTGCTTAGACCTTTACGATAACAAATTTTGAGAATTGTCGGACGTTTAATAGGGCCAAATGTAATATAAATTCGAGAGGAGTAAGGAGTCGCCGCTTCATGCTTCTTTTTTTAGCATTATCGTCAGTCAGATGAAACAAAATCTTCATATCATGTAAATTTGAACGAGTTGGCAGTCAATATTCGAAGAATTCATTCAAAGGATTGTAATTGGAATCGATTTCGAAAAGTTTATACTTTTTTATAAGTTTTTCTGATTTGCGAAATATTATTCTGATAAATATGACACCACGCTAAAATTTAAAAAAATCTCCTGGTACCTATAACCTGTTTGATAATGGGGGTAGATTTCACCGGAAATTTGTAAATGAAATATGTTTTGCCGTTTTTATTTCCAGTTAACAATTTCCGAATTAGATATTATTTAATATTCATTTATTCAATCCCCTGGGGTTTGAATATTGGAAAATATTGGAAAATATTTCTTCAGTACGTAATATCATCCTTGTACGAAATTCAATTATACTTCTACCGATACTCTTTGAAATATAATCGTTTTCTAATAGTAGTGTTTACTGCCTAGAGTGCAAAATCAAAGAATGAACAATTTCTCTTTTGGAAAATATTTCTTCAGTACGTACCTAACCCTGTAATATCCTTGTACGAAATTTCATTGTACTTCTACCGATACTCTTTGAAATATAATCGTTGTATCGTGTTAACTGCCGAGGGTGCAAAATCAAGGAATGACCAATTTCTGTTTTGAAAAAAAATTAATAGAAGAAACGTGTTTTGCCGTATTTTCAATCAACAATTTTATTAAAAAAAAAGGAAATTCTATGTACCTAACCCTGGGTTGTAACCAAAAATTTCATTATCTCATTACAGTTATTTTTGCAGATATGACCTTTTTCATAATAGGGGTAGTTGTGAAATTCAGATATGAAAAATTTTTCAAAAGCAAAAACAGTGTTTCCGTTTTCTTGTTAAATTTTCAGTGTTATAGATAAAAACTCATCAAATATTCAGGAATCTCTTAGGACATATATATATATATATATTACTCTCTTTCATATTTATATTCCTGGACTCGGATGTCACGCAGGTAGCTATAGCTGCCTCCGTGGTGACGTTGGTTGTTGCCCTGGAATTCAGGGTCTGCTGACCGAAATCACAAATGAGCGGCTGGCTTCTGTTTGTTGACTCCGTTGATTTGTCGTTTTCTACCAAGTGTTGTTCATCCTTGCACTTCTCCACCGTACTGATGAGGGCCGAGAGCCCGAAACACGTGTCTACGGTTAGCACTATTCTCTATGTCCATTAAATTCCTTCCATTTTGTATATATATACATATATATATATATATATATATATATATATATATATATATATATATATTTCTTCAGTTTTTTTACCACATATATATTTTCTTCAATTTCTTGGAATAGAGGTCTGATTCAGTCTATTCATATATTTCTGAGTATTTGTGGGCTTGTACTCGTTTCTGCAAATATTGTTTTGTTTGACCTATATAGATACTTTGACAGTCTTTACACGGTATTCTATATACTGTATGAGTTTTTTTTTTTTTGGGGTTTTAATTTTAAAAAGGTTTTTTTTTTGCAGTCGGTGTGAAATAGTTATGTTGTGTTTTTCCATTGTTTTATTAATTCTATTCGATAGTTTGTCTATGTATGGTAAAGGTATGTATGTTGTTGTTTTTTTTATTTCATTATCATTTTTATTGTAGATCGCATGTATTCGTTTTTTTATTGTTTTTTCCGCAAAGTGGCTGTGGTAATTATTTTCTTTCAATATATTCTTGATTATTTCTATATTATTTTTCCTGAATTTTGGGTGAGCAAGCTTTATAGCTCTGTCAGTTGAATTTTGAATAACATTTTTTTTGTAACTAAGGGGTGCGTTTGACAAATAGTTTGTGTAACGATTTGATGCATTTGGTTCAATAAACCAGTTTGTAACAATTTTTCCAGTATTGTCGTGTATTATTGTTGTGTCGAGGAAGTTCATTTGTTTTTCTATTTCTTTTTCTATTGTAAATTTCAATCTAGGATGATATTTATTAAATTTTTCTAGAATTTCATCAACTCTGTCAGTAGGAATACAGGTTGAAGAATCGTCTACATATCGTTTAAAGAATATTGGTTTGGAAGTTAATGAGAGATTTCTCAAACACAAACAAGAAAATTGCAGCAGAGAAAAAAAGAAGAATTTTTCTGGTAAGATGTAAAGATCAGAAACTAATACCAAATTTTTTTCAAATAAATAATAAACTCAAATTCAAATATGGAGAATTTCAACAGAAATATGAGCATATTTTAGGAATTTTCTATATTGAACCCAAATTTGCATCAATGAATGTTACAGAAACATTTCAAATTTAAATAGAAACATTGAACATATAAAATATAAATTATCACAAAACGTTTGTCCTGATATACTAAATAGTTTTTTCGAAAATCAACATCTATATTATGAACGATTTTTCCAAACACTGAAAGAAAAACAGAAGAAAAAAATTGAAAACTTACAAACAAAAAATAAATTTTCTCAAAAAATAGAACTTAATGAAAATTGGATAGAAAACCTAACTGACACAGATATTCCTGGAGACATTTTGGTCAAATATTCACAGCAATATTCAATCTGCCACTTACAATTTATCAAAATTCCTCTCAGAAATTATTTCAAATGTTATTGGAAAAAATGATTATGTGAAAAACTCCTGGGAGTTTGTGGAATTTGTCCGCAATATAACAGTTCCACAAAATCATATAATAATCTCTCTGGATATAGTTTCTTCATATACGAATATAGATATAAAATTAGCGATAGATATCATAAGAGAAAAATGGCATGAAATACAAAATCACAACACTAACCTTAAAAAATTTTTGAAAGGAATTGAACTATGTTCAACCTCAACATACTTTCAATATGAAAATAAATTCTACTCACAAATATTCGAAATTGTAATGGGATCTCCAATTGCTGCAACTTTAGCAAATCTGGTTATGGAGTATGTTGAAGAAAAGATCATCAAATCACTAACTTTCAAACCAATATTCTTCAAACGATATGTAGACGATTGTTTAACCTGTGTTCCTACTGACAAAGTTGATGAGATTCTAGAAATTTTTTATAATTTAAACAATAATACACGACAGTACGGAAATTTTTTTTACAAACTGGTTTATTAAACCAAATGCATCAAATCGTTACACAAACTATTTGTCAAACGCATCCCTTAGTTACAAAAAAATTTTATTCAAAATTTAACTGACAGAGCTATAAAGCTTGCTCACCCAAAATTCAGGAAAAATAATATAGAAATAATCAAGAATATATTGAAAGAAAATAATTACCCCAGCCACTTTGCGGAAAAAACAATAAAAAAACGAATACATGCGATCTACAATAAAAATGATAATGAAAGAAAAAAAACAACAACATACATACCTTTACCATACATAGACAAACTATCGAATAAAATTAATAAAACAATGGAAAAAACAACATAACTATTCACACCGACTGCAAAATACGAACAAAACCATTTATTCAAAATTAAAACCAAAACCAAAAAACAAACAAACTCATACAGTATATAGAATACCGTGTAAAGACTGTCAAAGTACCTAAATAGGTCAAACAAAACAATATTTGCAGAAACGAGTACAAGCCCACAAATACTCGAAAACCGACATTACAGCCTTATCCAAACACGAAAAAGAAAATCAACATAAGTTTGACACTAACAACGTTGAAATTTTGACCAAAGAAAGGAATCCAAGAGTAAGAACATTCCTTGAAATGATACATATTAAAAAAGACCCCAATAGCATTAACAATAGAAATGATATGAAAAACTTAAGCCAAATTTATATAAACCTTTTTTAACTTTGTTTATAGTAATAATAATGAAAACTGATCTTTAGATGCTGCCAAAAAAAAATACAGTCCGGCCCATATACTAGAACGCAATATAAACAATCTGGTGTATTTATGAAAAGGGTAAAAATGCATGAAAGATAAACAAACCATTCTTGATGTCGCAGTCACCTACCAATACCTACACCTACAATAACGTTCGTACGATGCGAACGCAGAATTCTTATAATATAATTTGTAAGTGAATACTCATAAATGTTACAGATAATTTTATATTGAGTTGAATAACGTGTTATATTTCGAACCATATGTTGTTAAAGAATTATTTTAGTGCATACATTTGTTGAGTTGAATATGTCTCAAACTCCATATCTTTAATTTTAGTTTAACCTGAAGATGACAAATACTATGTCGAAACGTAGTTAAGAGGAATTATATGAATAGACTGATTATATTATTCAAAATTGAAGAAAAAAAATATATATATATATATATAAAATATATAAAAATATATATATATATATATATATATATATATATAGAAATATATAAATATATATATATATATATATAGAAATATATAGAATATATATATATATATATAAATATATAGAATATATATATATATATATATATATAGAAATATATAGAAAATAATTATAATATTAGAAATTAAAAAAAAAAACTTGTTCATTAGCTCATCACACCATTGCTTTGAACCATAACCCAGATTATGATAATGTGAATATTTTGGAACATGAATCTAATTTAAAAAAGAGAACTGACACAAATTTTCAAAGAACCTAATTCAATGAATTCTAGAACTGAGACAGACCAAAATTCAATTCAATAAACATTAAGTTGGTACCCTTGATGTGTTGGTATTGGAATTTTTCACCTCTTCTAAAGCACATATTTACTCTGTCATTCTCCTTAAGAGACATACCAAAATCGTTTCAATAAACATCAAGTTGGTACCCTTGATTGGTTGGTGTTAGTATTTTCCACCTCAGTGTATGTTGGCAACAAGTCCAATATCAATTTGTCATACATGTCAAGTGTCAACTTCATTTAATACTTTAATTGTCATTCATCATTCACCACTTCCTCTTCAATCCAACATGACCTCCATAAGAGCCCGTTTGGAATTTAATAATGTTTGTGCACTTATTTTCAAGTAATCATGAACAATTTTGATCAAAGTTTTAACTATATAGGACTATACCAACAGTGTTGTCTGTTGTGACATGTTATTTTATAAATTGCGGCAAGTGAAAGGGATTTTTAACCTCACTTTCGTAAGTACACACATGCCGAATTGTTTTCCAAATCAAATAATGTTCCATTTTAATTCATTGTAGAGTTTCTGATGAAGAGACAATAAATGACTTGAAAGCTTGAATAGAAAAAAGAGTTCATTTTATTTTCCATTCCCTTGTTGACTGCACACCCGAATCAAAAAAGGATTCTTCTTCAACTTAGACAGTCGTCTAACCTTCCTATATATATATATATATATACGGACATAGTTCTTGTATCGACCACATATTTTTCAAATCCAAGTAAAACGTACTAGATAAAATTGTGCCCCTGGTATTACAAAGCGACGTTTCAGACCACTATACAACAATTCTACGAGTAATACTAGAAAAAACCGAGAGCATTGAAAAAAAAAATATAGATCATACAAAACTAACAACATACTAATAAACCAACCTTGGGAATTATTATATCTCATACCAGACCCAACCTTGCAACAGACACATTCATTGAAATTCTTCATAAACACATAGATAACTGTACATATACAAAAACACTCAAGAGAAAAAACATAAAGATTGCTCCCGGGATGACTAACGCCTTACTGAACTCAATCACAACAAAAAAAGATAATGCTAAACAATTGAGACAAAACCCAAATGATGACGAACTGAGAAACCATTACAAAAAATTTAGAAAAAAGTTGTCAACCCTAATTGCTAAAAATTAAAATCGTATATTATAAAAACAAAATCGAAATCAACAAATCAAACACGGAAGCTTTATGGAACGTCGTTCAGGAAGTCAGTAACACTAAAAAATCAAAAGTAAATATAGGTAATATTAAAAATGAACTTGGAGAGACTCTAACTAATGCTAAGGACGTCGCAAAAATATGGCGAAAGCACAAGTTTTTCACAGCATAATTTTCATTTCAAAATAAGGCGAATGCATCTTCGCCAAATTATGGTGGAGAAATCAATCGAAGAGTTTTTCTTCCATAATCTTTTTAGTCTTTTGTAGCAATATGGAATAAAAAGTTCAAAATAAAATTATAGTTTAGAAACTAAATAACACGCGTATGAAGCAATAAGGACTAAAATGTTGGAAATAATAAGAATAAAGTCATTGACCAAAAAATTTTCTCTTATGTAAAAAAAGCGTGGAATGCTCTTCACTCACTTTTCATAATTATATTAGGATATCAAGCACCTCACGCTTTTTTTACATATGAGAAAATTTTTTGGTCAATGACTTTACTCCTATTATTTTCAACATTTTAATCCTTATTGCTTCATAAGCGTGTTTTTTAACCGACGAAACCGAAAAGGAGGAGGTTCTCTAGTCGACGCGTATATTTCTTTTTTTTTTTTATGTATTATTACGCATAACTTTTTACTGAGACGTTCGATTCCGATAATTCCAGTGAATAGGGTGTACTTCGAAGTTGGTCCCATTTGAATTTGAAAAATGAAATCCACCCCTAAGGGTAGCAAAATGAAGGATATTGATCACTCACCCTCTGAATTCTGGTCCGTTAACCGATTCTATCAGGCATAACTTTGTACTGGGTTCTTCGATTTCGATGATTCTTTTTTTAATAGATAGAGTATACCTCATATTTGGATTTTGAATGAAATTATCCACCCTTACGGGTGGAATAATAGGGGATAAATGATTTTTCACTTGTGAACATTGGCACACACATATGTAGTTGACAATGACAGATCGCTACTGTCATTATTTTTGTTCCACATCCGTCACAAACATTATATTCAATGGAAGGATGGAATTATATACAAAGTAATGAAATAAACTAACCAGAACAACAAAAATAATTTATATAACAACAAATAGTAAAAGTAGATAATTATATTATTCAACTGGTAATAGTTGAAGTGAGATGGGTAAGTAAGTATTTTGGAAGTAATCAGAAAACAAGTAGGTATTGATTAGTAGATTTCAGCCACAAAAAATTTAAAAATAAAAACTTTTTAACAAAAAATTAAACCGACGAAATACGGAACCGAAAAGTAAAAAATAAAATAAACCTCCTTAGTCTCAATAACTAAGCTCCTAAACTAATGTAAGTTACTAATTTTGAGTCGGCGCCAAATGAACAATCAACGAAGATCATCAAATTACTTCAAAAAAATTATCAGAATGTCAACTCGATGCCATCATTTTACGCCTTACCTAATTCATTCGATTGTTCGTTTGGCGCCGACTCAAAATTAGTTACTTACATCAGTTTAGGAGCTTAGCTATTGAGACTAAGGAGGTTTATTTTATTTTTTACTTTTCAGTTCCGTATTTCGTCGGTTGAATTTTTTGTTCAAAAGTTTTTATTAAACCATAATTTTATTATTGAAAGGGACGAAGGGAATGACTCGTTTGTCATCAACCCAGTTTGAGTAGCGTCATCCATTCCAGAATGGTTTTGGAAGAGAAAACATTTTTGTAGGAGAAGAGAATTCTTGTTCCACTATGAGAATAATGTTATTCCAATTATATTCGAAGTTAGTTCTTCGGCCAATTTCAATTTTCGGCCTCACATCCATCTAGTTAAAAAAATCAATATGATAATATACTTTCGGTTTGTTTTCTCAAAATCATTTATCATAACAACTCTTAAAAAACATGAAGGTCATTCCAGTCTTTTCAATGGAAGTGGACGGTTTTTATATTGTTATATCAATTTAGACGAAGATTATTTCAAAATAAAAAACCGAATACCGCTAAGTGGTTCACGATTTGCATATAAATATTCATCAGCAATTCACTAATTAGTCACTATCCATAACATAATCTCATTCTCCTCGTAGAGCTGGAGGCCAACTAGTTCTTGAATCGTAGTCCCTTCTTGAGGTTTGACGTAAGTGGGATTCCCAAGCACTTTTCATGTCCACAAAATAATATCTTCGTTGCATAGAGAGAAAATTTCTTATAAAGTCGGCACCATATAGAAAACTTTTGTATTATATGTTTTATGAAAAAAAGTTATTTTTGATTAAAAGTTCTGCATGGCCTATAACCCAAAATGAAAAAATCAGATATCAATATTTTGCATTTGTATACGAGGTTTGAGAAAAGTTGTTCCTAATTGAAAACTACGGTTAGATATCCAATATTGTCCATCTAACATGAAAAAACAGATTTTGTTATTTTTACTAACTCTGTATTGGCATTGATAATTTGTGTCTGCAGATCAACATTTGATCTAGGATGCACTGATAAATTCTATGTAGTATCAATTTGCCTACACGTTGACATTTATTCTAGGATGCACTGAAAAAACAAATGAATTTTTGATAGCAAACGCTAGTTAGAACTTATAAATATTATAAATGTTACTTTTTAGTTAACTTGTTATCTTCTGTGTAGCTTTTCATTTGTAAAATAAATTATTATGATATGCATGCATTAATTATTCTAATGCAATAGTAAAGTGCTAGATAACTCACCAATGAACCGAAAGATCATTATGTTTATCAATACAATAAATGTTTTGATTTGCAAAATTAAATTTTAATTGGAATCTGACCGTAGTTTTCAATCAGCATCAACTTTTCTCAATGAAGATTGTCGATATTGTAAAAAATAAAGGAGCAAAATCAACATTTTTCAACAAACGTATACAAATGCAAATAATTTATATCTGATTATTTAATTCAGGGTTTTAGGCCATGCATAACATTTTATCAGGAATAAAAAAGTTTTCCATATGGTGCCGACTTACTTGGACACACTGTATATATATCTATGTCTAGAAAAAAAGTTCTAGTTGATTTTGATGAGTTTTACTACTATCCCTTGGAATTCGTATCTTTCAAGACAAATGCGGAAATACATTTTTGTAGTAATCGACATTCATTGTATGTATTATTAGTGAAACCAGGGCTGAATCAAATGGAAAGTACAGGTAAATAACCCTTCCGAGATTTGAGTTTTTTCATATATAATATAACAAGACTTAATATTTCACCATGTAATAAACAAAGCCTAGGAATAGCACGACAGATAAAAATCCAGAACGCTTTAGCGCGAGGGATTGTTTATGCAGATGTTGAGTGCATCTGCTATAAGGCAACCATACTTCAGTATATAATACAGCCAAAATTTTGCGTCAGGATATCAGGTCGAGTTATATTCGTCAAGACAAATGCTTGAAAAATTGCATTTTTCATTACAGTACAGTGTTCATAATCAAGTCCATGCCTTGAATCGATAATCTGCAGCTCTTATTTTTCCAATTATATTTGAATGTTGTCCTTAGTTCAACTGTAGATATGGCTCAAGTGACGATGCACTAATTTTGATCAGCTCTTATTCTTGGACTCCTACCTTGGCCCTCTACCTCGGCCATGTGGGAAATTATTGTTGAGCGACATGATGACCCAGATTTATTATAGTAATGATTGGCAGTGAGAAAAAATCGGAAGTTATTATACTTGCGTTTTCACTCCGTTTTTCTATGAGTTTGTGGAAAAGTTTAGTCGGGCTTCTGTGCTGATTTTCAAAGTTTTGAATCAGCCATTTTGTTCCGTAGACTGGATCACAATAAGTGCAATTTTTTTCCAAACCTGGAGGTCACTACCGAAAATTATGATTTAGGGCGCATTCGATTCGAAATGGCATCTAAAAAAAATGTTTAGCTGGAATATTGGGGCCGGCAAAAATTGCAGAAGTTATAAACAATTGAGTAAAAAACAAATATATGATTCGGTTCCTTGAAAATATCTCAAAAACTATTTGAGATACCGGAACTGTGCCGGCAATATTTATAATTTTAATTTAGCGGCGAAAAAAAGGGAGAAAACGCGCGGATTAGCTCCCTTGCGCACCGACCGAATCTGACACATGAAAAAAAAAAATTTAACCGAGTAAATATCAATATTGAGGAATGAAAAAATTCAGGTACTATCTAGACATATCAACAAACAATAATCCGTCGACAAAACATTTTTACCTCTATTTTTCAATTAATTATGCCTTTGTTAATTAAAAAATTTTATTTGTTGAAAGTTATTATAAAAACCCCGATAATTGTTGAACTAAAAACCTAAATTTTTTTTACTACTTTGAGCTGTTTTCGAAGGCTTTGAAAAAAATTCCCGTTGGAAAAATCGAATTATTTTGATTTTTTACTTTTTTATTAACAATCAAAGGTATAAAAAAACTAAAAACGTATATAAAACAATTAGGAAAAGTTTTTTTTTCCTATAATGTCTATCAATTTGATTTCTTATTGCTAAAAGCAAAATAAATATAAATTTTTGAAATTTTTAACTCTAAATTATTCGAAAAATTTTTATAAACAAATGCATTGATTTTTAGATTTAAACAAAATCTTTTTTCAGAATCTAGTCATTGATGAAAATTTTTTTGAGAAAAAAATCATTTCTTAAATTAAATTTTTTATTGCTAAAAAACGCACTTGCTAATTAAATTTTTTTTGTATTGTTAAATATGAATATTGAGAAACCAATTTTTTCAAATCATTATTTATCACGTTTTCTCATATTATGAAAAAAAAATTTTAACTTTTCATCTGTTTATTAAACAAATAATTTTTTATGAACAATATTTTTATTCATAATTCATGAAATAATTGAGTTAAAGCTTTATTCGAAAGCTCAATTTGTTCATTAACTTTCGAAAAATAAAAAAGATTCGAAGTGTTCTTTTCGTATTTTGATAGTTTATGAGATATTTGAACTTATAAGTAATAAGTACAAAAAAATTATTTCAATGAAATTATATAAATAATATTAAAAAAGTTAATAAACAATTGAGTTAGAGCTTTGGTAAAAAGCTCAGTTTGTTCATTGATCAATGTAGAATAAGTGTCTTGTCGTATCTTCAATAGTTTATAAGTTATTTTATTAGCAATGAAGAAAAACAGAAAGGAAGCAACAAGTCAAAGTGCACAAATTTTTTCGAAATTATATAAAAAATAGAAAAAAAATGTTTCCATAAAAAACGACACATGGTTGTTTCCAGATTTTTTTTAATATAAAAAAAAATATAGCCCAAAAATTTATTTGTTCATAAAAAAAAAATTGTTTAATAAACAAATGTAAAGTAAATGAAATTTTTTTTTTCATAATATGAGAGAGAGATAAATAATCATTAAATAAAAAAGGTTTCTTAGTATTCATATTTTACAAAAAAAAAATGTTAATTAGCAAGTGCGCTTTAAGCAATAAACAATTTTATTCAAGAGATGATATTTTTCTAAAAATTATTATTTTTATCAATGACAAGATTCCCAGAAAAAAAGTTATAACAATTTTTTAAATAATAAGAGTTAAAAATTTTAAAAATTTATTTTTATATTGTTTTTAGCAATAAGAAAACAAATTGATAGAGATAATATAAAAAAAAACTTTCCCTACTTGTTTTATATACGTTTTAAATTTTTTATACCTTTGATTGTCAATAAAAAAGTAAAAAATTAAAAATTTTCGTTTTTTCCAACGGGCATCTTTTTTAAGGCCTTTGAGGAACAGCTTCAAGAAGTGAAAAAATTCTAGGTTTTTAGTTCAACAATTATCAGGGTTTTTATAATAACTTTCAACAAGTAAAATTGTTTAATTAACAAAGGCATAATTAATTGAAAAATGGAGGTAAATTTTTTTTGCCGACGGATTGTTGTTTATTGATATGTCTAGAACCTGAATTTTTGTATTCCTCAATATTAATATTTACACAGTTCCGGGAGGTAGGACTTTCTCTTAGGAAATTTCCTGCTCTTTAAGGATCTTTTTTTAAATTTGAGATATCTCAAATAGTTATTGAGATATTTTCAAAAAACCGAACCATATATTTATTCTTTACTTAATTGTTTATACCTTCTGCAATTTTTGCCGACCCCAATTTTCCAGCTAAACATTTTTTTAGATGCCTTTTCGAATCGAATGCGTTCTAAATCATAATTTTCGGTGGTGACCTCCAGGTTTGGAACAAAATGGCAATTGTGAACCAGTCTACCGGCACAGTTTTTGTCAATACATTGGCAAGTTATTATAAAAATGGAGTTATATTGACATCATTGTTCAGTTCTACTTGAAAATTATAGACACAACAGTTGCCTCTTTCATTCCCCCCTCCATGCTAACTCCAACGATGAAAAGTAGAAAAATTCCATCGAAGACCTTCCGATGTATTATCATCACAAGCATCAATCATAATATTGTATTCTGTAATATCTAAAACAGCTGCACAGACTTTTCCTTTCTCTGGAAGATTCTGAAGCTGCTTTCTCTTCGCATTTCTAGCAGTTTCAATCTCAATATCATAAAGAGGATTCATTCCTCGATTGAATTCTTCAAAATACTTTTCTTGCACCATCTTAGCGGTTGTGTTCCAAATTGTCTTGACAGAATAATCTTTATAATCTTCACCATCATATATCCGCATGTTCAAAGCCCAGTCTTTCAAAATTCTTGATATTTTCGATAGTTGTAGTATCCCGCTGTAGTTCATATTTCCTTGAATCACAGAACGAGGTAAACTGACGCCATATCTAACGAAGTCATCAATATCTTCTCTAGAAGAGTTTCCAAATCTTCAATTATTTGAATTCATTGCACAATCTATATAATAAAAATTAATTTCGATTCTTTGTAAGCGCAAAACTTGAGAACTGCTGGACCGATTTGACTATTTTTTTTAATGTTCGTAATAGCCCGAGGATGGTTTTAAAGGAAATGGAAAATTCGGGAATTCAAGATAGGTCTGTCAGCTCAGCCATTACTGAGATCGATTAGCACAAAGGTTACATGTAAGTAGGTCAAACAGAAGGTCGCGGGTACGAATCTCGGTCGGGTACGTTCTTTTTTTAATTTTATAAAAACAACGAAAGGACCGATTTGGATTTTTTTTATTGATCGTAAAAGTCCGAATGAGGTTTTTAAAATTGGAAAAATTTAAAGTGATTTTTCTATGGGATTTTTGAAGACCATAACCGATTCGAGCATGGATTTGTAAATCTTTGGTAGTGGAAAAGTTTTCAGGGATATAATATATATATATATATATATATATATATATATATATTTGGATTGTGTGGGTTCATGAACCATTACGTTTTATATTCTTCAGCGGATTTTCTTGGGGTTTCTGGTTCGTGGGAATAAGAAAAATTCAGTGATGATTCATAATTGAATTTTTAATGAATTTTTCATACGTTTCGTTTTGGGGCTCCAAAACTTCTTCAGTTACATTTGTTTTTTCTGAAAAGGGAGGTTATGGTTATGGCATGGTGTACATTATATTTTTGTTTACTCTTTCTTACCTAAAACACAAATCATGAACGTTCTTCATGTTGATATGCGATTACTGCAATTTTTTTTGGGGTATTTACTTTTTTAATTTTTTTTTGTGTTTTTTTTTTGTTTTTTGTGGCCAATTGGGCGGTTATAATTGATTGAGCACTCATTGCTTCCTCTTTGATTTGACATTATTTGTTCTAGTAGCAAACATGTTGATTTACACTTATTTTCACTTTATATAAATAAATGATGCTTATTGTTCTGTGAACCATATTACTTGGCAGATCGCAGCGCAAAACTAACATTCATAGACAGCTAGAAGTCTTCATAAGGTTTATGACAGTTGTCACTTTTGGATTTTGTGTGTGTTGCCCTCTCTGTTTGTTATTTGGAATTCGATACATGGGGGTGGTTGTCCTTTAGGCTTTTTAAATTTATTATTTTTTGGGTTAACATGTGGACAAAAGTCAATACGAAGAGATGGTTCTAATTTTAAAATACTCTGGTAAACGTAATTGTGTTTTGTTTGTGCTGCCATCTGTTGATGTTTTTTTGTGATTTTGTTTCGGTGATTGTGGTAAATTTAAAATTATGAACGATAATTATTATTTTTGTAGTTATGAATTATGCAACAATTAGACAAACAAAATAGAAATATTGATAGACAAACAAGACAGAAATATTGATAGTGAGCATTTTGAATTTAAATGATATTATGGTATGTTTTACTGAGGTTTATATAGTATATATATAAATATATATATATACTCATAATATCATTATTATTAGTAGGTATTTTAGTTATTATCGTTAATGCTATGTTGTTTTGCAATTTTCTTTACTTTTTACTGCTTATACTATGCTCCAGTCGATGCATATGTATCAAGAGGGCAATCCTGAAGTTGCTCTGGTATCAAAAGTATATAACCAACGAAAAATCTAATGAAAATCCACTATTAAATCATATCAAAATTCAAATTTATAGAAATCATTGAATATAAAGTAACATCAACTCATATATAAGCTTTGAACATCCTGTTTGACAATTCACATCAACAGGAAACCCACCAATGGGAGATCGAGAGCGTTTGTGTGGGAAAGGTGATAATATATGAAAGATGGGATAGCAGAAATTGTAAAAATATAATTTTATACAAATTTGTAAATAGTATGTAGGATTTAGAATTAGCTTTCATTCATAAAATCATTAGTGGTAATTAGAATAACAAATAACTAGGTAGGAAGTGACAATAAATTCAAAAACCCGTGAGAAAATAAAAAAAAGTGTGTGTTACCATGGGACGAGATAACAAGTTTGGGAGAGGATTTGAAAAAGTTACAAAAAAGGGATGCCACGTACGAAAATTTGTAAGAGTTATTAACAAACAATTCAAGAAAAAACCGGATAAAACGATTCCAGAACGAGAAATATTACTAAAAGGCCCAACTGGGAGAAACAAGGTATCAAAAATTTCCACTTACCTGGTATAGAACAGAAATCCATGGAAGAGCGCACGTAAGCTGTCATTGAAATTCCAATAGTACGTCCACGGGGCTGGAGACATCACAAGACAGGGAGCAACAAGGTATTCTAATCACCGAATTCACCAAAGTGCAACTTTTCATATATATATCCAATAACTTTGAGTGTCCGATCGACTATTTACTTTGTTTTGGCTGAACTTTCATCAAAATTTCATGATAAAGGACTGATAATAATTTTAAACATCCTCTCTATTAATAATTGTCACTTATTTTCAACTTGCACCATTTCTTATTATTGTTTCTTTGTAGAATAAGGTATTTATCGCAGAGTAGGGCAGTTTTAAGGTTTTTATCTGAATAAAAACAACATTCTGATTATTCTCTACAATATGTGTTTTTTATAACCTCACTTTTCTCCCCACTGAACAGCATTTCTTATCGAATTGTTAGTGCTAAGTCAGCCATACAGGTCATAGATCGGACTTCTGAGAAGGAGATGACTCATGTATATTTATATTGAAAAACAATAGGAACAATAATCCAACCAATCATAACAATATATTATATATATATATATATATATATATATATATATATATGTATATATATTTATATATGAAAGGGACGAATATCGAGGGGACTGTTGAAACAAAATGGAAGAAATTTAATGGACATAGCCCTCAGAAAGAAGTGTTAACCGTAGACTCGTGTTTCGTGCTCTCGGCCCTCATCAGTACGGTGGAGAAGTGCAAGGATGAACAACACTTGGTAGAAAACGACAAATCAACGGAGTCAACAAACAGAAAGCCAGCCGCACATTTGTGGTTCTGAAATAATTTTTGCGAAAAACCGAAGAGAAGTACTCTTAATTTGTTGAAGTTTATGTTGGTGTATCATTATCAAAGCCATATCTGATTGAATTATCTAGGAAAATATTATCCAATCTAGGCAGAAGGACTTCGGTCGATAGCCAATTGAATTGAATTTTGGTTCGGTTCAATAAAGTTCCTTTCATTATTATTATTATTATTATTATCCAATCAACATGTTTTTGATGAAGAAAAACAATTATTGTGTATGAGTATCTACTTAAATGATTTCTTTCGATTCGTGATAACTAGTTGCAAAGTCGATCCTTTCATGCTAGTTTGTGGTAGGCTGTTCAGTATACCACTGATCAACGCATAAAACATAAGTACATAAAATTTGGAACTAAAAAGAAACGAAGCCTTTTTTCATTGTTCCCGGTGAAAACACAATGCTATATCGATACTTACATAAGACATAATTGACAGTAACCCAAAACAGTTTGTATTATTGTCAAGTCATCTGTCATCATTTCAGTGTGTGAACATCGTTTCAATATGGATTATTCATTCGGAGAATATACATATATGCATTTCTTTTATGGTGAAACAGGAGGAAATGCCAGAGTCGCTGCTGTAATATATCAAGATATATATCCAAACAGACATCATCCTCATTTCACTACTTTTATAGCTGTGCATCGACGATTGAAGGAAACGGGGTCCTTTAAATTCACCACCATTGTGGTGCGAATAGGACAAATTCTTGACCGATTATCAGCAGATCCTTCTACCAGCACTCGGGCTATTTCGTAAAGGTTAGAAGTGTCACAATCAACAGTAAGTCGGGTAGCACGTGAACAATTATCGTATCCATTTTGCCTACAGAAGGTGATGGCCCTAGATACTGGTGATTATGGTCCTCGTAGATTTTTTTGTGATTTATGAAGAGCAAACGACTTTCCTAGATATGTTCTATTCACGGATGAGGCATCTTACACAAGAGATGGATATTTGAATAGTAGGAACAGCCATTTATAGGATGAACAAAATCCGCATGGAATGTTTCGGAAAGGCTACCAACAAAAGTTTTCAGTGAATATTTGGGTGGGAATGATCGAAACTCGTATCGTTGGACCATATCTTTTTTTTCCCCGTTTGAATGGGCAGAACTACAGAGTGTTTCTTGAACATGTTTTACCTGGCTACTTGAAGACGTACCTCTATTGGTTCGTCAAAGAATGTGGTATCAATATGACGGAGCACCGGCCCATTTCCAATGAATCGTTCGTCAATTTCTTGATCACACATTCCATGATCGGTGGATAGGTAGACGTGGTTCCATACATTGGCCTGCACGTTCTCCGGATTCAACTTCACTAGACTTTTTTTTGGGATAATTTAAATCCCTAGTGGATAAAACACCTGTAGAATCTGTGGAAGATTCAAGGGCAACAATTTTAGCAGCATGTACGTTAATACAGGATACACTAGGGGGTAAACCTAAAATGTGGAGAACAGAATTCTGACACCTCACCAAAAAACATTCGGACGTTATATAGACAGTACAACTTGGGTTTCCATCTAAATGAGACTTATATAACCAATAATTATTTAAATAGTTCAACTTTGAATTCGAGAAAAGCAGAAATCAATTGACGTTCTAATTTGACATATATACATATAAATCAATATATAAAAAGAGGAATTGATATATATATATATATATATATATATATATCTTGGCTGATTAACAAAATAATCCCAATCGTCTATATGTGTCGTTTGATGGAGCTTCCTGAGCTTCACCATTTTCATCCGGAAAGTTCTCTAAGATGTACACACAAACATAAAATCTCTTTAAACTACCATAGATGTTTTTCAACGAATTAATAATTTCTGTTTGCTCTGTATACTTCTTCAATGAGAGGTTCTTCTTTTCGTGTTAATCAGATACCATTTGACAATGGTTTATTTTTCTCTAACAAAACACATCAGTATTGCACTCCCTCAAATTGTATATTATTAAACAGCTAACCTGCGAGAAATGAACATACTATGAATGTTAGTTCCAAACGACATGCATTTGGCATTATCTGAATTTAAAACATTATCACCTCACTGAAAAAACTTTATTTTTTCAGAAATAATTCCGGATGCCATAGCAACGGAGTGCAGAAAATGTAGTCCCATCCAGAAAAAACAAGCAGGTTTGATTCTGCGACATTTGCTCCTGAATTTCAGGCCACGCTTCCTGGAACTATGTGACAAGTACGATCCTAGTGGAAAAGCGAGAAAACAATATGGAATCGATGTTGATGACAACAATGAAGACTACGAAGATTACGACGAAGCATGAGCCATTTTCCCACATCTACTTTCAGTTATCTTAATAGTCGGAATATAAAAGTTCGCTCATTACCTGAGAATCATTTGTAATTCATTCTGTAATAAATATTCGCAACGAAGATTCATTCAATAATTATTTTTATGTAAAAAATAATTCAAGTTCGAAAAACAACCGAGGAGCGTTTGGGTATGTCAATCAAAAAACATACAGTGCTTCTCAAAAGTCCGCTCCCCCCCTCTTATTTTTGGAACGATTATACATAAACAATAGAAATTTGTAAAGTGAATATTAAAGGTTTTAAACTTCCCTATTAGTGATGATAGATGACGAAATCGTCAAAGATGACGTCACAAGGCCATTTTGACCAATAATTTCAGATGAAACCCTACGGCAAGCGACACCTCTTTTAAAAGGTATAGAAAAAACCTATTCAATGATACTAATTTTGTTCGTGTTTATGGCAGTTTTAATGGCTCATTAGTAAACATTAAAATTGAAATTCCATTCAGTATGATATTAATTACAGATTCAAGAATCAGTATCTACCTAAAGAAATTGCTCGAAGTGACCTCCATTTACTTCCTGACAGTGAAATATTCTATTTTTAAACTCTTCTCGTACTTTTGCAAATGTGTCTGCGGAAACAGCCTCACATTCTGCAACAATACGTTGTTTTGAAACGTCAATAGTGTCAGGTTCAGTGGCGTAAACCTTCGATTCAAGGTACTCCCACAGAAAAAAATCCAAAGGTGTGAGGTCTGGTGATCGAGCTGGCCATTCCGTTGAACCTCGTCGTCCAATCCATCTACCATGATACTCCTCATCCAAATACCGTCTTACTGCACCGTAATAGTGTGGAGGAGCATCATCCTGTTGGAATGTTATTTCCAAATTGCCGAATTCATCTGGATTATCTTCCAAAATTTCATGGATTAACGGTTCTATTGCGTTTTGCAACAGCTCCAGATAAACCTCACCAGTTAAATGAGTATTTAAAAAAAAGGCTCTACGATGTGGTTTCCTAGGATACCTGCTCAAACATTCACCTTCTGAGGAAATTGGGTATGTGTTTCACGAAACAGGTGAGGATTTGCGTCACTCCAATATCTCACATTCTGTGTATTTACATTTCCATTTAGATAAAAAGTACTTTCGTCACTAAAACAAATTGTTTTGACATAGTCTGGCTGTTGGTTAATTTTAGTTTCCATATTTTCATAAAATTCTAGTCTTCGGTCTGGGTCGTCGTCAGAGAGTTGATGAACCATTTTCAATTTGTATGGATTAAATGTGTTTTTTTTTCAACACCCTGTGTACTGTACTTCGACTGACTCCACAGGTAGATGCAATGTGAGCTGTTGAAAAAGTAGGATTAACTATTACTTCTGCCAGTATATCAATTTTTTTCTCATCAGAAATTTGTGGTCTGCCAGATCGTTTCGCATCATTAATACTACCCGTTGTTTCAAACTTACGAAGAAGCTCCCTTAAATAAGTCCTCGAAACGGGGCGATCGGGAAACCTCTCATTGAAAATGCGTTCTGCTGCATGAATATTTTGTCCAGTTTCACCAAGAATTAGGATCGCTGCTAATTTATCACCTAAAGCACGTACCATTTCGCTTCTTGAAGCACCCAAACGTTCGGCTCACAACAGTTTAACAAATTATTAAAATGTACAAAAATATTGAAAGTACCAAAAGCTGCTAAAACAGTTAAACGTTCGATCAACAATACACAAATTATTAAATGTACAAAAACTTGGAAAATTACAAAAACGTCGAATTAGGGAGACTAACAAAAACGTCAGCTTATTTGACAACTATCCAGGGGCGGAGCTTGAATTTGGAATTTTAGTATTAACTGATTTAATTCATCACAGCTTTGCGTTTTTCAAAAGCGAGTTGCCAAAGCTGCCATAAACACAAACAAAATTAGTATCATTGAATAGGATTTTTAAATACCTTTTAAAAGAGGTGTCGCTTGCCGTAGGGTTCCATTTAAAATTATTGCTCATAATGGCCTTGTGACGTCATCTTTGACGATTTCGTCATCTATCATCACTAGTAGGGAAGTTCACAACCTTTCATATTCAGTTTCCAAATTTCACTTGTTTATGTATAATCGTTCCAAAAATAAGAGGGGGGTAGGGGACTTTCGAAAAGCACTGTATAAAAAAACAGTGCTCAGAATTCCTGTCAAACCTCAATCGATCCATCCACTGAATTGCCACCCGTTAACCGATTTTACCACTCATAACTTTGTATTGGGTTATTCGATTTAGATGATTATTTCATTAATGGACAGGGTATACTTCAGAGATGGTTATTTTTGGGTTTGGAAAGGAATAATCCACCCCTAAGGCTGGAAAAATAGGGGATTGTTAACTTTACATCTGTGAACCGATTCTGTTGGAACTTGGCACACATATAGGTAGTTCTGATGACACTAATGGATACCTGGAGTCAATTAAGTAGATAGTGATCAGTTGATTTTAGCCACATAAAGAGTGAAAAATCTAAACTTTTTTACAAAAAATTAAACCAAGGAAAAAACTGAAAAGCAAAGGATAAACCTGCTTAGTCTTAATGACAATTGAGCTCGTAAACTAATGTAGGAGTAACTAATTTTCAGTCGCCGCCAAACAAACAATTAACGAAGATTATATTACTTTGAAGAAGTCATCAAACACGCAGCCGTGCATCTCGCTGCCATCATTTTACGCTTCACCTAATTCAATTGCTAGTTTGTTTGGCGCCGACTCAAAATCAGTTACTCACATTAGTTTAGGAGCTCAATTATCATTAAGACTACGGAAGTTTATTTTATTTTTTGCTTTTCAGTTGATTTTTTCGTTGGTTTAATTTTTATTAGAATTTTTTTTTATATACGGCAATAACCATTTCGATCTTCACCCACAAGGCAATATCAGTTCTTCTTATTTTGGGATCATCTCCTGTTCTACATTTGTGAGCAACCTCAGACCCCAAAATTTAGTATTTTAGTCCGTTGCTAAGCAACGAACTTTCGCGGACCGAAAACGGTCCGGGAAAATTTTTATATATAGAATCGGTCCCGACCGGTTTCATATATACATTTCAGACAGTAAATAAATACCCGCAAACAACCAACTCACATTAAGAACATTTATTGAATATATTAGTACATGTCGGGAAGGGAAACATTCTCAATTGAATATTGAATAGATATATTTTTCTGTGAATTGAAAAATCCGCAATAAAAATATTTCTATTCAATATACAATTTAGAATGTTTCCGTTTTCAACATGAATACCCCACAAGAGGTTATCTTGTAGATGAAAGATGACTAAAGTTTATCTTTCAGTCGCAGATGATTCCACATCTGATTTTTCGAACATCCTGTTCAATTTTCAACAAATCAATATTATTGTTCCCTACAAAATGATTTTTTCATGAAAGACTATATTAGTGAATATCTTCCCCGCAATGTGTACTTGTAAGGGTCGTCTAGGTACCTGCTGGAGGATAACCTTTTATCATCTGGCAAGAGAAAGTGTATGCCTTTTTCATGCTCTTGTTAAGTTCTGAAATGTATTTCGCCAGAGAAGCATTAAAGTTCTCATTTCGTTACTTTGAATTTTATTCAAAAAACTATCAAATTAACTAGATTGTGGTAATCAACCCACATATACAACAATTATTACACATATGGAACGTTTATTATAACTATTTTTGTATATTTATAGTTATGTTTCAGTTTGTACAATTATTAAACATAGGCTGAACTCTACCTGAAAAGTCATTCTCTTTGGCACTTCCCCCTCTGAATGTATCTGTTATGTTACCTGAATAGTCAGCGATGTTACTGCTGTTTTCTTCTTTGGCAATAATACTGATAGTATTAGCAGATTTCTTTTTTTCACTTCCCCCTCTCAATATTTTATCTGCTTTGTCTACTTTATTTGTAAAAGATTCCTCTCCCAGACAGCACTGGATATTCCATGAATATTCATAGAATATTATTTTTGGGATATTGGAATATTCTTAAATGTGCCAAGGATATACATATCTTTTTTTGAATATGCCTAGAATGTGCTGGTGGGGAAAATTTTAGATATTCTTTGAATATTCCATGAGAAATATTCCCGGAATATCCAGAATATTCCCAGAATATTCCATGAATATTCCAGAAAAAATACTCCTAGAATATCCTCTGGGAATATTCCTTGTATATCCAGAATATACCTACAATGTTCCATAAATATTCCAGAAAGGATAATCCTAGAATATTCCATGAACATATTCTATGAATATTCCAAGAATATTCGAAGTAATTCAGGAATATAATAAAATTCCCTAAATATCCTGAAGGGTTTTCAGAACAAAATAACCATTTCCTGAAATTTCGGAAATCAAGAAAATATAGAAAAATATAACTCTACATGAGTATCCTCAAATATAAAATATTGAATGGCACTTTTACATCAATAATATGAACTTCTACAATTATGCCTGCAATGTTTCTGCTTACATTCGCAAAGAAACAAAACTTAATTTCAAAAATTTTGTAGTTGTGCAATACGTAATTGTTCTCCTTAGAGTACTTGTGGATTGGAATTGCAGGTTCCACTCAGAAAAAAAAACCATTTGATTTCCGCAGACTGCGCACGCCTTCCCCTTCCCTACAATGAAATAAAACAACACGAATTTGAACAGGTCTATTTCTATATAGTTATAATAATAATAATAACACATATTTTATTAACCCGTTTCTTCTGACACTACAGGTAGATCTCTGAAAAACAAGAATTGGAAGATCGAACTACTGCTATCTGAATCAGAAAAATTTGAATCCATTCTATCACTAATAGTTTCAACTTGATTACTCATTTATCTTTTTCCATGCTGTGACGGAGTTCGTGCGAAAATTATATTAAGAATATTTTAGTTTCCTGGTGTACTTCCTTATACCAAGCACTGCTTCTTTTTCTTCTAGGCATTCTGTAGAAAATGCCTTGAAAATGAAATGATTAGTGATATACAAATGAAATTTTTATGGAATGAAATGAATGGTAACATAAAAGTGTACTTACCACACTGTGGTGATTATTAAGAATTTGTTAAACAATTCCAAACACAGTAGTTTCACATAGAAATATGCAAAAGTAATCCATACCACTGAAAAAAAAAACAAAAGATGTCAAATGTCAATTTAAAATGCATTCAACTTTACAGCTCTGCCATCGGGTTAAGCTACGACTACCGGATGAACGACAGACGCTGACGCGCGCGGAATGCTTTTGATTGGTCGTGAAAGTGCACCTCGATACTTTCCAACCAATTATAATTTGGTCAGTACAGTAGTGTATTATTGTCAGCTTGTCTGAACAAAAACTCTGTTTGCAAATCAAATATATCTATTCGCACTTTATCTCATACTTTTTCCATATTTTGAACTCGAACATGGTTATTGGTGTTCATTCCATAGAAGTGAGAGATAATATTCCATGAATATACAATACAGAATATTCAATTTTGATTATTCTATGAATATTCATACATGATTATTCCATGAATATTCACACAGGAATATTCACACAGGAATATTCTATGGATATTCATACAGGAATATCCTCACGAGAATATTCATGGTACATTCTGCCGAGAATATTCCAGGGATATGCATATTGGAATATTCCTGGAATATGCCAGAGGCATGTGAATATTCTAGGAATATTCCTTGTATATTCGGAATATACTCTTCTCTTTTCGGATATTAAGAGAATATTCTAGGAATATTCCGTGCTGTCTGGGCTATATATCCTGGAATAGGTCAAGAATATGAGACCACCGAGTATCTTCACGAAATTTTTCAAGTGCTTCAAAACATGATAAAAACAGTATAGCAATCGAAAATTTTGCGCGGAAAAGATTATTATTAGGAGATACGGGCCCCCGATGGTCCATAAAGAGAGGCTATGTGATATCACTTTTTGAAATTTTAAACTGATATGAACAATTTCTTTTTACACTAAAATAGTAACTGCACACTCATGTAACGTTTCAGTAATATTAAAATAACTTAATTTTCGATAAAGCAATGAAAAACTTCCGATAACTTTTCATAAATTTTACAGAAGAAATGTCAAAAATCAAAAGTTGGTGATTGTGTTATGTTTGTCCGAATCTCCTGGATTTCGAAGTTTATTGATATGCGACGTTGCCTATGTCACCAAAAGGAAAAAAGTACTGAAATTAATTGCGACTACATATTGAGCATAGAAATAATAATAAAAGACGATCTAATAGTTCCGATGAATATATATGTATCAATAAAAGTTCAAAGCAAATAACCACGCTTCTTGGGAGTGTCTAATAGCTTGGAAAATTAGACACGAAGTTATGTGCCGCATTTAGAAAGTTACCAAACCTATTAAAATAATGTGACTTCAGATTATTTTGTTTTAAGTAATTGTAAACCGGACCAAGAAACGCATTTGGCTAGATATTTTCTCGTATGTCCGCCGAGACACGCCGAAGGAACACAACCTAACCTAACTTGGCTAACCTAGCTATCCAAGTTGAATGCAAACTAATCAACTTTACAAGGCACCTTCGCTTCGCTCGCGAACATTTCGATCAAACCAATTCCTTACGTAAAAAAAGGAACACAACCTAACCTAGCTTGACTGACCTTTTTATCCATGTTGAAAACATGCTAATTAACCTTAAAAACTGACGCTTCGTTCCAATCAATTTATTGCGTAAAAAGAAGGAACACAACATAACCTAACTTGGCTAACATCCAAGTTGAATGCAAGCCAATTAACTACATATTCTAATATTGAAGAAGCGAAACCACACTTTTCAAGGTCATAATTCCCTAAACATATTTTTCCGCGCTTACATTTTGATTGCTGAAGTGCTGAAGGGTTTTTATCGATTTTTGAAGCACCTGTGATAATTTCGCGAAAATCCGGATTGACTTGAATAGTTGGCAACATGGCATGTCCATAAACCGCCAAGATCAATGCAACCACCAATATTTGATTATTGACATTTCATATGAAAAATTTATGAAATGTAACCGGAGTTTTTTCATGACTATATCGAACATCAATTGATTATAATATTACAGTTACCATTTTAGTGTAAAAAGCTATTCTTCATATCAGTTTGCAGTTTCCAAAAGTGGCATCCAATAACCTCTCTTTTTGGACCTTCGGGGGCCCATATCTCCTAAAATTATCTTTTCCGCGCTAAATTTTCAATTGCTATACTGTATTTATCGTCTCCTGAAGCGCTTGTGAAAATTTCGTGAAGATACTGGGTGATCTCATTTTCTTGACCTTTACCTTTATCCCTCGGCAACGGTTGAGGATTTCCATCCCCGATGCCTCTTCAAAGCAATTAAATCTGCCCCATCATTAACCAAAATTGTCGCAGAGGATCGACGGAAACAATGTCCTGTGCATTCATGGGCATACGGCAAATTAAAAAATGTTGCGACAATTTGAGGCATTTTGCCAAACTGATGTATTCCCACTACTTGCCTGCAACTTTTCCCATTTGAATATTTAAAGAAAAAGCGGCATCTTTCAAAATTTTCTGGACGACGTTCAACATATTTTCTATACAATAGCATATAAGTTTCGTTTATCACAAATTATCTTGGTTTGTTCGTTTTATTATCGAGTATTTTAATCAAAAGCTCAGATCCAAAATCTTCTGTCATTCAAATTTAATTGATATAGTTCATCACGGCGACATGCACCGGCAACACCAAATATTAAGGCAACCTACAAAATAAACACTACATAAATATCTAGGTAATTTTCAAATTCTTACATTCTAAACGTACCTTCTTTACCTCTTTATATATATATATATATATATATATATATATATATATATATATATATATATATATATATATATATATATATATATATATATATATATATATATATATATATATATATATATATATATATATAATTCTACTGTACGTGTGTTGTCACTGAACTCCTCCTAAACGGCTGGACCGATTTGAATGAATTTTTGTGTATGCGTTTGGGTGGCGCCCTGGATGGTTTAGATTCACAAATCATCCCCTAAATATTAAGGGTGGTCCAACCCTTATTTTTTTTTATTTTTTAGACAAAATTTTTCGTTTTTATTTTTTTATGATACAGCATTCAAAAATACATACAACCCTAAATTTTCACCCTTCTACGATCAACCTCTATTTCTTTGACAAGATTTTTATTTTTATGTTGTCATGACTTAGAATAAAAAAATTCATATTACTCTCAATTTTCACCCTTCTACGATCAACCCCTATATATTTTTTTTCAACAGGAAAAAGGGATAACGGGATAACAAAAACCGGGAAAACGGGATAACGGGATGACAGGATAAGGAAATAACGAGATGAATAAAAAACGGGATAACAGGAAAACGGGATAACGGGAATAACGGGATAACGAAAAAACCGGGAAAACGGGATAACGGGATGACAGGATAAGGATGACAGGAGAATAAAAAACGGGATACCGGGAAAAGAAAAAATGGGATAACAGGAAAACTGGATAACAAAAACGGGATAACGGGATAACGAAAAAACGGGATCACGGGATGACAGGATAAGGGGATAACGGAAAAACGGGATAACGGGGTGAAGACAAAAAGGGGTAACAGGAAAATGGGATAACGGGATAACGGGAAAATTTTTGAGAAATACACTTTAGGGAACATAGAAATTTGGACAGGACAACGTCTGTCGGGTCCGCTAGTATATATATATATATATATATATATATATATATATATATATATATAATATATATATATATATATATATATATTATATATATATATATATATATATATATATATATATATATATAATATTTTATTTGAGTAATAAACGTTTCAATTTGTTCATCTGACAAAACTTTTGACTTCTTAGATTAATAGTTGTCACTTTGACGTTTCAAGAAAGCACGTAATTTCGAATATTTTGTAATATCAATATATCCTTCTGTACTAAGTGTAGCTCTCAGCATGGAGTAATTTGACCATAACGTAGATGCCTTCATCTTTGTAGATAAATCGGAAAAATATGCAATCATGACATTTTCAGATCGGGAGGTCGTCTTTTTTTCTTGGCAATAATCCTTTACTAACTCTGATGGTGTCCCGCACACCTGGACATCATCATCACTGTCCATTTTGAATATTTTTTAGGATTAAGTAGGTATTAAACCGAAATAAGTAGTGAATCTCTGACTTTCGTCACAATAATAAACAAACACTGATTGTCAAGGAAACGATTTCATAGGCAATAAGATGGTAATCAAAAATTTTTAAGCATTTATAAAATAGTATATTAAAGTATAAGTGGATAAAAAGGGCTTTAAAACACGCGCGATTTTTCGAGCACGACGGCGCAGCCGGAGTGCTCGAAATAGAGCAAGTGTTTTTAAGACCAGTTATCCACGAATACTTTACGTTATTTTTTTTATTGGTGCACTTTGAAATCATATATACTGGTATTATTACTACAAAAATAGAAATAAGAACTAATATTGCAAGAAGGTTGAATTCGTGATGTGTCATCAGTATACCTTTCGTTGTCATGGAAATGAGAAAAACATTCCTTTGCAATTTGTTAGCAAAGATCAATGTTTGTTGTCACCAGAGCTCAAAATGAATGATTCTAATATCGATTTTTGAATAGTGAGGCAGAATCGCGGTTAATACCGCGAAAATCCATGATATATATAAAAAAATATGAAAAGTTCATCAAATGGATGGAGGAGCACATATAAATGAACGAATTGTGAGTAATATTTTATCTGACGTTACAAGGTACTCCTGTCAGATCAATAATAAAAAATTTGTCATTTAGACTTCACGTTTCTCGATTTGTTGATGTTGTCATGGTTACCTTTAAAAAACGCGCGTTTTTTAAAGTTCGATTTAAACACGCTGAGGCGTGCTTTAAATGGGTAAAAAGGGACACCAATAAAAAAAAAACATTTATTTATGATAATGTTGATTGCGATTTCAGAAGAAATAGTATGTGTACTTCGCAGTAAAAGCACATTCCCAGACTTCAATGCTTGTTAGCCAGGAATGTACCTATTGCTTTCACTACTTAATACACAATGTACTATTTTTAACATAATTTTGTAATAATTCGATCGTGCCCTCTTAATTCGCACTGTGCCAACTAATCGGTAAAATGAAAATGTATTTGTAAGCGCAATACGTGAGAACGGCTGGACCGATTTGGCAATTTTTTTTAATGTTGGTAATAGCCCGAGGATAGTTTTTAGGGAAAAAATAGGAAAATTGTACGGAAATTGGAAAACTCGGGATTATAAGAAACTTTTGGCCAACAAAAGCAATATCGAATTAAACGGTTTTCTTCACATAAAGGATTCAATATGAAATTGAACCAGAAAATGGTGGATCTCAGGTGAAAAACAACTACTTTCCTGGCAAGTACCACGCAGAACGTTGAATGATATTCACCTGAAAATCCATGCATACTTCCATATAATATCAATGGACATTGAATGCAAATGTTTCTTTCTGATAAGCTCGATTATGTTTAATTTATGTCGTGTTCACCTAACAATCCGCATACCGGTTTCAGGCTTCTTGGCCCTCATCAGTACAGATCACCAGCCAAAGGTCCAAAGAACTCTGGCTGAAGTGAGACACAACGTAAACAAACCATCATCGAGCTTGTAACACCTATAGGTATGCCGGAAAAGATAAACTTTAACTGGCGGTACCTAGTGACAGAAAGAAATACTCCGAAAATCTCCCACCTCGATAGGTTTCTAAATAAAAGATTCCTTCTCAGTAGGAGTGGCAAGCCCGTCTAGCATATAGTGAAAGATAAGTGCCATGTGAAGTGGAATGAATAGAAAAATCGAATTAAACGGTTTTCTTCACATAAAGGATTCAATATGAAATTGAACCAGAAAATGGTAGATCTCAGGTGAAAAACAACTACTTTCCTGGCAAGTACCACGCAGAACGTTGAATGATATTCACCTGAAAAATCCATGACTACTCCGTACTGATGAGGGCCAAGAAGCCTGAAACCGGTATGCGGATTGTTAGGTGAACACGACATAAATCAAACATAATCGAGCTTATCAGAAAGAAACATTTGCATTCAATGTCCATTGATATTATATGGAAGTATGCATGGATTTTCAGGTGAATATCATTCAACGTTCTGCGTGGTACTTGCCAGGAAAGTAGTTGTTTTCACCTGAGATCTACCATTTTCTGGTTCAATTCATATTGAATCCTTTATGTGAAAAAATCGTTTAATTCGATTTTCTATTCATTCCACTTCACATGGCACTTATCTTTCACTATATGCTAGACGGGCTTCCACTCTACTGAGAAGGAATCTTTATTTAGAAACCTATCGAGGTGGGAGATTTTCGGAGTGTTTCTTTCTGTCACTCAGGTACGGCCAGTTAAAGTTTATCTTTTCCGGCGTACCTATAGGTGTTACAAGCTCGATGATGGTTTGTTTACGTTGTCTCACTTCAGCCAGAGTTCTTTGGACCTTTGGCTGGTTGACTACTCCGTACTGATGAGGGCCAAGAAGCCTGAAACCGGTATGCGGATTGTTAGGTGAACACGACATAAATTAAACATAATCAAGCTTATCAGAAAGAAACATTTGCATTCAATGTCCATTGATATTATATGGAAGTATGCATGGATTTTCAGTTGAATATCATTCAACGTTCTGCGTGGTACTTGCGAGGAAAGTAGTTGTTTTTCACCTGAGATCTACCATTTTCTGGTTCAATTTCATATTGAATCCTTTATGTGAAGAGAACCGTTTAATTCGATTTTTCTATTCATTCCACTTCACATGGCACTTATCTTTCACTATATGCTAGACGGGCTTGCCACTCCTACTGAGAAGGAATCTTTTATTTAGAAACCTATCGAGGTGGGAGATTTTCGGAGTATTTCTTTCTGTCACTAGGTACCGCCAGTTAAAGTTTATCTTTTCCGGCATACCTATAGGTGTTACAAGCTCGATGATGGTTTGTTTACGTTGTGTCTCACTTCAGCCAGAGTTCTTTGGACCTTTGGCTGGTTGACTACTCCGTACTGATGAGGGCCAAGAAGCCTGAAACCGGTATGCGGATTGTTAGGTGAACACGACATAAATTAAACATAATCGAGCTTATCAGAAAGAAACATTTGCATTCAATGTCCATTGATATTATATGGAAGTATGCATGGATTTTCAGGTGAATATCATTCAACGTTCTGCGTGGTACTTGCCAGGAAAGTAGTTGTTTTTCACCTGAGATCTACCATTTTCTGGTTCAATTTCATATTGAATCCTTTATGTGAAGAAAACCGTTTAATTCGATTTTTCTATTCATTCCACTTCACATGGCACTTATCTTTCAAAAGCAATATCGTCTAAGATCTTGGTAAAGGTCCGATTAGCGTAGTGGTTAGAGGGTATGCTTGGTAACTCCAAGGGCCCGGGTTCCACCCTCGGGCGTGTCAACACAAAAATGTTTCTTTATTTTATTTTAACACTCGAATCAAATAAGGTTTTCAGGTCTAGAAAACATATTGAAACTGAAAGTTGGATTTTTGAAGACTATAACATGATTCGAGTATATAATAGGAATATATAAAATATACATATATATATATATATATATATATATATATATATATATATATATATAATATATATATAGGAAAAAAATATCTAATCAACATTAAATTTTAGAATGAAATTCTTAAATAGATATGAGACATAATTTCGGATTGACAGACATATGGAAACACAATGGCCGACTTCGATTTTCAAACAGAACACATTGTATATTTGATGTTTTTCGGATTCTACGGCTCAAATTACATACGACAGTGTTGCCAAACTTTTATTTTATAATTGAAAAACAATCATTTCCCAATATTTTTTTAGCCCAGGAGGCCTCGATCAGGTTAAAATCTATACTTATTTACATCAGTAACTCTAGTAATGTCATTCCATCGATAAGATCAATAACAAATCCTACAGAAGGAATTGAAATTTTCTGAACGCATTTTTAACGAAAAAATAGTTTTTTTCAAATGGTACCTACCAAGGGCCATCTTGCCATTCGATAGAGAATTTAATTACCAATTCAACGATTACATTATGTAGCACTTTTTATTGTTCAAAACGTAGAGAGATATCTAACAAAATGAACTCAATCTGAAAAAATTGGTTGGTAACATGACATCTATTCATTCTTTCAAACTTTACTTCAGAATGGTAAAAATGAATTACCAAAACAATCGACTTGACAATATGTAATGATTATAAACCCATAACAGAAAAGATAACTTTAATATAATCAAACTGTTTGAATAAATCTAACGACTGAAACAGTGAAACATTCAACTTACAAATTATTACTCACAATACCATCATCCTGTTTTCAATAGAAGAGTTTCACAACCATCGAAAAGTCATTTCATTTATTAATGACCAATGATATGTGCAAAGTGTTGCCCGTTTTACCTAACACATAGACTAGTTCTATTTATTGTACACCTCATCACATTTATCAGTTCGTGAGCAGGAATTTCCTGAAATGCGCGCTCAATTCTATCTCTCAAGTCCTCCAAAGAAGTTGGTCCCCTCAAGTATACTTTGGATTTCATGTGAACTCATGAATGAAAATCGATAGGGGTTAAATCGGGCGAACTGGCTGGCCATCTGATTGGAACATTTGTTCCAATCCATCTCTGCCATAGGTATCACTAAGATATTGCCGAACAATATTAGCATTATGTGGTCCTGCATCATTCTGCTGAAAAAACATATTTTTCCTGATGTTCTCAGGTGAATAATTGATATAATTTTGAATATCGTTCTCTAAGGAATTGTAGATATCTTTGGCCCGTCAAAGGCCCGTCGAAAAGAATTGGTTCAATGATTCTTGTCCCTATGATTCCTAACCAGACGTTCAATCCAAATCTTTCTAGAATATTACCTTCTCTCAGCAACCTAGGATTTTCTTGAGCCCAATACCTGGTTGAGTACCAATACCATTATTCGTAAACCTAGACTCATCTGTAAACAGTATCTCCGAGACAAAACCATTATTTAAATCATGATGACGCAAAAGCCAATACCAATAAGTTAGTCTCCGTTCTGGGTCATTTTCATATAGCTGCTGATGCAAACTGTATTTATAGGAGCGATATTTATGTTTTTCAATACTTTTCTGGCACTTTCCTTACTGATCCCACATTCAATCTCCAATTCTCGCACTGAGGCAGATGGAGAAAAATGAACATATGCAAAACATTAGTTTCCGCTTCTTCACTGACGATGAAGTGGATGTGGTTCTGATCAGCTGGTTCTTTCCTTAGCATCATTATCAATTTCCTGAAATAGGTCCTCGCTGAATCCAATCTTAACGGATAACGAACAGCGTATAGCATACTAGCATTGACAGCGTTCTTCTGACATTCTCCGTATATCAATATCATATCGATTTGTTCGTTTCGAGAATAACAATTATTATTTTCCATTTCAAAAAAACTTTTGCAAACGAAACGAGATGACAAGTAAAATTGTATTTCACTTTTGACATGACATTAGTCACCTACTGTTTCCGTGATTCCACGGCTACCTTTCATTTCATCAAACCTGAACGGATAACCAAACCTAAACGGGTGACTCATTAGAATTTGTAGGCATCGTATAAAATATTGTACAAATTCGATAATTTATCGTTTTTAGTTTTTAACAAAAAGAAACTGGTACATAATGTATATCGTTGAATTGGTAATTGAATAATCTATCGAATGGTAAGATGGTCCTTGGTATATATCATTTGAAAAATACAATTTTTTCGCTAAAGATGCGTTCAGAAAATTTCAATTCCTGCAGTAGGATTTGTTATGATCTTATCGATGAAATGACCATTACTATGAGTTACGGATGTGAATTAGTATAGATTTTAACCTCGGCCTCCTGGGCTAAAAAAAAATAAAAATTATTATTTTTTAATTGTAAAATAAAAATTTGGCGACCCTGTCGTATGTAATTTGAGCCGTAGAATCCATTTGAAAAATCGAGTTAGTGGCTATTCTGGCGAAATCGGAAGTCGGTCATTTTTTTTTCATATGTCTGTCAATCCGAAATTATGTCATACCTATCGGTTGATAAGTGAAGGAGATATATGGCCCAAGTCCCATTGTCACCCGGCATATGATAAATTTGGATAACGGGATAACCGGATAACGAAAAAAAAAAGTTGAGAGGCGTCAAGGGACACCTGGATGGAACGAAGTTCCTTTCGCTTAATTAGTGAAGGAATTGTAATAATATATTTTTTTTTAAGTTATAATTTTTTTTTTTATTATTAACAAATATAATGTAATTTAAACTTAATCAGTATGCTCAATTTTAGTTCATACGCATTGATATTGTAATATTAAAATATAATTTGCTTTTAAATTTATTAAAGTTATGACGCGTACACTTGCTAAACACACAATAATGGAGAGATTATAACGCGTATGACTTGGTTAGCACAATAGTAAAGAGAGGTTATAATGCGTACTTGCTAAAAATACATAAGCATTTATTATTCTCTACTTACCTAACTCCATCAGCAATATCCGGAACTTGTGCAGAAACACTGTCAGGATTCATTATTGTTATTATTTTTTATTATTATTTATTATGTACAAAAAACCTGTATACACTCAACAAAAATAATCGTGTCGACACCACACTCTTCAATGCGAAATAGAAAGACGAAACAAAAATAACTGGCTTGCTTTCTATGAGAGAGAGAGAGAGAGACAGACAGACAGAGAAACACGCGCACGCCGCACGGCTTACAACTACAGCAGAAAGTGTCGTTACAACTTTTGGTCTTAATTTATTCCGTCTAGCCCCCTTTCGCAACGGCGCGATAAGGACCTTCGTTCCAAAAGGATAACGTGAAAACGGGATAACGGGTATTCAACGGGAAAAGGGGTAACGGGATAACGGGAAGCGGGCAAAGTCAAAAGCATAACCTAGAAGGAACAACACAAAAAAAACATAGGAAAAAGAAATTCTACGGAGACGAAGCTTTCCAGAAAAATGTTTGTAGGGAATATCGAAATTTTGACAGGACAACGTCTGTCGGGTAAGCTAGTTGAGTACCTACATTTGCGGATGTTTGCTAATAGAATATTTCAGATTTCCCAATAGCTATGAGAACTAGAATAATTGCCATTGTTTCCCATAAACTTGGATTAACTTCAAGAAAATCATTTGACACAGATTTTAGGAAAAATATTCAGAACAGGCAATCATGGACTTTTGAAAATAAAAGAATGATTTTCACTAGAAGTCTTGGAAAAAAACCAAATTTATTTTGCCCAAAAGTACACTAACCACTGGAATGTATCATGAAATAAATCATTCTAAATAAATGAACTAAAAACTAATCTTCTTCGATGAACTTCTCATAATTCTTCTGGTATTTTCCTTCAGGGTCGAAGTGTTGGCAGATTTCCTTCCACCATTCTGGTTTCTCCTTACGGATCGTCTTGCAAACTCTCTTCGCAGCTTTTCGTTGTGCTTCACTGCATTTGTCACAACCATTTTCAATGCCATCTCGTAAGTGAGCTGAAAATATTTTTGTTTGTCAATTATATTTTTACCAATAACCATGATAGTCACCAACTCTTGTATTGATCATGATGTAAACAATTATAAAATTCTATTATAGACGGTAACTCAAGAGTAATTTTTGCCAGAAGTATTTAAAAGATACAAATGTTGTTGCAATAGTAGCATAACCACCAAATTGAGCTTTTGTCAGGAAGTGAAAGAAACTGAAAATTTGTAGGATATTTACTGTTGCAGAATTGTAAATAAATGAATAAATGACCAATAAAAAAAATATACTGTTGCCCCAGAATATCAAATGAATAGCCTAACCTTAATTCAAAGGTTGCGCATGCGCAATGGTTTTCGAGCAGCTGCATGAAAAAGGATCAACTGATTTTAGCCATATATGGCTCACCAAACTTCATTGTGAATTGTGCATCACCGTGCCAAATTTTAACTATCTACGTCGAACATTGGAACATTTCATAGGATTTTTAATTCAATATGAAGAAGCCTATTTTTCAAAACAATTCAGAGGGTTACTCTCAAGAGTATGTTTCAATCCCATCAGGATGAACTATTGAACATACAATATCATGTCTCATCCGACTTTGATAACATTTTCTGATTCAGAACTAGTTGAAAAGTATACAAAACGAAGAAACAAAATGGAACCAATTCAGGCATTCCATGCGAAACCAATAAAAAATATGTACGAAATTGGAATTAATGCATGTTGTTGGGGAATGAAGTTGAAAATTGTATTTTCTTTATACCTCGGTCGAAAGTACGTATTTTATCCATCGATTTTGAACTAGAAGGCCTTGCATTAACGCATCGGTGACATTGACAGGCCACGCCCTCCATAAAGCGGTAGCAAATATTTTTCTTCATACCTAGGTCGAAAGTACGTATTTTTTCCATCGATTTCAAATTAGAAAGCCTTGCATTTATGCATCGGTGACATTGACAGACCACGCCCTCTATAAAGTGGGAGCAAATATTTTCAATATACACTGAGCTAGATGGGATTACACGCAAGAAAATGAGATAGAGAGAGAGAGAGACGAAAAGCGGAAGCAAATATTCAAGCTTTGTGAGTAGCCGAAAGAGGCGCTGAAGCGAGGAACAGAAGTTAAACATAACAGCAAAACGAGGTGTCAATTGGATCGTGTATTGTTCATAATAAATTATTAAAAATGTAACGTACTTTCGATGAGCTATGGAGGAAAATAGTATACACCACACCGTTAGGAAACATTTCCTGCCGTAAGCTTTATGATACACTCGGCTGCTTTGTCTTGGGCATCATGTCGCGCAGTGCAGGAAATTTTTACTTCCTTTCCTTGTAGTGTAAGATACTATTTATCTCTCTTTCCTTTCAACTGCCGGTTGGAGTCGGAGAAGGGGAAGCGTTTCACCGTTCGTCTAATCCAGGCCAATTTGCCCTACCTAAATAAGTTTCACTCCAAAAACTGTGGTAAATTTCAGTTCTACAAAGCTTACCATTCAGGGGATACAGTGATGAATAATTTTGTCACTGAATGGATTTTCCATTCATGTATTAGGATTCACTGTACAGATGATCTTTTCGAAGAAACTTGATGTCGATGACTGATTTTCACGGTTAACAAAATGAGATTTCCGGGCATCTGCTTTCTTGAAGGTTTTGTTTACACTACACGTGGACGCTTGGGATATGATCAACCTATCAAGTTCGATTATCGAAAAGATGGACTCAATTAAAAAAAAAAATTAGTACAAAAACGAAAACCCGACTACTGAAAAATCACGCTTTAGAAATTGATGAAACAAGAAAATATTATCATCTGAAATTGTTATGTAGGTACAAACTATTCAACATTTATCGTCTATTAAATGAACAACTTACACGTAATATATTTTAATGTATCAATACATATTCATAGTGATGTTAGAGGATAGCCGTGTCATATGCCACCTACCCTAACAAAACAATACATTCTAACAGGAGTAAGCGATCATAAGCTATAGGGCAAAGTGGCATATAACCACGGCTATCCTCTGAACATCACTATGAATATGTACTAAATACATTAAAATATATTACGTGTAAGTTGTTTATTCAATAGACGATAAATATTGAATAGTTTGTACATAACAATTTCAGATGAGAATATTTTCTTGTTTCATAATTCTTAGAGCGTGATTTTTCAGTAGTCGGTTTTGATTTTGAACTTTTCCTGAATTTACCTGAAGATGACATAAACAATGTCGAAACGTCGCAGAGAATGAAAGATACATAGACTGACTAAGGCCCTTATTCCGAGAAAATAAAGAATATAAACATATGTGGTCAAGAAATTAGGAAAAATATTACCGGCTGGGAACTAGGAACTGCCAAAAATGGATGTATATTACAAAAGGATGGAGAATAGAATAGGAAAAAACAACACAAAGTTACTGAAGGATTACACAAACAGACAGAAAAATTGCAACGGAGAAAAATAGAAGATTTTCCTGAATTTACCTGAAGATGACATAAAAAATGTCGAGACGTCGCATGTATTAAAAAATACATAGACTGACTTAGGCCCTTATTCTGAGAAAATGAAGAACATAAACATATGTGGTCAAGAAATTAGAAGAAGTATTACCGGCTGGGAACTAGGAACTGTCAAAAATGGATGGATATTACAAAAGTATGGAAAATAGGATATTGGGATAAGCAGCAATGAAAAAATGAAAAAGTACACTCTTTAAGGTTTGTCCAAGCTTTCGGAAATGTTCAATTCCATCATCAGGGAGACTACAATAGATGAAAACACAAGTAGTAATACATATTCAAGTGCGAAACATTATGTTAGTTACAACTTTGTTGAGGTTAGTTTATATAATTTTAAACAATGCTAATGTGGATGTATTAACTTTGAACGTTGGTTTATTCCTTGATTTCGTTTTTTTTCTTTTCTATCACTATGTTAGATGAATATGTTTGACATCATTGAAACCCACCCAACAAAGTTGTAAGTAGCATAATGTTTCGTACTTGAATATGTATTACTAATGGATTTTTCATCTATTGCAGTCTCCATGATAATGGAAATAAACATTTCCTAAAGCTTGGATAAACCTTAAAGAGTGTGCTTTCTAATTGCTGCCTACCCCAGTACCCGGTTTTATACAGTGCTTCTCAAAAGTCCACTCCCCCCCTCTTATTTTGGAACGATTTTACATAAACAAGTGAAATTTGGAAACAGGATATTAAAGGTTGTAAACTTCCCTACTAGTGATGGTAGTTGACGAAATCGTCAAAGATGACGTCACAAGGCCATTGTGAACAATAATTTTAGATGGAACCCTACGGCAGGCGACACCTCTTTTAAAAGGTATCGAAAAAACCTATTCAATGATACTAATTTTCTTTGTGTTTATGGCAGTTTTAATGGCTCATTAGTAAACATTAAAATTTAAATTCCATTCAGTATGATAATAATTACAGATTTGAGACAGTGACAGTGAAATATCCTATTTTTAAACTCTTCTCGTACTTTTGCAAATGTGTCTGCGGAAACAGCCTCACATTCTGCAACAATACGTTGTTTTAAAACGTCAATATTGTCAGGTTCAGTGGCGTTAACATTCGATTTAAGGTACCTCCACAGAAAAAAATCCAAAGGTGTGAGGTCCGGTGATCGAGCTGGCCATTCCGTTGAACCTCGTCGTCCAATCCATCTACCACGATACTCCTCATCCAAATACCGTCTGACTGCACCGTAATAGTGTGGAGGAGCACCATCCTGTTGGAATGTTATTTCCAAATTGCCGAATTCATCTGGATTATCTTCCAAAATTCCAAGGATTAACGGTTCTATTGTGTTTTGCAACAGCTCCAGATAAAGCTCACCAGTTAAATAAGTATTCAAAAAAAGAGGCCCAACGATGTGGTTTCCCAGGATACCTGCCCAAACATTCACCTTCTGGGAAAATTGGGTATGTGTCTCACGAAACAGGTGAGGATTTGAGTCACTCCAATACCTCACATTCTGTGTATTTACATTTCCATTTAGATAGAAAGTACTTTCGTCACTAAAACAAATTGTTTTGCCATTGTCTGGCTGTTGGTTAATTTAGTTTCCATATTCTCACAAAATTCTAGCCTTCGGTCTGGGTCGTCGTCTGAGAGTTGATGAACCATTTTTAATTTGTATGGATGAAATTTGTATTTTTTTAACACCCTGTGTACTGTACTTCGACTGACTTCACAGGTAGATGCAACGTGAGTTGTTGAAGAAGTAGGATTAACTATTACTTTCGCCAGTATATCATTTTTTTTCTCATCAGAAATTTGTGGTCTGCCAGATCGTTTCGCATCATTGATACTACCCGTTGTTTCAAACTTACGAGGAAGCTCCCCTACAAAAGTCCTCGAAACGGGGTGATCGGGAAACCTCTCATTAAAAATGCCTTCTGCTGCATGAATATTTTATCCAATCTATGAAAGCAGGTATCGAACGTACAAGACTTATATATCAAGTTAATTGACGATCAGAAAAAGATACGAACGTCATCGAGTTTTCAATCTGGTAAAATCTCTGAGAAGTTCTAATCGTTATCTTTCAAAAATATTGTGATGGGGTATTTTCCCTGTTTGTGTATGAATTGGCATTGGACTCGTTCTGTCCGGATTCCAGTCAGCCTTCACTTATAAAAATATGTTTCGATAGTTAGTGGTTTTTGAAGAATTAGTTATTTATTGTGAACCCATAAATATTCTCGAAAACATGTGTCCATTTATGGCGTTGAACTCACCGAAATTATATGGATGAATAATGAAAAACTGATAGACTACAGGCCAGGGTCATGAACCAACTCTTTTAGGCACTGTGCCGTCAGTTGTGAGTGGTGCAGGTGAGTACGCAGGTAAAAGAAACTTTCCATCGAGGGAAGAGATTTTCGACAAAATATTCTTGAACGGCATTTCTCAAGTTGATAGATCATTGAAAAATAATCAAGTAGGACCTACTGCCGTACAAAAATAACGGTACTAAAAGCCAGGAAAAAAATATTTTTCGCAAATTTTTGCACCTACCCTTACCACTGTACGGCGTTTGTATATTTAGATTTTTATAACAACGTAGATTCAATTTTTAGCAACGCCGTACATATTTGCTGCTACAGGAGTGAGAAGCCCCGCATGCAACCCCTACTTAACTAGTATAGTTGGGGCCGTTTGATACACTACCAAATTCAATGATCTGAATACTATTTTATGAAACGATGTCACTTTGTGTTATGCCGTACATTTTTCCATGGAACATGTGGCTGCCACAGGAAAATTTGTATCCTTCTGAAAAGGGTAATTTTACGGACAATTTTTTCAAGGTATGATATTTTATTAGTAAGATAACAATAATCAATAAAACTATATGCCGTACAAAAATAAATGGTTCTATATGACTGGAAAAGTATTTTGTCACCCCAAACATTCATTTTATTCTTGCAACTCTTTTCCTTTCATAAATGGCATTTATTATAGTACAGTGTTTGTATGATTCAATTTCTAGTACTACTTAAATCAAGTTTTTAGCAACGCCGCAATTATTTACTAGTATAGAGGTGGGAAACTCTGAGGGAAACCCATACTCAGGACGCTGAACGGGAGAGCATCCACAGGTGCTCGCTCATACGCTCACATACAGTGCTTCTCGAAAGTCCCCTCCCCCCCTCTTATTTTCTGAACGATTATACATAAACAATGAAATTTGGAAACTGAATATTAAAGGTTGTAAAATTCTCTACTAGTGATGATAGATGACGAAATCGTCAAAGACGTCACAAGGCCATTGTGGCCAATTATTTTAAATGGAACCCTACGGCAAGCGACACCTTCTTTTAAAAGGTATCGAAAAAACCTATTCAGTGATACTGATTCTGTTTGTGTTTATGGCAGTTTTGGCAACTTGCTTTTAAGAAACGCAAAGCTGTGATGAATTGAATCAGTTAATACTAAAATTCCAAATTGAAGCTCCGCCTCTGGATAGTTGTCAAATAAGCTGACGTTTTTGTTAGTCTCCCTAATTCGACGTTTTTGTAATTGTCCAAGTCTTTGTACATTTATTAATTTGTGTATTGTTGATCGAACCTTCAACTGTTTTAGCAGCTTTTGGTACTTTTAATATTTTTGTACATTTTAATAATTTGTTAAATTGTTGTGAGCCGAACGTTCGAGTGCTTCAAGAAGCGAAATGGTACGTGTTTTAGGTGATAAAGTAGCAGCGATCCTAATTCTTGGTGAAACTGGTCAAAATATTCATGCAGCAGAACGCATTTTTAATGAGATTTTTCCCGATCGCGCCGTTTTGAGGACTTATTTAAGGGAGCTTCTTCGTAAGTTTGAAACAACGGGTAGTATTAATGATGCGAAACGATCTGGCAGACCACAAATTTCTGATGAGAAAAAAATTAATATACTGGCAGAAGTAATAGTTAATCTTACTTCTTCAACAACTCAAGTTGCATCTACCTGTGAAGTCAGTCGAAGTACAGTACACGAGTGTTGAAAAAAAAAATTTCATCCATACAAATTGAAAATGGTTCATCAACTCTATGACGAGGACCCAGACCAAAGACTAGAATTTTGTGAAAATATGGAAACTAAAATTAACCAATAGCCAGACTATGTCAAAACAATTTGTTTTAGTGACGAAAGTACTTTCTATCTAAATGGAAATGTAAATACACATAATGTGAAGTATTGGAGTGACTCAAATCCTCACCTGTTTCGTGAAACACATACCCAATTTCCCCAGGAGGTGAATGTTTAGGCAGGTATCCTGGGAAACCACATCGTTGGGCCTCTTTTTTCAAATACTGATTTAACTGGTGAGGTTTATCTGGAGCTGTTGCAAAACGCAATAGAACCGTTAATCCTTGAAATTTTGGAAGATAATCCAGATGAATTCGGCAATTTGGGAATAACATTCCAACAGGATGGTGCTCCTCCACACTATTACGGTGCAGTAAGACGGTATTTGGATGAGGAGTATCGTGGTAGATGGATTGGACGACGAGGTTCAACGGAATGGCCAGCTCGATCACCGGACCTCACACCTTTGGATTTTTTATGTGGGGGTACTTTGAATCAAAGGTTTACGCCACTGAACCTGACAATATTGACGTTTTAAAACAAGGTATTGTTGCAGAATGTGAGGCTGTTTCCGCAGACACATTTGCAAAAGTACGAGAAGAGTTTAAAAATAGGATATTTCACTGTCAGGAAGTAAATGGACGTCACTTCGAGCAATTTCTTCAAGTAGATATTGATTCTTAAATCTGTAATTAATATCATACGGAATGGAATTTAATTTTTAATGTTTACTAATGAGCCATTAAAACTGCCATAAACACAAACAAAATAAGTAGCATTGAATAGGTTTTTTCGATACATTTTAAAAGAGGTGTCGCTTGCCGTAGGGTTCCATCCAAAATTATTGGTCACAATGGCCTTGTGAGGTCATCTTTGACGATTTCGTCATCTATCATCACTAGTAGGGAAGTTTACAACCTTTAATATTCAGTTTCCAAATTTCACTTGTTTATGTATAATCATTCCAAAAATAAGAGGGGGGAGGGGACTTTTGAGAAGCACTGTATACATGTGGCTCTCGGTACAATTTGTATCTCTCTACACTTTCTGGCTACATCATTTCAGTGTTTCCGATTGGCGGATAATTATCCGATGTGCGCATCTTTTCGAGGGTTGCGGATAATTTGAATCCTAAAATATTTCGGAAAAAAAACTATTTTTTCTTGAAATGAATATAAAGTAATAAATATTTATTTTGACAATTTTTTTTTGGAAAATTCCTTCAACAATTTTTTTTTGACTTGTCATAAGTAACTAAAAGATAACTTTTTCTATTATTTCGATCATAAAATGATATGTTTCAGAATGCGAAATTAATCCCAATTCTGATGCAGATACTACGGAATCTGAATGCGATAGTTCTGATGAAGAATGAAGTTAAATTTGTTTTTTACCTAAGAATTATATTTTGTTAATTTGTTCTTCTAGTTTCACAAGCCATAATTATAGCTAATGAAAACTAAATTTTTTTGCAATAATTAATGTTTATGAAAGTTTACGAAAGTTATAAAAAGATCTTTGTAGTTATTTACAGAATATTTTTGGGTAAATTTCCATAAAATATTTAAACTTTTATGTTCTGTTAGTCACGTGTTGAATCAACAATCCTATAGTATATTTCCCCGGCTAAAGCCACGCTGGACATTGAACTACATCTGATAGGACCTTTTCAGAATATCTTTCAGATGTAGTTCAATGTCCAGCGTGCTTTAGCCGGGGAAGTAGTTGTTTTCTGTTAGACATTCACAAAAAATCACTTCATTTTAATCGTGGATTTTTCAATTCACAGAAAAATCTTTCTATCATTATTCAATTGAGAATGTTTCCCTTTTTAACATGAATACCCCACAAAAGGTTATCTTGACGATGGAAGATAGTGATTAAAGGTTATCTTCCAGTCGCAGATGATTCCACATCTGATTTTATGAACATCCTGTTTATATTTTCAACAAATCAACCTATAGTATAGTTTAGTATTTATTTTTGTAATAAGTATGTGAAAGATATTAGAGAGTTATTGCAACTTAGAATAATAAGCGTTGACTTCATCAAAAGTTCCGCTAATAAAGTATCCTCTAACGCGATTTCAAAAGTGAACTATTGCAAGGCGCTGTTAACGAAAGTGACATATTTTATAACCTAACCTACAAAGTTTATATTTATATTTTATGTTGCCTTGATTCGTGAGCTGATATTGATAATATTTTTTTTCATTCCACTGTCATTATGGAAGAACAAATAGAGATAGCAATTTCAGCTGGGGTCAATGATGAAGACATTGGCGAATTAATTCTTCACAATATTGTAGGGGTAGAAAATATACCACCACCAAATGAACCTGCTTTATTTAATTTTGAAAATATATAGACGAGCAGTGCTTAACAAACTTCAGGTTCAACTGGCGACAGTAAATGACAGAAATGAAACTTTTAACAAAAAAAATCAACTCAAAATAAGTTACTTACATTAGTTTAGTAGCTTAGTTATTAAGACTGAGAAGGTTTAATTCATTTTTTGATTTTCGATTCCGTTTTTCGTCGGTTTAATGTTTTGTTAAAAAGTTTTTATTTTTCAATTTTTTGTGGCTGAAATCTACTAATTACTACCTAGTTAATTTTTGATTACTTCCAATGAAATACTTACTTACCCACCTTACTTCAACTATCAACAGTTAAATAATATGATTATCTACTTTTAATTATTTATTGTTATATAATATAATTATTTATTTCATCACTTTGTATATAATTCCATCCTTTCATAGAATGTAATTATTGTGACGGATGTAGGAGGACAAAAATAATGACAATAGCAATCTGTCAATGTCAACTAGATATGTGTGCCAATGTTCACAAGTGAAAAATCAATCATCCCCCATTTGTTAACCCATAGGGTTTGGATTATTCCATCCAAATTCGAATCTGATCAACTATGAGGTATACACTATCTAATTAAAAAAAATCATCCCAATCGGACAACCCAGTACAAAGGTTATGCCTGATAGAATCGGTTAACGAACCAAATTTCAGAGGGTGAACGATAAATATCCTCCTTTCTGCTACCCTCAGGGAAGGATTTTTTTTTTCAAATACAAATACTCATACATAAAAAAAATATACGCGTCGACTAGAGAACCTCCTCCTTTTTGATTTTATCGGTTAAAAAAGCAAATCCGTCAAAATAAAGGAACTTTTAATGAAAGGTTCTTTGCATTTATTTAAATAAAGTAAGGGATGCCTGTATTTTAGATTAAGGATATCTTCAGAGTCGGACACAATCCGCATGCGTATATGTCAAAATAAAAGAAACTTTATTAAAAGAACTATAAAACGGATGTTGCATAACTCTCTAATAATTTAATTTTTTACTTGTCCTTACTTTTCATGGACAATATCCTCTGATATCTTGAATCTTTGTTTTATTCAGCAGACTCTATGGGAAAATTCTTATTGAGATTAAAATGTAAAATACAAAGATTGTAAGGTCCAGTGAATAATGTACATTGAAATGAGAAAAAGCATATAGTTGAAGCTCGAATTTTCAGAGTATCATATATTTGAACTAATGTTTCATCTGATATGAACGTCATTGTAATTTTCAATAATTATTTTATATTGCCAATCAAATTTTGTGAATGATTAATGACCTCAACATTCCGTAAAAACATAATGAACAATCTTATCAGCTGTGAGAAATCCTCAAATTAAAAATGTACGGTATCATTTTGTTTTTGTTTTCATATGTTTGAAAAATAAATAAAAGCAATAATATTCTGAGAATTACTCCTTGTTAAATCAAAGAGCAATTCAAAAATCTTATAAATTTCGGATTTTTTTCAAATCTTATTTTCATTCAGTTCCATTAATTATAGCCGGCTATTACATAAAACAATAATATTAAGTCAACCCCCAAATACAGGTAATTTTTTTATCATGTTATATTAACCATAGTTTTTGAAAATTATTTTATGTGTTGAATAATATTGTGGAACCGATGCCGTACATTTTGCAATGATCTTGAACCATATAGGTCTAAGTGGGAGTTCTCACCCCTGTACCGGCGTGCGGGGCTTCTCACCCCTTTACCGGCAAATATGTAAGGCGTTGCTGAAAATTGAATCTACGTAGTTATGAAAATCTAAACATGTAAACGCCGTACAGTGGTAAATCACCTATATTGGGTGCAAAAATTTGCGAAAAATATTTTTTTTCTTGGCTTTTAGTACCGTTATTTTTGTACGGCAGTAGGTCCTACTTGATTATTTTTCAATGATCTATCAACTTGGGAAATGCCGTTCAAGAATATTTTGTCGAAATATCTCTTCCCTCGATGGAAAGTATATTTTACCTGCATGTTCACCTCCAACGCTCACAACTGACGGCACAGTGTCTAAACGGGTTGATTCGTATGGTACTATAACTCTGAATATAATTCATATGACCCCATAAAAATTGGCCTGGGCTTGTAGTCTCTATGATAAAAATAATACAACTCACATTTGAGTTCAAGTCCGTCAGCAGTACATGGCTTCTTATCCAAACAGCAGTCGATATAATTTCTCAATATTCTGAAATTTGTTAAAATTTTGTCCAAATCTACATTATCGTATTTTGTGGAATAATTTGACACTTTCGATCTATCTTCATCATGTGCTGATACCACAACCAAGACAACTAACAAAATAAATTTCAAAAACAAACGATTCATCATAAGTGATCGTTTCAGGAACCACGTGAAGCACAACTTTTCGGAAACTATGCTGTTCTTACATTATACCTTACATTTTATTTGGTTTCAATTAGTGCAGCTCAATGTTAAAGCAGAAAAAACTTAATATATTCATATTGTTTATTTTTTATTCATGCATGAGAAACGTACACAAATAGATGGCAAATATTCGGTCTGATGGATAAAAATGGTTCAGTGGAATATTTCATCACAATTTATGAAATATCTACCAGTTTCTGTTGAGAAGAATTCATATATGTTGATGGGGTTTTCCCATAATAGATCCCTTATTTTCCGCACTCGTCCTATAACTCATTGTGAAACAACTATAGTCCGTAAAATAAAGGCGTGAAGTGATAAACCCTCATTTAGTATGCAAAAGCCAAAGATTATGCGTTTTTTCTAGCAGTTCGTACCTAACTGGATTCAATTCGATAAGCGGACGATAAGCGGTTTATTACTCCATGCCTTTATTTTACGGACTACAGTTATTTGAAACTACTATAACTACCAATAAAAACTTTTTTCTACGTTCATGCAAAAAACAAAACTTCATTGAATTTTATTCAGTGAAAAAAACTGTTTCTTCATTGCACTACTGCAATAATAGCTATTTTCAGAACAAGTGAGTAAAGCGTAGGATTTAATCACAAGTCTAGATGATGAGCACCCGAGCAGCGAAGCTGCGAGTTCCTCAATCAGTCTAGTGATCAAATGCTCTTTACTCACGTGTTTTAAATCTGATTTTTTCCGTTAAAATTGATAGTTATTTATGCAACGAGTGCAAAAAGTAAATGTTTATTGCACTCGACGTGAAGTTGTTCGACGAGGCCGTCATGGTCAGGCCGAGCTGGACAACACGTCGAGTGCAAGAAACACTTTTTGCATGAGTTGCATACAATATTTTTCTATGTTCATGCAATTAATTTTTATTTTATTTAGGTGGCACTAAGTGTGGGAAAATTAAAGCGTAATTTGATATATTTAATAATTAATTAGCACTATCGATTTGCATTGAGAAAGTTAGAAACTAATACCTATGTTGATGATGGTTGTTCCTTTAGGTAACACTTTAATCACTAGTGATTAAAAGTACAACTTCTCCACTAATTTAGTTGAAATATGTCACATTTAGTCACGAATATGTTTTTTTATTGCACCAGCCTGTCATTCTACTACAGCGTTTTGTGATCATGACAAACATAAACGTTCAAATCGACGCCATATTTAGTCCATTTTCTGTGATATTGTATTACATTTCGAACAATTGCATATTTTATATTATTTTCAATCATATTTATTACATACTGGATTACAAAATTACTAGAAAATGCAATTTATCAAATATGAAGTTTGAGTTAAATTGTTCATATTATAAAGGGAAACATTCTCAATTGAATATTAAATAGAAATATTTTTCTGGAAATAAAATGAGGATTTAACAGTCGCTGTTTGATATAGTTGAAATCCTAATTCATTTAGAGATGTATATTGTTTTGTACTTTTGTAAATAGATGCTATTAATTTTATTCCATTTTCAGCAATTATAACTTTTTTGTTATTATTCGAAAAATGTCTGTTGGCTAAGAATGATTTTACTGTCGATTTTTTTCCTTTTCCGGCGAAACTGGAATGTAAATAGATGCTATTAATTTTATTCCATTTTCAGCAATCTACAATGAAAAGAGATAATAGATCTCTCTCTTAAATGCTGACAAATGAATCTTCGACCTTTGTTTACAACACTACATTGCTAGTTATTTAATCAACCACTGTATTAATGGTGGCGATTAATGATCGATATAATTGCCATTTTAATTTACGAGTTGATTACACCTCGGTCCTGGGGTCAATATGAAATTTTCGATATCCATTTGCTTCAAATAGGAGGAAACTTACAATATTCGGATTTTAAAATGCATAAATTTCACAGCGCGAAGGTAATATGAGTTGACGTCTTTGAATAGTATTTGAATTCGTGTTTAGTTGCCTATACCACAATGATACATTAATAGAGAAATCGACCATTAATAAGTTATTAATGGTCGATTTCAGTGTATTAATGGTCGATTTGGTTGCATATATCACAATTATGCATTAATATAGAAATTGTTAATAGGGGCCATCAACGATCGATTTCGTGTAGATTAAACAGATTCGTTAATACGAGGTCACCGGAAAACATATTAGTGCCACACTTTTTGCAAACGAAAAAACTTTCGTTTTCCATCAAAATCAAAATTGACCTTTTGTATTCATTCGCTTCTCTGGCTAGTTTTAGCTGATATTATCATTAAGATGGATCAGTTGTATGCGAATGGATGTATTGCTGAAGGAACTAACTTCCTTCTTAAAGATGGGGCCAGGGGCAAACATTAACTGTTATTGAGTGGTAAAAAGTGGATACAAATATATAGCCTTTGTACAGTGTAAACAACATAAAGTGCACTCCAAGAGAGTGTGAATAATTCCCCAGTTGACGTTATAGTTTTTGGATAATTCATTATAAAGTGCATTCAACTCATCAAAGACCTTTACAAAAACCAAACAAAAAACTATCCCTTCAAAAAGTTAAGTGGAATAGAAATCAATTTCCTTATCAGCAAACAAAAATAAAAAAGTGTTTGAGACGCAGATGACTATTGAATTCTATAATCCAGGAGCTTGAGCTTTAAATTGTTTTGTGTTTTGTGATAAATTCATTTAACCGTATGTATAGTGTACCTAAATCAAAACAGTTCATTTCACATCTCTGCAAACACTAACAAAGGCAACAAAAAAACGTGAACAACGATTGATTCGGAGGACTCCCAGTCGGCTCGTAAAGGGTACCATACACCTCAATCCACGACCCAGCTAAGATGATAGAAGGGAAAGAGCGATCAAAACAATCCATGAAGATATCTTGAAAAATCGTACTGAAATGAAGAACTATATCGAAGCGAGTGAAACCCGACTCCTACAGTGTCCCAACTCAAAGCGGAAGTGGAACATTTGAAAAGACTTCAAAATAAGAAGAACATTTTAATTTTCGGACTGAATAAGAAGCAAGAAGACGTTAGACATAACGGCAAAAGATTTTGAGTGAAGATATCAAAGAATTACTTGGAGTGGACCTGAGAGAAAATGATTTCAGTGATATTTATCCTCTAGGAAAAACGAGAAACTGCCCTATAAAAATCGAGTTCGACTCGAAGAAAACAGAAGTTTTGAAGAATTGTAACAAGTTAAAAGAAAAAAAATTATTAATAGCCCACGATCTAACGAATGAACAAAGGAATGAAAATAAAATATTGAGAAAACACCTTTTCCTCGCCAAGCGAGAAGAAACGAACAAAAATAGTTTCATAAAACTCTATGTGGATGGATTTGCTTACGGAATCGAAGACCTGGAAAGGGACGACACCCCTGAAATCAAAACAAATAGCGCACCTCAAACACCAACAGTCGACTCAATAGAAAAAAAACAGATCTGCAGAAAGGCCCTACTACGCCAAAAAATTCAGCAATGATAAAACCTGTACAGTTGATTCAAACACATAACCAAAAAGCCCAGGAAAAACCGCGAACACGCTCGGTCAATATAAACTAGTCAAATTAACGCTGCAAGGAATGCCATACTAAGGTTAGTAAAATTCCAAAAATGCCATATATACGCGATTTTTATCATAATACTATAGAACAGAGTGCAAAGATTTGTTTAAGATAAATGAAAGTAATCATAATTTCAAATTGTTGAATCAAAATATACGTTCAAGTCAATGCGAACCTTAATGAGTTAAATTTTTTTCTAAATGACTAAAGGTGTTTGATATCAAGGTAATCTTTCAAATATTTGAATCTATATAATATACCTCTTAGCTTATCAACTATATTTTTCATTTGTAGATCCCACTTGTGATGTCGGTCAATTACAATTTTGTAAGTTTGGTTCACTTATCAAAGGACCCATATTTTGGTAATCCGCTGGAATATGAAGAAAAAGGAAGATATTTTGTTTTTTCTAAGTTGAGAGTTAATGTATGATATCTCTGATTTTAAGGTGTCCCATGAATTCGCTTCATAGAATATAGCAGCATCGTCTGGAAAGTTCAGAATTCCACCCACCTACAGTAAGTAATCTGTTTATATACAGAGTGAACAAGAGTGGACCGAGTACAGTTCCTTGTGGAACTCCGTATGTTATATACCTACAATCACTCAACTCCCCATCAATACTGACTCTCCGCTCACAATATGTCGAAAAACTTTTTAATATTCCGTAAACATTTCATCTCATCCCATAGTCGTCTAATTTATCCAGCAGTTTTCTGTGACACACGGTATTTAGAGAGGTCAACAAAAATGCATAAAGATGGTTAACTTTTGTCTAGTGAACTATAAATGAAAGACGTCAACTGGAAAATGCCATCTTCCGTTGATTTTCCCTCTCTAAATCCATACTGATATTTAGATAACAAGTTGAATTCATTACAAAAATTGAGGATTCTAATTTTGGGGATTTTTTCAAATATTTTAGAGAAGTTTGATAGTAGTGAGACTGGTCTATAATTTATCATTTCCAAGTAATTGACATATATACAATAGTTTATCTTCCTTTGACACACATTACTCAACTGTATTTCTTTTAAATTCACAAATTTACAAATTCAATATTATAGATCATTTCGTAAAGACTCCTTATAACTACAAGGATGTTTTCTGGTTGTGCCTCAGAAGATTAGAATTCCGAGAAACAATAAAAAAATTACCGATTTTTTTTTTTGATATATCGGTGGGCCTCGACGGGGCAACATAATCACATTATTTATTTATATTCATGCTATCTTTCACAATAAGAAGTTTTGGTAGGTATGCTCGATAATCGCCACATAGACTAATTGTGAAACGGAAATGCTCATTCACTTAAAAAACTCCCAAAAAAAAAGTTTACCATCTATGCAAGGAAGATTTTGTTTCGCAAACAGCAATGATATTCGGGAATACCACTTACGTCAAGCCTCAAGAAGAGACTACGATTCAAGAACTAGTTGGCCTCCAGCTGTATGAGAATTAGATTATGTTATGGATAGTGACTGATTAGTGGAATTCTGATGAATTTTTATATACAAATCGTGATCCAATTATAAGTATTTGTTTTTTAGTTTTGAGCTAGTCTTTGTGTAAATTGATATAGATATATAAAAAACTTCCACTTCCATGAAAAAGAGATTAGAATGACTCTCATTTGTTCCCAAAACTGTTATAGTGGTGGATTTCTTGAAAACAAACCGAAATACATTTCGCCAGTCGGAAAGGTAGAGTTCAGAATTAATTTCTTGATATTGAAATTGCCATCCCATTAATCAAGCTAACGAATCGTGCGTCAAAATATGGGATACTTTTTTATTGGAAAACACAAACATCATTTCTATTTTTCTGTGAAATATCAAATATCTTTATGTAATCTGACTCGAATCAAAAAGAAGAAGAGTAACTGAACTGGTTTCCTTCGGTTAGATTCAACTATAGAATTCCATAAAAATATCAAAGAGTTGAAAATTCAGATCCACTTCTGACAAACACTTTTTGACAAAAAATTAAACCGACGCAAAAAGAAACTGAAAAGCAATAAATAAAATGAACTATTTTAGTCTTAATAACGCTCCTAACCTTATTTTGAGTCGGCGCCAAACAAACAAGCAAATTAATTACGTTAAGCGTAAAATTATGACGGCGGGGTACGCGGCGGTGGCGTGTCCCTTCGCCGGAAATTGCCGAACGTTCTCGAAGTCAATATCAGCGAGATAGCTATATACTTTCATATCATCCTGTATGAAGAAGTTTACCAGGAGACAAAAGAAAAGAACTGCCAGGAATAGCAATGGAAGACTGAATAATAAAGTATTTTCAGTAAAAGCTTATAATTTGTTAGTTTAAATAACTACAAATGGGTGACCCTGACTAGCTTCACGTCTGACATAAAATGATCAAGTTACTCCAGAACCTATCCCGGGATCAAATGGCAAAACTTCTTCGGTACTTTAGAATCAATCCAGGGGCCGATATGAAGATCATGCTTGAGGCTAAAATTCCCAATAAATTTCTCTATGTGTCAACTAAAAAATTTTGATTTTACGGAATTGCTTAGAGAAATGGGTAATCTTGAAGAAACTATTGAAGAAGATCTACTAACAAAAATTTGGGGGTTTTTTACTGCAAACAAATTATTGGAAAACTTCGGAATAAATAATAAAAAAAAATGGAATATTTTGAAAAATGTATCAATCAGCAAATAAAGGAAAAATATTTTTTTTTGAACTTCTATTAATTGGAACTTGGCCAGAAAAGATCATCCAAGTCAATCGAACCTCAGCCGAAATGCTGAAGAAATCAACCGCATGAAAGTTTTTAATAAAGAATCAGAATACATTCCTCCAAATCCTGTAGTGCTTTCAGTTTTTCAACGGACGAAAAAAAGGAGGAAATCCGGCTTCTTTTGTGACGTGAGGATTTTCACTGCACCAAAAATGACGATTTTTCCTATTGAAAATCTATTCTTTTGGAAAATTTTATTCGTTAGTTAAAATTATTTTATTAACCGACGAAAAAAAGGAGGAGATTCTCTAGTCGACGCGTGTATTTTTTTTATGTATGACCACGCATAACTTTTTACACAGTAGTTCGATTTTGATTATTCTTTTTTTAATGGACATGGTAAACCTCGAAGTTGGTCTCATTTAGATTTGCAAAAATAATCTACTCCTAAGGGTAGGAAAATGGGGGATGAGTATTGGTTCACCCACTGAATTTTTACTTCTTAACTGATTCTACCACGCATAACTTTGTTCTGGGTTATTCGATTTAGATGATTCTTTCTTTATTGTGAAGGGTATGCTTCAAAGTTGGTTCCATTTGAATTTGAGGAAAAAAGTTGAACCTCTAAGGGTGGAAAACTTGGCACACATATGTAGTTTTGATGACACAACAACACAATGGTAGCCCGGAGTTAATTTGATGATAAAGACGGAAGACAGTCGAGGGTTCTCCTCAACAGTTTACAGCAGCTACCTCGTGTTTGGGATAATATGTACATATATAGCCACTGAGCACAAAACATACCCGGGAGGTTTATTAACGTTCAATTCTTGTACCCGTGACGACGATTCTGATAAAACATAATATATAAGTTATGCAGACGTAATATTGCGATGTTATTATAAGCATTGTCATTAATACAGCCCGAAAAATCATTATTTATATCTTTCGGATGTTCTGGTTTTGGAAATTTCAATATCATAGGGTAGTCGAAGAAACGTTCCGTGGTTAAGAAATATGACGTAACTTATTCGTTGCGAAAACGTGTCACGAATGGAACTTGCACGTAAATGGTTACCGATCTGTTTCTCGTTATTGACATGCTCTGTGAGTTAATTGAGAAAATGCGTTCTCATTTGGTTTTGTGTTTTGTCTTTGACGACTCTGCTGTTAACCTTAAATAAGTGGCGGTGTTTCATTTATCGTTTATCCAACTCTACGTGCCGATTTTATAGTACTTAGTGAGTTTTTTCAAGTGATCAAATTATTGATGGTATTTATCACCTATCCACAAGAAAATCGACATATAAAAAAAGTGATGTATCACATCAGCATATTGTTTTCTAGTAGGCGGGTGATTAATAAAATCACAATATCAAATCAATTTGGAATGGGAATCTGATAACCTGGTTATGTTACGCCACTGGTCCATTATATCGGGGTACAATCCCTCAAATAAAACACCAGTGGTATGTCCGGCTATATACAGGGTGTTATGAATCAACACACCACACCTGCAACACCAAATGTTACGCCACTGTTCCTCTATGTGGGATAACTCCTTCGAAGACCTAAGGAGGAAATCTCAAATATAGTGTTCCTATATTTGATTAATCCTCCTTTGTAAAGTTGCTCGCCAAAGTAATTACTTTGACGAATAGGGAGCATCAATTACTTGGGAATAATTGAACCGAGATTATTTTTCGAGAGCGGCTACAAAAAATATCTCTTTCTCTCTAAACTTGGGAATGTGGAGTGTTTATCTAGAAGCACGTACCGATCTCAGATATATATTGTGAAATAATGCACCTGGAAAAGCATTAGAAATATGCATATATATTTTATAATAGTTACAAAGCATTTCCATCCGTTCTTTATACTGATAAATGATACAATAGTCAAAGACCAGTAGAGAGAATACATTAAGTCAGTTTTAGTCAGTCTCAAAGTCAAGTAGACTGAATATAAGTAAGAATGCCATCAATTGTCAAAATGACTATTGATAATTATCATTGGAAAAATATGGGAACATAAAATATGGAGATACATTTGAAAATACATAAAAATTATTAACGATTCAATCTGCCCAATCATAAATCCAGAAAAAATATATGAACTTACTCCATATCACCAGGTTTCAACACTTATTCACTCGATATTGGTTTTACATGATATTAGTTCAATTGTGTTGATATTTCAATTATTTCCGCGAAAGCTGTTTATTTAATTTTATATCGCACTACAGTTGTATGGATCATGTTTTTCTATGAGGTCATGAACTATCGGTTAGAGGTTTTCGTTGTCTTATCTCGATCCTGAAGCATTGATAAAATAATGTTTAATTTATGGTAAATACTGTTTACTAGGGTATTCACTTTGTGAAGTCATTACTCGTGCAGTTTCGGTTTAACTTGATTGGAATTTTATTTCTCAATAGTTTCGCAAGTTCACTGCAATATGATTATATTTGAACACTTCTCATCTTCATGGCACTACATGGTAATCGAATGGAAGTTAAACACCTCTGAGAGGACATGGTACATGAACGACGTCTGGTTACCGAATCATCACCTCCCCTTTTCATCGTTCGCGGGTCACATTTCCTAACATTAGTTATCTTTTACATGTCATAATAAATCACTTTCTTAGTAATTAATGGCTCTCTACGTTAGCAGAAAAAAATAAAAAATTTGAATGATTTATCTATGTTGTGGTCGTGTTGCATTTAATGAGCTGTCAAAACCCATAATTTATAGCGTCTTTGATTACTCATGAAATTCCTTAGATATGCGTAACTCGTACGGGTGATGAGTTGTTAATAGCTCAGTGGTAAAAAGGGTGACTTTTCATACGCATTCCGAGGCTTGCAGGTATTCAATCTATTTTTATCGTGCCTTTGTTTATTAGTTTGGTCGCGTATTGGATTTCAGAATTTATTTTAATTCTTAGTGAATTATGTAGATGTTCATATTTATTAATATCTTGTTTTCTTATGCTTGAAAGTTTTTCTGTACCTATGGGGGCATGACAGTTAACTTCAACTGCAACTAAAACTCGAGCTTGTATTTTCTGCGGGAAATCCGATTCAACTATGACCAATGCAACACTTTAATGGAATGATCACGTCAAAACCATTTCGAAATCAACTTCACAAAAACCTGGCTTTCTCTTCTATGCTAAGAATTATTGGGGTCTCAACATCATCTGACTATTCGTAAAGCCCAGTCAGCTCGGCTCTAGAATATTGTTTTTATTTCTGAGGGGCAATATTCAAGCATACACTGAAACGGTTGAGTTCTTTTCAGTTCATTGTTAAAAAATAAATGAGAGCTAATTGAAAAACGAGAGAAAAAAATTGTTCGGCGGGAAAACAATCGACCACTAGACTGCAAAAAAAAATCGAGAAAACAATTGATCTGTTGAGAAAATACTCAACGCAGAAATTGTGCAGAAAAAGAAGTTGAAACAAGTATCTGACTCATTTTATTCCTTGGATACCTACTTTGAAGTGGTACGGAACACTTATTGTCTGAGACTCGGCTCCCTCCCGATTCCTTTTTTCACAATTAGATTTTTAATAGAGGGACCACGATTTTTTTGACGAAAACACTTCAGGTGGAACCATTTCGAAAGAAAAAAAATATCTACTATGTTAGGCAAGTTTCGTTCATTTTGGAGTTCAAATGGAAATCGAAAAAACATCAGGAGATATTAATGGTAAAAATATAACAGGGAAGTGTATCAACAATTCGAAACACTCAAATATATGTTTTATAGAACATTATTTTTTTCCTCCAAATGAAAAAACATGCGAAATCCTATGTAATCTATGGAATATGTTTCAGTTTTACTTAGTCAAAAGTAGACATCTTCAGTTGCCAGAGTGAAATGTAAACTGTTACTTCACTCATATCCTATCCTTATAGAAAAATATTCCTATAAGGATAGGCCTTTCAACTACTAAATAATAATAAACATCCTGAAACTATTGCCGATATTCTTTCTTACTTTTCAATACTTTATTATAAGCTGGTTAAAAGTGGTGGATGCATTCATTTATTTTAGCCGAGAGCTTCAAGGTGGCCAATCGATAGTAAATATAGTGATTGCCGATATTGTGTTAATTGAAATTCCGAATTCTCAAAAGTAGCGGGTTTCCTCCTTCCAGAGATGGACCTCGGCGCTCAGCCATCGGTAGTTACGCCTTTGAGTTGTCTGAATCGAAAATCAAATGGAAAATGTTTTTTTTTGTTTCGGGACCTTCATGTATCATTTAAGGTATCGGGAATCTACTGTATCAATATTCTTGGTAATCATCATATCAAATGAAGTAAATACAATGTTGCGGACACCATTTGGGAAAATCATTATACAGTGCTTCTCAAAAGTCCCCTCCCTCCTCTTATTTTTGGAACGATTATACATAAACAAGTGAAATTTGGAAACTGAAAATTAAAGGTTGTAAACTTCCCTACTAGTGATGATAGATGACGAAATCGTCAAAGATGACGTCACAAGGCCATTGTGACCAATAATTTTAAATGGAACCCTACGGCAAGAGACTCCTCTTTTAAAAGGTATCGAAAAAACCTAATCAATGATACTAATTTTATTTGTGTTTATGGCAGTTTTAATGGCTCATTAGTAAACATTAAAATTTAAATTCCATTCAGTATGATATTAATTACAGATTTAAGAATCAGTATCTACTTGAAGAAATTGCTCGAAGTGACCTCCATTTAGTTCCTGACAGTGAAATATCCTATTTCTAAACTCTTCTCGTACTTTTGCAAATGTGTCTGCGGAAACAGCCTCACATTCTGCAACTATACGTTGTTTTAAAACGTCAATATTTTCAGGTTCAGTGGCGTAAACCTTCGATTTAAGGTACCTCCATAGAAAAAAATCCAAAGGTGTGAGGTCCGGTGATCGAGCTGGCCATCTCGTTGAACCTCGTCGTCCAATCCATCTACCACGATACTCCTCATCCAAATACCGTCTTACTGCACCGTAATAGTGTGTAGGAGCACCATCCTGTTGGAATGTTATTTCCAAATTGCCGAATTCATCTGGATTATCTTCCAAAATTTCAAGGATTAACGGTTCTATTGCGTTTTGCAACAGCCCCAGATAAACCTCACCAGTTAAATAAGTATTTTAAAAAAAGAGGCCCAACGATGTGGTTTCCCAGGATACCTGCCCAAACATTCATCTTCTGAGGAAATTGGGTATGTGTTTCACGAAACAGGTGAGGATTTGCGTCACTCCAATACCTCACATTCTGTGTATTTACATTTCCATTTAGATAGAAAGTACTTTTGTCACTAGAACAAATTGTATTGACATAGTCTGGCTGTTGATTAATTTTAGTTTCCATATTCGATAAGTATAAATTGCAAGATTGATTTTTATTGTGTCAATTTCTGAGTTCCTTTCATGCTCATACATATGGATTAATTTTTTTGGAAAAATCTCATGTTTCGTTTTTTTACTTGATTTGAAATGGATATCCATCGACGGATTTGAAATAGATATCCTTCAGAAGATATCCTAGGGATGGCCATGAGATATTCAAAGCAATCATAAATGAATTTAAACATCCTCGTATATATACAAATTGTACCTATTCAAAAATACGTTGTCGCGGTGACCCTCTGCGACCACAGAACATGATTATACATGTGTCTGCGACAGCCTGGCCATACTAGACGCATAATTACTGGCGACGTCTGTCATTTTATTTTGTTGAGGAAGGTCATAGTCATAGCACTGAATCCAAACAAAAGTCTTGTTTTTTTTCTATTTTCCTTCGTTTTCCATACCCTGTTGGTCTGGACATAATGATTTTCATATGTAGCAATTGATTGTTTCCAAAGGGAATTATATATTGGCCGAATACAGGTAAATATCAATCGAAAAGGACATAACCTATAAACATTCATTATTTCCAATATTTGCTGTTTGAGTTTCGATATTTTCAGAAATGCTGAAAAGCACGTCGTTACATTTGCCACAATACACGAGTTTTTCAAATGTCACAGTGCCCAGATTAAAAATAGTGTGAATGCCTACAACAGTGGACATGTGATGAAGATGATTCATCAGTAGATTCGAACATTCTCCTATTGATTGCACTGAAAAAATGAATCTTTCGGAAGAATATTTGGGAACTGGATCGAGATTCAAAGCTGCTGTAGGTGAGTTGTATGTTTTTCTATTACTTTTTCTAGAACTCTTTTTTTGGGTACCTAAATGAAATCAAAAAAATTACTTTGTGGAACGATGCCTTTCTTCCATGCTCACTAATATGTTTGCCTCCAAATAAAGCTGGTATGGAGAATAAAAAATAAACTGGACAACTAAAACTGGCTGATTTATCACTAAGTGAAAAGCCCATTCAGTTGTTCAATTTATTTGATAATAATTTGTATTGCCTCATAACAGACTGCTAGTTCAGTGAGAATGCAAAATTTCCAAGAAAAGTTTATTTCAAAAAGAGAGAGAAAAACTATGGCAGTGGTATATATTATCATCATCAGTATTCGAATTCAAAAGAAAGCATAATATTCCTCAGTATTTTTTTGTAGATTTCAACATTAATTATACCCGTGAATATATACATATCGTTTCAGAAGCAGCTGACCTCAGTGATTCGACGGAAAATAAAAAAGCTACTGAAGAAGCCATCTAAGCTTGGCTGAGAAGGGCCAAAGAAAGGCATCTGTCCTCTTCTAGAATAAAGGAAACACCTGATGGACGAAGAAAATAGCATTCTATTTTTTTGATTATTCTGCATTTAATATTCTGTTTTTATTTTAGAGTTTACATATACATTTTATTTGTTGATAACCCCGAAGTTTTTTTGATACCAGAGTTTATTAATAAATTTATTTTGTTCAATATTATTATTTCATTTCCCTCCAGATCGCTATTACTATATTTTATCTTCGATAGACATCCCCGAAGGATATCTTTGGAATATCTCTCGAAGAATCTTTCAGATAGCTTTTGAATATCCCTGAAGGATATCTCATGGATATTCCTGAAAGATATCTTTGAAGTATATCTTATGGATATCTTTGAAAGATATCTTATGGACATCTCTGGAGGATATCTTATGGATATCCTTGAAGGATATTCTATGGATGTACAGGTTGTTCCACTTTGGACATCCATCGGATGTCCATAAGATATATTTTGGATATAATTGGATGTCCATAGTACATCCATAAAATTCATGGAGGATGTCCAATGGATACTCATTGGATGTCCATGTGTTATCTGGGAAATAAGTCCTCGAAACGGGGCGATCGGGAAACCTCTCATTAAAAATGCGTTCTGCTGCATGAATATTTTGTCCAGTTTCACCAAGAATTAGGATCGCTGCTACTTTATCACCTAAAGCACGTACCATTTCGCTTCTTGAAGCACTTAAACGCTCGGCTCACAACAGTTTAAGGAATTATTAAAATGTACAAAAATATTAAAAGTACCAAAAGCTGCTAAAACAGTTGAACGTTCTATCAACAATACACAAATTATAAAATGTTCAAAAACTTGGACAATTACAAAAACGTCGAATTAGGGAGACTAACAAAAACGTCAGCTTATTTGACAACTATCCAGAGGCGGAGCTTGAATTTGGAATTTTAGTATTAACTGATTTAATTCATCACAGCTTTGCGTTTTTTGAAATTAAGTTGCGAAAACTGCCATAAACACAAACAAAATTGGTATCATTGTGTAGGTTTTTTTGATACCTTTTGAAAGAGGTGTCGCTTGCCGTGGGTTCCATTTAAAATTATTGGTCACAATGGCCTTGTGACGTCATCTTTGACAATTTCGTCATCTATCATCACTAGTAGGGAAGTTTACAACCTTTAATATTCAGTTTCCAAATTTCACTTGTTTATGTATAATCTTTCCAAAAATAAGAGGGGGGAGGGGACTTTTGAGAAGCACTGTATGTTTCTATTTCGATATAATTGATCGATAGAATCTCTCAAGGAGACCCTTCAATCTCGATCATGAATAATTCCAACAAACTTCCAAAATGCATTTATTTTCGTCTAAGGAAAGGCGAGTTCAACCCTGCTTTTGCCTAAACGAGTTCAACCCTGCTCTTTCCGAATGCGAATCTTGTTTGTAAATTGAGAGAGCGATTCTTGTTTGTAAAGAAGAAAACTTCTTGCTGTGACTTCGCGCCGAAAAGAAATCTTGTAGTTCCGAATAATGTCCCCTCTCGTATGAGGGGACGCCCCAATACAGTGTCGAATTTAAGCTAGGTACTTCGATATCGAATACGATAGATGGCACGTGCGATTGTATGAAACAGAATCTTCATTCGTTATACATTATAAACAATGATTGAACATACAATTGGAATCATCTTCTATGCATGTTAGCATGGAAGGCATTTCAACGGTTCATAAATCTCACAAGATCAGTTTTTTACGTACATTGACACAGAGTAACTAGATAGAGTTGACCTTAACTCATTATTATATTTGACTATTTTTCCGACTGTTACAATTTCGAAGATTTACTTCCACATAGCTTTTTATGGTGGCATATCTATTTTCAATTGATGTATGAATATAGCGCCATAGGTTAGGCAACCAAATTAGCAAATATAGCAAACGGATCTAGAAAACCCTGAGTAACAGCAGTATCGGCCACGTTCTGTCCGCAGAATTGAATTTTGTTCATATTATTTAAAAAATAAAATATCACAAAACGGCTAGTAATATTTGGACAAACGATTCGTTGTTATTACGTGTGTTATTCGTTGTCGGTCACATCTTGTTTACTGTCAAACTGAACAGCTAACTGTCAAATAGTCCGATGAGCGCCTAAATTCTTTTATGAAAAGTGTTATCATGGCTCGTAGTTTAGACGATACATTTGAAGCAGTTTTGATATTTGGATAAGCTGGAAGAAATTCTCATCTAGCAGTTCGTATGTTCAATGATACATTTCCCGATAATCCTATTTCGAGGTCATATTTGCGCAAACTTTTAAATAAGCTCCAAGCAACTAGTACGCTGAAAGATGCTCCAAGATCAGGAAGACCGCCTCTTGCAGAAGAAAAAAAAGGTAGATATTGTTGCTGAAATGATAATCAATCCGACTCAGTCGACCTCTGCAGTTACTGAATCCTGTGGGGTAATTTAAAAAGTGTCCAAAGGGTCCAAAAAAAAAAAAAGTTTCATCCCTATGAAATGAAAATCCTGCATGCTCTCACGTAGGATGATCCAGACCGGAGGGTTGAATTTTGTGAGTGGTTAATAAGAACAATTGAAGGAGAACGGGGCTTCCTAAAACGTGTATGTTTCGCAGACGAATGCACGTTTTTTCCTTATGGAAAAGTCAACAAACAGAATGTACGATACTGGAGCGATACTAATCCGCATGTTTTCAGAGAGGGACATACCCAGTTTCCTAAAAAGGTGAATGTTTGGGCGGGGATTTTGGGCAATCTCGTTGTTGGACCGATTTTCATCAGAGGCAATCTTACAGGAGTTCTTTACAGAAATCTTTAAGAAACTGAAATTGAACCTCGAATAAGACAAATTGTATTAAACAATCAGGAAAAGTTTGAAAATCGTGAAATCATATTCGATCGCATGGCTAGAGAGTTCCTCGATACAAACTTTCCTGGGCGATGGATAGGTCGCAGGGGAAGTACAGAATGGCCACCAAGTTATCCGGATCTTACACTTCTGGATTTTTTCCTTTGGGGGTATCTGAAGTCAAAAATCTACGCCACAGAATGCCAAACAATAGAAGAGTTGGAACGCAGAATAATAGATACATGTGAAGGAATAGATGAACAGACTTTCATCAACGAGAGATGCTATTTATAATAGGGCACTTTATTGTCAAGATCTAGGAGCGGGCCACATTGAACACTTGATGAAATAATTGTTGGGGTTACATGAAAGTGTTATTCAAAAATAAATTATAATTTTTTAGCTAACTAATTTGTTTTGATTATGAATTTACAGAACAAATTCGTAGGCTTCGAGATTTTCCGGTAAGCGGTACTGTTTATCCTTAATAAATTCTCTTTACGCCTCTTATTAGTCGAATTCATCAAGAGATTCAACTACAAATTAATAACAACGTTTAGTTAGCCAAATGTTTTACCGGAAGTGACCAAAATCCATACTTTATTTTAAACCGGAATGTCACTTTTCAAACGTTAATATTTCGAAAACAATTGAATTTAGGAGTAGTGTATTAGAGAAAACTGTCAAGAATTATGAGCAGATCTCGAAAATATTTAAAACAATTATTGAAGAAGTAGGTTTTTATCTCCTATTTAAACCCTCCAAATTTCGTTGCGATATACCAGGTGGTTCAAAAATTAGTAGGGGGGGAACGGACTTTAGACGAGCACTGAATGTACAGTCATAATAATCTCACAGCTACTGCTTTTCAGTTCTCAGTTACTTAACTACACATACAATTCATTTACATACAAACCACAGTACAACTTCATCTCGAGAGTTCTTTATTGTACTCTCGTAATATCTACTATACGACATCATAGCAACGCCTAAAGGTTTTAAAACGCACATTAACTTTTTGGTTTTGAAACATTACAAATGCGTGGTCTTCAATACAGTATAAGAAGTCATTATGTTAATTTTAAGACCATGTGCTACTTGGGTTCCTCGTAGTGAATTTCCTTTATTGTGGTGGTTGTATAATTTCTGATTCTTTCCTCAGCATGGTTGGTATCTGTTGATGTTCCACAGTCATTCATGTACAATTTGTTTGAATTCGTATGATTGAAAAATATCGGTGAGAAGAATAAATTCCTGTCTGTAATATCCAGACCATTGATATTGAAATCAGTCATACATACGAGATTATCAGATCGGGGTGATAGTATGGTGACGCAATTTTCTCATTCGCTAAGGAATTCGAAAATATTGGAGTTCAGTAGTCTATAAATGACACCAATAATATAAAATATTGTATTTCTACCCATAACTATTCCATATTGGTGGAAACCTCACTGAATACGGTAAGCAATGAAGTTGTTTGAAGATTTTTATTTTCAAATCGGATATGTAATTAGAAAAATATAACCAGTAGGTTCTGTGAAATTTTTGTCAGAATTTCTACCAGATTCAACAAATGAATTTATAGAAGACCTTGTCCATCGATTGAGCTATTTCAACTCAGTTTATATAGGAAGTTTTTGTATTTATACTTTTATACGTATATGCTCCAATAAATAATTTATTTTGATTCTCATGAAATGCTTGTACATCTTGGAATTTAACACAAAATTACCCTAAGCGCACAAACAAATAAATTAAATCAGATGTTCAAAATGTGAACCTTCTGCAAATATGCATGTGTCTGCTCTCTTTCTCATGGACTTACGTACTCTTTGGAAAATGCCGCCACTCTTTCTAATTGTTTCGCAAGAAACTATGATGCGATTTCTCTACTGCTCTTCAGTATGAATTGGTGTGCAGTAGACCAAAGTTTTAAGATTACCCCACAGGAAATAATCTAAACTATTGATGTCCTCCGCGACCTATCCATCGATTATTATAATTTTGGTTTGAATACTTAACCCGGGATCTTCCTCAATTGAATTCAAAACCACCACTTCAATTTCTGGTGTTTTTACAGTACGTTGTACTCCTTCCAGATGATTGTCTGGTTCAAAACATTCCTTTTCGCACTACCTTCTATGAATGTTTGGAAATGTTCGTGCATCCGGAATATTTCTATTTGGAAAGCGGTTTCCATACAACGGCCTGGCTTCCAGTGCATTACCATCAGCAAGCCAATACATGTAATGCATATCTGCAACTCAGAATTCGTAAAATGGACCATGTTTTTTAATAAAATTGTTAATTTTGATGATTAAATACGTGAAAACTAGACTAAGGCGCGCTTTCATAATCGACTGTTAACTGAGTTATGTTACTGACAACTACAGGTTCACTATGACCATGTGTTTCACAAACACATGTCGAGTCAATGTTAGTTATCTGGAGGTTAGATGTTATAGTTCCTGAAGTTGGTACTATATACTAGTTTTTAGATGATTATTATTTGTATTTCAGATGATTTTATTTGTATTTGAGAGAAAAATATCAGAATCTGAAGAAAAAAACAAAGGTCAAGTTTGCTGAGAACAAATTGAATATTTGTAAAACTGGTGGGGGCTCTTATAATCCTTTCCCAGTGGATGATATCGACATGACTATCAGAGAAATGATTGGAGACCAAATAGATGGCCTACAGAATGCTTATGATAGCGACTTTCAGAAACAAGATTCGCCTGGTTTAAGTGCTCCGACCAATGAAAGTAAGATATAAAACAAAAAAACTCGAATTGCAATGAAGGACTGTTTGATGATCTGCAGAATTTTCTTTTATATATTATCATTGTTGCATAAAAACTCAGGCCAGAATCTGTATTATCTCTATTAGGTATACCTATAAAAATAAACTGTAGTGTTCAATAAGGTTATTAATTTTCAAAGAGCGATGTCCTAATGGAAGACCATAACTATGCTATCGAAAACCCATTCGATGATGAAGTTATATATGCGTTGGTTACAGACATTCCAGTATATAATATATTGAATACCGATCCAGTTCAGGAAATTCAGGAACACAGTGATTGGTTATCATATTGTGGAACACATTTGAAAAGACCCTCAACAACCAAATTCAGATGTGAAAAATTGAAATAAAGAGAATAGGCGAAAACCCATCATAACAAAGAAAAATGTGTTGACAAAAAAGTACTAATCCCTGAATTCGCAACTCATTCAGGAGAAATTACCCTTTGTCAGACTTCAGAAGGAAAAGTTTTTGGAGGAAAATTGTTTAAAAATTATTATTTTACCAAAAGATAGTGAAATAAAAGGCAAAAAGTTGGAAATACTGAATTGTTCAAACCTTATTTCTTGTGCAGGAATACTCATTATTGGCACTTCTTTGGGATTATAACCTTCCACAAGCTGCAAACATAATTAAATGGATCAGAGAATCTATAAAAATATAGAAGGGCAATAATTTACTCTGCCCAAATAATTTACTGATCCATTTAATTTTGTTTTCAGATTGTGGAAGGTTATAGTCCCAAAAAAGTGTCAAAATAAATCTTGAACTTTCCTTAACTAGATCAATGGTGTGTTGAAAAATGAGTATGAGAAAAAGTTTTTGTATGAAAGTCTCAATTTTTTTTCAATCGTTTTTATTTCATTCTTTTTAGTCATTCATGAAATCCGTCATCTTATTAAATTCTGAAAAAAATTTATAATTTACGACCTAAAAAAACCCACATACCAATTTTTAATGGAATCGGGCGATAATAACAAAACACATCGCCTTCCTAAAGCCGCCATCTTGAATTCATGAATTTCGACTGAAGAATCATGATTTACGACTCCAAAAGCTCCCACACACCACTTTTGAATGGAATCGGACAATAATCACAAAAGTCGTCGCCATCCTGGAGCCGCCATCTTGAATTCATGGATTCTGGCAAATAAATCATGATATTCAATACAAAAAATACAAATTTTTTCACTAGAACGTACACACAAGTTATGACATTTTAAATGACTGAAGAGACATGTAGACGAAAGAGACAAACTAACATCAAATTTGATTTTTTTATTGAAAAATACTCCCAGATACCAAACTTCAATCGAATATCACAATTATTTTGAAATGTATTCACAAAATATAAAAATAAGAATTTAACTTTGACACCCTGCATGTCAGAAACGAATAACTTGCGGACATATGTTTATAGGAACTTTTCATCTTATTTTGACGTCAGCGACATGCTCCCAAATTTTCTAGACGTACTCAAGAAACACCCTGTATATAGTTTACATAAACCAACCTACAATTGGGTCGTGTGTCTGTTTTTGAAATGATTTGGAAAAACCTGTCCTCCCACTGCAAATATTTTTCACCTAGCATATTGTCGAGAAATCTTTTTTTTCAATTCATTGATAATATTAGTACGGTTGAACATTGGATTTGAATATACATAAAAACTATTTTATTATAAACCAGAATAATTATTATTTGAATTTTGTAAAATAGTTGTTCTGAATTGCAAAATAAGTCATTTATTTCGAAAACTGGAAAGTAAAGTAATGTTTTATCACAGCAATCAGCCTTTTTCCGAACTCCTCTTCATTTCGAATAGGAAAATCGAACATGTCCTCTTTAATCATTGCAGACTCCTCTTCCTCTTCTGAAAGAATTATCCTTAAGAAAGTCATCATCCAAATCACTGGAAATACAGAATATCTGTACCAGTGTTCCTTTAGTTTTGAGAACGGAAACACTTTTTCTGGGTTACCACCCAATTCCCTCAGGAAATTCGAAAAGCAAGAGTAGTAAAAAGTGATCAGTTCCTCAAAGTGGACCAGTTCTTCTTCTGAGGAACAGGTATATGTAAACAGGGAAAGATCCAAAACGGGGGAGTGCATTGAAGACAGCTGCCAGTCGATGATGGCTAGTTGAGTTGGTTTGGCTTCATCATCCTGAAAAAATAATCATGTAGGAAATATCTATAAGAATATAAAAAAATTGAAATGGCTTATTTTATCCTTATTCAGGAATCTTCTTATCGTTTGCATATCAGGATAGCCGCTTAGATGCATTTTCATTTCCTTTCCGTGGATATTGTTACAAATACACTACGCCACTACTTATTGTTTACGTCTAATCAATTTCAAGAATGTCGACTGGTTTCCAAACGTACAATCGCGAGTTCCAGTGAAACCGTTTGAAATAATCGGAACCAATAGAGAAACTAGAAGAAGAAGAATATTCGGTTAGGTTAGGCAACCAAAATGAAATTCTCGTCCCATCGTCGAGAAAAGGACAATTCAAGAGGTGACCGCGAAGCGCAACAACTTGCAACAAAGTATTTGAGTATATTTTGTTTAAAGTCACAGACAATGATTTCTTTGATCCGGCCACCTGGGCCATACGATGGCAGAATCTAGGAGCTTGGTGAATTCACATGGCGTAAGCAATATCGGCTAACCAATGAAATCCCTGAAGAAAGGCGTTGGTTTTGGCTTATGACGCCGGTATCAGTGGCGTATCTAGGAATCCTGCTTGGGAGGGGAAAGGAGGTAATGACATAAAAAAGTTATATACCTCTAATTATAGGTACAAAAATGTTTTTTTTTTATTCATAGATATATACTTATAAGTAGATACAAAAACAAAGATTTATTTCGTTAAAATAAAAATAAATATCACAAAATGAAATCCAGTATCCCGTGTTTCTTATTTGCAAACATTTCAATAACATTTAAAACATCTATTTGCACATCTCTATGAACATGAAATAGACCTAATCCAACCGACGGCTCCTATTGCATCGTTGATCGCAGCCAAGTTTTCAATCGCTTCAACGAAAAAAAACTTCGTTCAGCGGATCCACACTAGCAATGTATTCAAAATATGAAGATACTTTTTAGCAATATGTTAGCGTCCCAAGATTTAAAAAGAAATATAATTGAAAAATTCAAAAAAAGTCAGGTTCAGCTGAACACTTGAAAGAATGTAATTTCGTTGAAAAGTAATGTTTTCATTGAATTTTGATAATGTGAGGCTATTGTTAATCAAGTAATCTTTTTGGAAGCACCGATTTTATTTAAACCCGAATAGTTGTTCACAGAATGACTCCATATGTTTTCAGCTTCCTGGAGACATTTTAATGTTCTCAATAATATCACGTATAAAGAATGATTTTCACTTTTTTCATTGATATTTCACATTATAATCAGTTTTATTACCGACAAAGGCATTTTTTTATTAATAATATAATTGAGGACGTTATTTCAGAAGTGCACAAATCCTTATTTGCCATGTTTTGAGTTAGGGTTGGATTTAGGTACCCTGGGATGATTGCTACGATATGCAATGAGTATTTTCATCAAAACTTTATAAATACCGTTTAGATAAAGCATATAAATTAGTATTTTTTTTTATTCGCAACAAATCCATATTTATTCAAAATATGATTTTTTCCGGTCAAAAATAAACAAATCCCTGTCTGAAAATTACAGTTATATTTCAAAATGGAACAAATCCAACAAATATTGTCAATTAATTGAAATATCTTGATTCCTCTAAAATTGACCAAAGTGGATATGTTCTTTTTTAAAATAACGCTCTTCCATTGTTTATTTACCTAACAATTAGTTAGGAACAAACTTCGATTGACATTATAATTTTTGTAATTATAATAAACTCTTAACAACCTGATTCAAAAAAACAATTCTTGAAAATTATTCAACTTATCCATTTGTTTATAAATATTTTATAAACATAAAGCGTATTTTTTTAAACGTTATAAAATGCCGTTGTCAGACTTAAAACTGATAATAATATGATATATCAATGAAAAAAAAATATTTACTCCATTTCTCATATTTCATTATTAACATACTTAATAATCAATACGAAAGGTAAGATTCGTTCTAGAGGCTAAACGAGGAGTATTGGAGTTCCATAAAGATAGTAATGTTGATGAATCGATTTCATTGTGTATAAGTTTATGAATGAAAGTAAGGTCGGAAATTTCACGACGTTTTCTCAAAGAAACCATATTGAATTCATTCAAGAGAAGATTATACTCACAGTGTCTTTCTGGATATGAACCATGAACTTTGAGATACATGAATTTCAGAAATCTACGTTGAACATTTTCTAGTTTGTCACTGTATTTTGTATAATGCGGGTTCCATATCTGGCTGCCGTATCCCAATTTCGATCTCACCAAAGCAAAAAATATGCATTTTATTGCTTCTAGTGATTTGAATTCTTTGCAATTCCGTATGACGAACCCAAGAAGACGAATTGATTTATTTGTGATATCCTCTATGTGTGACGAAAACGTTAATTTCGCGACAAACGTTATTCCTAGATCCCTACATTCAGATACCCTCGTAATGATGGTATCCTTCAATAAATAGTTGTGGACAATTGGAGATCTACGTGAGTATGTCATAATTTTGTATTTGCTAATGTTCAGTGGTAAGTTATTCGAGTCACACCATTCAACTAAATTATCTATGTCGTGTTGTAATGTGGTACAGTCCGTAGGATCTCGAATTTCTTTATAAAGTTTCATATCGTCTGCGAAAATAAGTTTTTTTGATTATATGGAGTCACAAATGTCGTTTACAAACATAAGAAATAAAAGTGGCCCCAGGTTTGAGCACTGCGGCACCCCAGAACAGGCAATAAACTCAAAGCTTTTTTTTCCTTCATATTCAACAAACACATTTCTGTTCGAGAGGTAACATTTCAGAAGGTTTTGGAGTTTCGCAGAAATTCCGAATCGACTTAGTTTTCTCAGAAGTAATTCATGGGAAACTCTGTCGAACGCCTTACTGAAATCAGTATAAATGACATCCACCTGATTTTTATCATCTAAGGATTTCGAAACATATTGAGTAAGTGTACATAGATTCGAAACAGTGCTTCGTGCTCTCATGAATCCATGTTGGAATTCCGAGAGAGATCTGGAAATTTTATTATAAATTAGACTCGACAGGATGATTTCAATAAGTTTTGAGAAGACTGATATCAGAACAATTGGTCTGTAGTTGGTAATATCATTTGCCTTTCCTGACTTATGAACAGGGCAAATGCGTGATGTTTTCCATAGTTTAGGAAATCGGTCAGTATGTAACATTTTATGGTAAATTATTTGTAGGGGTCGACATAGGTAAGTTATATGCTTTTTGACAACATTGGTAGGAATACCGTCAGGTCCGCTAGACATTTTGTTTTTTAATTTTTTTGATGCTTTTAAAATTTCTTAAGTACTAATGTTGTTCAAAATAAGCGGTAAACTGAAATCGTTTGGGGTATCTGATAGTTCATGTTGACTATTATTATCATTGGCGGTATAGTTACTACTAAAATATGTAGTAAATGCGTCAACAATTTCCTTTGGTGTAGAAAGAGAATCATGGAGTCGTTGTGTGAACAATTCGGTTTTTAATAAAATCGACGGTTCCAAAAAAACTTCTCAATTAACAATAGCCTCACATTTTCAAAATCCAATAAAAAGACATTCTAACGAAATTACATTATTTCAAGTGATCGAATGATACTAAAACATTCTTTTTTATTTTTTTTATTCATATTTAATAGTATAAAAAATATTTTCTGTGCATTGCTTTCTCGAGGGGTGCTGCATTAACGCCCACGCGGAGCCCTATTTTCAACGTTGAATTAAAATGATAAATAATTGAGATATAATTCCGAGGGTAGGAACTTTTTCATGGAAAATTTCCTGCTCTTCAAGAACCTATTGAGCGATTACCAAAAAACGGCCATATTTTATTTTGTTTTTGTTTAGAAAAAATTGCAAATTCTCGTCGGCGGAAAAAAACGAAGACTACATCTTTCTTAGAATGACATATTTTAGTAGACTTGGAACGATTTTCCGCCCATTACCCCCCTTGAATACGCGCTTGGCCGGTATTGTAATTTTGAGTGAAGTCCGTCGCGCTTTTGTCGGGTTGAGTGCGTATCTTGTTGGTATTTGGGGACTTCAACAACAAAGTTGAAGTTCTTTCGGGCGGTTATAGTCTAGTTAACAAGTGCGTTTTAGGTCAAAATTTTTTCGCATTCTCCGAAAATTATGATTGAAGTGTCATTCGATTCGGAATAGCATGTAGATATTTTTTGAGAAAATACTGAGGCCGCTCGCAAAAATTGCAATAGTTATAAACAATTAAGTGAAAAAAAAAGAAATTTTGGTTTTTCGCCAATATCTCAAAAACTATTCGAGATAATTCAAATTTGAAAAAAGATGCAAAAAAATTAGGAAATTTCCCGACAGAAAGTTTCGACTCCCAGAACTGTAAGACCAATATTTATAATTTTCCCAGAGGGTTGAAAATATGCCCGAAAATGGGTTGCGCAAGCCACGTCCCCTTCGGACCTTCAATGAATAAATATTATTTAAACTTATTAAATATGAAAATTGAAATAATTCAGGCGCCTGCAGGATAGATCAATGAACAATAATCCGTGGTCCAAAAATTTTTATCGCGATTTCCGCAATTTTCTTAGGAAATTTCCTCCTCTTTTTGCATCTTTTTTCAAATTTGTATTATCTCAAATTGTTTTTGAGATATTGGCGAAAAACCAAACCCCCCTTTTTTTTCACTTAATTGTTTATAACTATTGCAATTTTTGCGAGCGGCCTTAGCATTTTCTCAAAAAATATCTACATCCATTCCGAATCGAATGACACCTCAATCACAATTTTCGGAGAATGCGAAAAAATTTTTACCTAAAAAGCACTTGTTAACTACACCATTAGAAAAACGGAAAATAAGGGAGTCCGTCGCGCGCCTTTCTCGGGTGAAGTGCGTATCGCGCTGGTATTTGGGGACTTCAACAACAAAGTTGAGGTTTTGTCAGAACGTTATTGAGTTGATATTTGTGAACTTCAACCAGAAGTTGACGTTCTATCGAGCGGGAGTAAAATGGAGAATAGAAAGTCCGCGATTCCTCCATTGCGTTAAGAGCGTCTGATTTCTGATTGGGAGTGAAGCGAACAACTCTCTTCTATTCTTTTTTTTTCGTGATATGAAATAGGATCACGGTTTGGAAAGTATTCTCCACGTGAGAACAATGATAAAATCAAATAGAGCCGAGGCGCATAATACAAGTTACACTCACTTTTTTGGATTACGAGAAGACAATCTACCAGACCGTCTAGAACCAGCCAGTAGTTAGTGAATTGAGGGGTATGGGGTATATTGATATACAAACTTACCTATTGTGCTATTTTGGGTGGATGGAGTATAGTATCGAAATGCTTTAATTCCAATTTATCATCTGAAACGGGAACGCTCGTAGTTTTCCATGTGTCCATGGGGCGAAAGTTCCTCTTATGAGTGAATATAAAGATATGACCTATTTTCTACGACTCCGATGTGGCTGAATTTGAATTTGATTAATTTAATTGTCCATTTTGTATACTCGGCCAATTTATTTATTATTTTTTTTATATATTTGTTGAATAGCGTCATTATTTGCCGGTCAGAACGGCATAACACATTTGTCAACTGGAAGGGAGAATCTCAGACCCTTACTAACCTAACCTGGAAGGAGAAAATCACCCATTGGTCTAGACAGTGCTTCTAGCCTGATCTATGACCTATCGGATGAATTAGGTGACGAATTTTGAAGAAAGTAACCTCAACAAAATAAATCCTGACCACTTTCAGTAGTAAGGTTGGTGACAGCGTTTCCCCACTCGTGAGAGTGGTGGCTGCCAAATATATTTATCTCGTCCACTCGTGGGACCGAGTAAAATATCCTTTTTTTTAACAACTCTGAGAAGACATTACATAATCAATTGACGAGTATTACAATGGTGATGTCAATAAGTTTTTTTTTATTAAAATAAACTTGGTCATTAAAGCCAATGCCTCTTTTGTACACAACCCAACGTTTGTATATTCTATAGGCATCATACTTTCGATTGGCATGAAATTTGTTCTTAAACTAATGAATGCAATGTTTAAAAAAAAGTCATTTTTGAAATTGTAATTATTCATAGTCTGGCCAGGAATTTTTTAGGCAACCCACTCGCGATATATTTTCAACATACTAAATTTAATATTTATTTATTTATTTATTTATTGTGGGATACAAACAGGACTAACCCAAAAAAAATGTATCCTCTAAGTAGTTATAGAAATTACAATAAAAGTGCGTTTTCAGAATGTTTTGGAATTTGTAGAAGCTATTTGCAGATATGTCGATGCTGGTGGAACTTGACAATATATTGTAGGTCTGTGTTATCCTGTGTAGAGGGGAGTTTAGAAAATAGTTTGTTTTTGCCTGCTCGGTAAAGAATAAAAGAGTTTGGCGAGTATCATAGACTGGTGTAGCATATCGAATATGAGAAACTATTTCGATTGCATCAATTTTGCTATTTACGACTTTATAAAGAAATTTAACATCTGTAATTTTCCTCCGGTGCGCGAGTGAGATGAGATTTAGTTCTTTTCGAACGTTGCACCTTTCATTGATATGTGGAAAGCATTTCCTGTTTACATGATCAATGAATTTATTTTGAATACTCTCAAGTTTTTGGGCATAAATATAATAAAGAGGGTTCCAGATTACTGAGCCATAAGTCAGAACGCTATTAACGTAGGACATATACAGTGTTCTGAGGGTTCTGGGATTTCTCAGTACATAGCAGGATCTGATTTTAAAGCCCAGCATCTTGTTAGCCTTCTTGGAGACGCTACATAAGTGCTGGTCAAATAACAATTCGGAGTCGAGGACTATACCGAGGTCTTTTACTTTCTTGACGGTTTCTAGCTTTTTATTTGAGATTTCATATGAGGTTGGTATTATTGTTGAGTTTCTACTGAAAGTAATGTGGTAGCATTTGGTTAGGTTGAGGTAGAGGCTAGTGTCTCTACAGTACTCAGAAAGCCTATCTAGATCTTTCTGAATAAGTATCGCATCGTTAGGGCAAGTGACAGGAAAACATACTTTCAGGTCATCTGTGTACATGAGAAATCTGGAGGAGTGAAAACACTCGCTTTATCATTAATATAGATGTTGAACAGCAGGGGTCCCAAATGAGATTCCTGAGGAACGCCAGACGTAACCAGAACATTATCTGATTTTTGATTGTTCATAGTAACTGTTTGGTACCTGCCTCTGACATACAAACTTAGCCATTCAAGAAGTGCTCCGTGCACACCAAATCTCGCAAGCTTCGAGAGTGAAATTGAATGATCGATTTTGTCGAAAGCCTTGCTGAAATCGGTGTACACAGAGTCAATCTGAGCTCTGAGATTCATATTCTTTAATATATATTCTGTGTATATAAATAGATTCGAGTCTACAGAACGCTCTCTGATAAAGCCGTGTTGCTGGATATTCAATATGTTCTTTGTATCAAAAAACAAGAAGTCAAAAATAATACTTTCGAATATTTTAGCAATGATACATAGTTTCGAAATGGGCCTGTAATTTTCGATAATGTGTCTATCCCCAGATTTAAATATAGGTGTGATATATGCAGTTTTCTAGATTTGCGGAAAGTGTCCTTCACTTAATGACTCGGGGTACAGGGGTTCCGTTAGATAAAAAGAGCATTTTTTAAAAAAACACGTTGGAACATCGTCTGGACCAGGTCCTTCATTAGGTAGACTATTGAGTTTTTTCATGATGTCGTTCTGGTTGATGCTATAATTTGTGATATTTGAGAGTGTATTATTTGGCATTTCTACTTGAACATTGAGCTGAGGGATGAACACCGAGGAAAAGTACTTTGAAAATGCATTGCAAATGTCTTGCTCATCAACAATTGATTCGTTATTGTATTTTATGCTATCAGGAGTTTCTTTCGATGTTCTTTTGTTTTTGATGAATTGCCAAATGTGTTTCGGATTACTCACCATATTTTCTTCAACTGTGCGTAGATAGTTTTTGTAATCTTCGTCGATGAGGTGTTTCGATCGTCCTCTTAATAGTTTGAAAGTTAAATAGTCAAGATCATTCTGAATTTTTTTCCAACGTTTGTGATATTTAATTTTTTCCCTAATTACTTTTATAGTGGATATAGAAAACCAGGTGGGATATGATTCACAATAGTTTGGCTTTTTTGGGACGAATTTACGTATCAAATCATAAATAATAGAGTAAAATCTTTCAACTGCGTTTTCGGTATCCAAATTTACGAGTTCCTCATTCCAATCGACGTCACTAAGGGTGCGGTTGATTGAAACATAGTTAGCATCATTAAAATTATAATTGTGGTTGTTACCGTTTTTTCTGCGAATTAATAATATAAAATACTTTTCATCCATTAAACAGATTGGTGAAGGTCGTCTATAATTCGGATGCTCTACAAGCTCGCTTTCGTGTATGTTTTAGTAGGAGAGCCCATAGCTCAGAACTGGATGACAATGCAATATTAACTAATATTAATTTTGTCAGTCTGTTTGTTTGTCTATAATAATAATAGTAATAATAGTGAGGCGCAATCGATTGTAAACTAACTGAAATAAACCTGAAATTTTCCACATGTCTCTGTCATAATTTCATCAAAATGTTTAATATCGATTGTAAAATTTCACACACCGAAGAGTAAATAGCAGAAAATGAGTATATAGATATTTTTTTAATATACCACGTTAATAAAACGTACTGGGAAGTATACAATAATTTCTCCTCGCCCTATACAAATTTACAACCCCATACAGATTCCAACCCCATACATATTGTCCTGAAACTTTGTGATTGTGGATTTGAAAAGAAAAACGTGGGCCGCATGCAATAGCTAATAGTAAATAGTGTAGAGAGTAGCGTTGAGAAAACTCACACTTCGTATCATTTGCAGTGTAATAAAACTGTTAGTGAACTATTCATGCATTAATTACCTATTACATGCGCCTCACGTTTTCCGTTTCAAATCTTTCAACAATTTTCATAGCTATTAAAGATTCACGATCACTGTATGGGGTTATAAATCTGTATGGGGCTAGGATAAATTATTTTACGATTTGTAGCCGTTTCATAAACGTGGTATATTGAAAAATCCTATCTAAACAATTATTCTCTAATAAAAATATTTTCAGTGATTTAACATTTCTACTTCTATTTTTAGTTTCGAGATGTTTCTAAATTATCGTGAGACGACTTTGGGAAGGGCCAATTCTCACACTCGCAAACCCAAGTCTTTTTGTCCTGGACTATAACGCTTTGGTCATGTGGAATATTGACTGTTCCATTATATTTAAATCCTATATTATTTTGAACATCTTAAACTAGGCCAGTAGATATAGACAATCAATTAACATTAATTCCAAAAGTTTTCAAACTTCAATGGTATGTTACTGCATGAATAAAAAAAAAAAAAACTATAAAATTTTGCAGAAGTCTGCGATGAACGGAACATTGTTTTAATTGCAAAAAACATTTTCATGCTTTATTATTGGACTGGAAATTTCTGTTCTGCGAACTAGGCATACCTATAGTTACGGTGTTTTACAACATGCATTAAGTTTGCAACCTTATAAAAGTTACGGAACCTTGTTTTTTGTCATCTGTTTGAGTTTTTCATTGTGATTTGTTTAAAAAAATTACAAAAGTTCTGCAAATTGGATAAGTGAACGGAAAAAAAGTTTGAAATATTCACGTACATTTGCAACCATTTTTGAAAAACGCATCATTTATTTATTAAACTTTTTTATCGACAATCCCATTTTCAACACACAAGCATTGAAATCATTATAGAAGTTCTTTATTGTGCTTGCAAATAAAGAGAATATCGGTCTCAGTGGATATGTAACTTTGCAGCCTCATACGAAAAACGGAACCTATTTATCCATCAATATAATTTTTTTGCATTTTTACAACTTCTGTAATAATTGCAAAAGTTATGCAAATTGCAATTAAAATTACGACTAATATTTAAAAAAAATTAAGTTGGCCATGAATTGCAAACATTAGGAGTGAGGAAGTACAATATCTCGCCTATAATGAGTATGATAAAATGTTTCAGATAAAAGTCAAATGGTTTACTTTGTTGCTTATTTTAAAAATATTGTGGAATATACAGAGTGTTCCTTCGAAGCGGGGCAATACAAATCATCATTTTTTTCTAAATGGACCTCCCTGTAAATTTTTTCGCCGTTGAACTGAGCAAAATGTTTTACATAAGGAGGTATTTCCTTTTTTCGAAAATTTTGCGGCGTTGTCAAGTTATTGCTGAAAGTAAGAAAATCTTCGGAAAAACAGACCACCACAAATGCCATCATAAAAAATTTATGGATAAAATTTAAACAGAATTATTTGAGACATGCAACACCAAGAGTGAGATGAAATGTCGGTATGGACTGAAAATTACATTTCTCAAACAGGACATTTTATACAGAGGCATTAACTTGACAAACTTCGAATATCAAAAACTAGATTTTTTTTAAATGAAACAGCCAGTATGTTATGTCACCATTTTGAAGAACTACTTTATTCCTTCAATTTTTGTTAATAAGACTTAGCCCCTAAAATTGACAGATTTTGTGAAATTTGCAATTCAATTTTCAATTTGTCAAAAATGCTCTTTCTATTTACGTAAGGCCAGCTAGGATTTTGACACTTAGTTACTGTTACTGGAATTTAACATAATTGCAATGTCAAACTTAAAACTGAAAGTCGGATGGGAAAAGTCTGGAAAACATGTTTTCGTTGAAGTATTTAGGACCAGGTAGCCGTATTGTTAGAAGCATCGCTTTTCAATCATTCTATCTGCCAGTCGTGTGGGTTCAAAGCCTAGCGACTTCAGAATCTTTTTTCTGAGAGAAAGTGCTAGGAATCGCACGTTAAAACGTAAGACCTCGTTAATCCTTGGCTCGCACAAGTTCCGACTTCTGAGGGCTGCGCGTTCATAAGGGGAGGACAGCTGGTAAACGGCAAAAACTTTTTTTTAATTTTTTTATCTATGAGAGTAAATAATTGAAACGATAACAAAAAAAAATATTAGAAATTTATAACAACTGCTCAAAGTGACCACCGGCTACTCCCAAACAATAATGTATTCGGTTTCGAAATTCTTCATTAACTCGCCTCAACATGCTGACTAGAATATCTTGGAATACGTCCCTAATTCTATTTTTCATATCCTCCTTTGTAGATGGGGGGGTGTTCTATAAACTTAATCTTTAACGTAGCCCCACATAAAAAATCCATTTATGTCAAATCTGGTGAGCGAGGTGGCCACTTGAAAGGACCTCCTCTACCCATCCATCTTCTGGGAAATGCAGTGTCTAAATAATTATTAACAGGAACAGTGTGGTGAATAGGATTAGAATGGGTAAATGATTACTTAATTGTGGTAACTGGTTTTCCAAAAAATCGCGGTAAATCAAGCTATCAACTCTTCCCTCAAAGAAATATGGCCAACGATGAAATTTACAATTATGCCACCCCATACATTTAGGGACCACTTTGTCTGACTGGTGGTTCGAAAGAAATGGGGGTTATCTGTTGAATAATAATGGAAATTATGTCTATTTACAAACCCATTTTTATGAAATGTTGCTTCATCGGAGAATAAAACATAATTAAAAAAATCTCTGTCTCGTAGCAACTGTTGCTGAGCCCATTCACAAAATGTTACTCTTTTCTCAAAATCATCATCTAATAACTCTTGATGTAACTGAAAACGGTACGGAAACTTATTCTTTTTCAAAATTCTTTGTATGACAGTCCGGCTTATGTCAGTTTGTTTGGATATTTCTCTATGCGTGATATGAGGATCTTCTGTAACTTTCAAGAGGACAGTCATTTCAGTTTCTTCAGTTAATGCAGTTTTGGTTCTTTCTATTTTTTCATATGCCACATTTCCTGTTCGAGTAAATCGAAGAAGCAACTTTTCAAACGCTTCTTTTCTGGGTTGTCGCCTGTCTGGATATCGTTCATTATAAATTCTGGTCGCTAATAAACAGTTTTTATCACTTGCCCCCAGTACAAAAATCATATCGGTCAATTCTTCGGTGGAGAAATTCATTTAAAATGCTTCTTATTATAAAGCGATAGATACAAAATTGTATGACAGTAATTTTTGTTTTATGCCAAAACTTATCGATCATTGAATGTGAAATTCATAGCCCACTTTCATAACAGTTTCATTGCGCATGGCGCACACGAGAACCACCACTTGCCTTACTGAGAAGTGCATGACGCATTTATTTGCGCACCATGAATCAGTTTACAAGCAACCGGTTAGTATTATTTTAGCACTGTAGATATTGTCCGTGGTTAATTGAGCGTTTTGTACGGAGCATAACCTATGGAAAACTGTTAGTTCTTGAATTTTGTAAATATTGAAGTGATAAACACGCAGTTTTAGTCGAAATAAAATGAAATTGCAAATTTCACAAAATCTGTCAATTTTAGGGGCTAAGTCATAACAACAAAAATTGTAGGAATAAAGTAGTTCTTCAAAATGGTGACATAACATACTGGGTGTTTCATTTAAAAAAATCAAGTTTTTGATATTCGAAGTTTGTCAAGTTAATGCCCCTGTATAAAATGTCCTGTTTGAGAAATGTAATTTTCAGTCCATACCGACATTTCATCCCATCTTGGTGTTGCACATCTCGAATAATTCTGCTTAAATTTTATCCATAAATTTTTTATGATGGCATTTGTGGTGGTCTGTTTTTCCGAAGATTTTCTTACTTTCAGCAATAACTTGACAACGCCGCAAAATTTTCGAAAGAAAGAAATATCTCCTTATGTAAAACATTTCGCTCAGTTCTACGGCAAAAGAATTTACAGGGGGGTCCATTTAAAAAAATTATGATTTGTATTGCCCCGCTTCGAAGGAACACTCTGTATATTCCACAATATTTTTGAAATAAGCAACAAAGTAAACCATTTAACTTTTATCTGAAACATTTTATCATACTCCTCATTATAGGCGAGATACTGTACTTCCTCACACTAATGGGCCACCCGGTATATATTAGACCGACATATCTACGGTGGTCCAGTTAAATGCTTGATTATCCATCGCGAATATCTGTTATATTTTGTACTGGTTGATTGAAACTGCATCCGAAGAATAATACGGTTACGTAGTTGACCATTGAAAAATTTGAAACTAATTATTGATCTCCGAAGCAATCACTGTTTTCGACTAATCAGCGAAATCGAAAGTGTACAAAATTTTTGTTTAATTCTGCTAAAAGACTATTGGGAGACATTAATTTTTAATTGCATTAGAAATAACATGCAATCATTCTTCATTTAAAATTTTCACTTGTCACAAGATGACTTTAAGCAATCGACGAGATTTTAAAATGAATAATCGATGCTCTATGGAAGTTATCGATTGTATATCTCGCAAGTACATAATTTTGATCATCAAACAGAAACGTTGCTGAAAAATAAAAATTTGTTAAATTGATATTACATCTCATGTATTTCTTGAATGGAATAAAATTATAATTCACCTTTCCACTCGACTCTCTTACTCTAATTGTGGTTTAACATGAAAAATTCTATTGAATTCGAATGGAGGACTGAAATGTAATCGACAAGTAAGAATAATTTTCTTGATTTCTAAAAAAAATTGGAATAAAGAGGGAAAAACATGTTGGTAGGCAATTCTATTTCAGTTGCAGCTCCAGGACTAACAGATAAATGAGCATTGTTTTTGGTTAGTTAAATAGTTGTCTGTCATAAAAATACAATTGTCAGACTTCTGTTATTCTGGTAATAAATCATGTTACTAAACTGCTGTGCATTCATCACTCTGTGAACAGAGCACTGTGACGTAACACAGTTGTAGGTTAATCGTACTAATATACAACTGTACGAGTGTTTTTTGAATCTCAATATTTCCTTCATTTTTTAATTATTCAAGAAAATGTCATTTATTAGGTATATAAAAATCTTTATCATTCAGATAACACAGGTGTTGCAGAAATAAATATTTTTTTTATTCCTAATGTTCCGCATTGTAACATAGTTTGCAAACTATTATACTGCCACCAATTGGTAAAATGAATTGTCCGCCCGATTCGCAAAATTTTTGTTTTTTTTGGTAGAGTACAAATACGAAAATATTTTTATTTTGATTCTACCCTCATTTCCGTGTTACAGACGAGGTTGCAAATTGATGAAAACATTCTAGGTCAGGACATCTCCACTTGCAACCATTTTTTTAAACTTTTGTAATAATTTCGATATTTATTTCAATAAAAAAAATCTTTAATGAAAAAATATATTTTCCGTTTGACGCAAGAGGTTGCAAATTGAAACTCTCGTCAAAAACATTATTTTAGTAATTTTTCCGAGTTTGAAGAACTTTTGGAATTTTCATCGAAAAATTAGGACTAACAATAATTTTTTTTCGATAAGACAGATATTTCCGTTTTGTATGAGTGGTTGCAAATTTATCAGAGGATGTGAATTGCTATTTTTCAAAATTTCGAAAGTTTGCAGAACTTTTGCAGATTTTTCCGCGCTAATAATGTGAAAATTCATTAAATCCTGATTTTCAACATCTTCCGTTCAGAAAAAAGGGTTGCAAAATCAGACTACATATCATATAAAGGTCCTCTTCACTCTATTGAAGTTTTGAAACTTTTGTAATTATTATAAAATTTTGGGAAAATCATATGTATCTCTATGGGCCTAGACAATGAAAGAAATAAAATGATTGCACTTCGTAAATTTTACATACCTCATACTTGAACAGAAAGTTATTGTTCCAGGAATCTCCATGGGTCACAACGCATTCATTGACATCAGCCCTTAGAATATTATCGAGAACAACTTTCGTAGGACCAATTTTCAAAATTTCATCGACTTTTTCAGCCAACTTTTCTTCATTTTTGCGCCTAAGAAGATCACATGCAAATTTGGTGTATTTTTTCATCGCCTTCTCAGTGGTTTCTTCTTCAAAAAACACTTTTGCTACATTCGGAAGACTTTGTGAAATTTGTTCGAATTCTTCTCTATTCCGATCCCGCAATGCAAAAGACAATGCATGAAGTTTGGCATAATTTTCGAATACCAGCTTTTGGTGGTGCAAGTCCATGGATTCATTTTTGTTGTATAGCCTGTAGCCAGTGTTCTTCAAGTTTTCCAGGATAATCACTGCCTGATCATTGGTTGACACTGTGCTGTAGCATTCTGGGAATGAGTTGAATTTTGCTGCCACATTTTTTTCAAGCTGTAAATTCTCGAAGAGTGGAAATAACTTTTCGTAAATGAAAATCTCGCGTTTGAAAGCTAGGTTCAGAAAATGAATGCTCTGTTCACTATTGAACTTCACTACCAAGAACTTCTGTCTGTTGCCATGATGCGTAGTTCCAACCACTTTACAGAAAATTATATTTCCAAGATATCCACCAGAACCTCCGCAACGATCAATTTCTATTCTATATTCTTGGAAGTCTTCTTTTCTCAGGAATTTATCTACCCATGCACTCACTTGTTTTTCTGTAGCATTTTCCGGCATATTGGCCGAGTATCAAATGGCTATACACTCGTCGGAGTTATCTGGGGAATGATGTCAGTTGAAGCGGCATGCACTGGCGAAATAATAAACAGAGATTATAATTTTTTTAATTGACGTTCATGATAGGCAATCAAATCATTGAATACAAACAATTTATTTTGATAACTAAAAAACATGATTCGAAATGGTATATAGATTGCGTGGGAATTAAGTTGGTTAATGATAATGTGGAATTGACAATATCCTTTGTTATTTTATGATTGGATGGTGGAATATGTTAAGGTATAATTTTAGGGTCACTGCATATGGTTTACTAGCTCATGCCGGCTCACCTACCATACATTTTAGTGCGCTTTCTTGATTCGATGCAAAAAATTGACAAATACAATTTTGATGAATATGGCGCCACGCTAATATATCTCGTTACTTGCGTAAGTTAATTGGAGATAATCCTTATTAGTGCAGGTGTTTTTTTTCTTTTTCTTTCATTGCTGATTTAAGATGTTGAATCGGTTGAATGGCCATTATTATGGCTATTTCTATTCATTTATGTGTTGAACCTGTAGAACAGAATGTCTGAATATCCCTATTTTCGACTTCCAAATTACATTCGTATAATGATAATAATAATATTTATTTGCATCAGGAATACCTATAATAGTTGATAATCCTAATAATAATTTGACATAATATTAATAGTACTCTGACACAAACAAATAAAGAGAAAGAACACGAAGCTTCCGCTGTCCGTATCATATTTCATTTATTAATTCATGTGTGGAAGATGCGTCCCTTAACACTAAATCATAACAAAGTATTAGAATTTTGAATAAGACACATATTTATTGAATTCACACATACATATATAATTATATATATATATATATATATATATATATATATATATTGATTTTTATATATATATTGATACATTTATATTGTTAAAGACGTTTCGTCCCGGGCCTGGGACTTCTTCAGTTTTATTTATTTCATGTTAGGTATATAATTCTGAGTGACATCTAGCGGTCAATTTATATTAAAATGAATTTTCCTTTTTTTGGAGTTTTTCCACATAATGGAGGCCTATCAACATGTTTCTTGTTCTATAAGAAAGAAATAATAAACAGAGAAGAACCGACTTCCTTATAGAATAAGAAACATGTTGATAGGGCTCCATTATTTGGAAAAATTCCAAAAAAAGGAAAATGCATTTTGATATAAATTGACCGCTACATGTCACTCAGAATTATATACCTAACATAAATTATATACCTAAAATAAATAAAACTGAAGAAGTCCCAGGCCCGGGACGAAACGTCTTTAACAATATAAATGTATCAATAATTGTGGAATCCAATAATCCAAAAAACTACGGAAAAATATATATATATATATATATATGTATATGTATATATATATATATATATAGTAGGATTATCTTGTGGGCTAGAAACATCTAGTATGCTATGAACGCATTTCGTTGTTTTCAACAAAACCATTTCGACACTTCTTTAGCTAGATACGTGATATTATTTACGTTATAAAAACTTGTTTATTAAAAAAAACATGATAAATTTTACAAATACCGAATCAGCAGACATGCATTACTTGTATGGGCTTGCTGACAAGAACCCATATGAAGCCAGGCGACTGTATCAGGAGCGCTTCCCAAATAGAATGGTTCCTGATGCTCGAACATTTCAAGCACCCACAGATGGTTATGTGAAACAGAAAGTTTTGAGCCAAATCATTACTTGAAAGGGGCACATCGAACTGCAAGAACTCCAGTAATTGAGGTAGCTGTTTTAAATTCAGTTGACGAAAATCCTGAAATAAGTACGAGACAAGTTGCCAATAATTTGAATATCGCCCATTTTCTAGTATGGAGGATCCTTCATGATTATTTATTATATCCCTATCACATTCAACGGGTTCAGGCTCTACTTCCTCGAGATTTTCCATCACGAGTGAATTTCTGCCAATGGTTTCTCCAAAAAGTTACCGAAAATTCTTTATTTGACAGGGACATTTTATTCACGGACGAAGCTAGTTTTACTAAAAACAGGATCAGAATTATTCATAATAATCATTTTTGGGCCGAGGAAAATCTGCATGCAATCGTTGAATCTCATCACCAGGAGCAGTTCTCATTTAATGTCTGGGCTGGAATTATTGGAGATTACCTAATTGGACCTTTTTTTTTCACCACGCATATTGAATGGACATAATTATCGCCGATGTCTTCAAGATAATTTGCCAATTCTGTTGGAAGATGTTCCTATTTTAATGCGAAATTGCATGTGGTTTATGCACGTTGGTGTACCTGCCCATTTTTGTGCACTGGCACGCGAATATTTAAACCAAAACTTTCATAATCGCTGGATAGGTCGTGGGGAAACAGAGTCATAGCCAGCTAGATCCCCAGACTTAAACTGTCTTGATTATTTTCTTCGGGGACATCTTAAGACTTCGGTGTACAGTCAACCAATTCTAACTGAGGAAGAATTGCGAAACCGCTAATAGTTTCCTGTGAAGCAATAAGGAATATTCCAGGAATTTTCCAGAGAGTACGCCAGTCAATGACAAGGAGGGCTGAAGCGTGCATACTTGCAGGAAGCGGACATTTTGAACAGTTGAATTGATTTTTAACCGACGAAACCAAAAAGGAGGAGGTTCTGTAGTCGACGCGTATATTTTTTTATGTATGATCACGCATAACTTTTTACTGAGACGTCCGATTCCGATAATTCAGTGGATAAGGTGTACTGCGAAGTTGGACCCATTCGAATTTTAAAGACGAAATCCACCCCTAGGGGTAGCAAAATGAAGGATATTGATCACTCACCCTCTGAATTCTGGGTACTTCGATTTGGATTTCTTTTATTAGATAGGGTATACCTCATAGTTGATCATATCTGGATTTCGAATGAAATTATCCACCCTGACGAAAATAGAAAAATAGGGAATAATTGATTTTTCACTTGTGAACATTGACACACATATGTAGTTGACAATGACAGATCGCCAATGTCATTATTTTTGTTCTCCTACATCCGTCACAAAGATTATATTCTATGAGAGGATGGAATGATATACAAAGTAATGAAATAAACTAACCAGAACAACAAAAATACTTTATATTACAACAAATACTATTTAACTGGTAATATTTGAAGTAAGGTGGGTAAGTAAGTATTTTGAAAGTAATAAAAAAACAAGTAGGTAGTAAACAGTAGATTTCAGCCACAAAAAATTGACAAACAAATACTTTTTAACACAAAATTAAACCGACGAAATACGGAACTGAAAAGTAAAAAATAAAATAAACCTTCTTAGTCTCAATAACTAAGCTACTAAACTAATGTAAGTAACTGTCGGCGCCAAACGAACAATCAACGAAGATCATTGAATTACTTCAAAAAAATTATCAGAATGTCACCGCGCAACTCGATGCCATCATTTCACGCCTTATCGAATTCATTTGCTTGTTTGTTTGGCGCCGACTCAAAATTAGTTACTTAGATTAGGTTAGGAGCTTAGTTATTGGGACTAGGAAGGTTTATTTTATTTTTTACTTTCCGTATTCCGTCGGTTTAATTTTTTGTTAAAAAGTTTTTTGGTATTTTTTGTTCATAATAGTTATATTTTTAAAAATAAAAAATTTATTTTTATGCGTACTTATTACAAAAACTAAATAATAGTTACCATAAAATTATTAAAATCTTGCCTAGATGGTGGTTACCACAATTGTGAAATTAAGACTAAGAGTAAAAATCGAATAGGGACAAGCAAATGAATGTATTCTATTTTCTAAATCGAAAACCGTCTGCCGGACGAAAAAAAGACAGGAGACCATTTTTATGAGAAGATAGAGGACAATTACAAAAATAATGTTCATTTGGGAAAAAGACAGTGGCGTATCATTATTTTGATCAAAAATATTACATGACATGTTAACAGGGAAAATGATAAAAATGGAAAAAAAATATTTTTATGCGTACTTTGCATGTATAAAAATTGAAAAAAAAGCCAAAGTGGTTTCAGAGATATTGGGGAAAAACTGACTTTTTTTGTTAAATCGTATCATATGAAGAATTTTTCTTAAAATCATCCAAGGTTTATCAGTCGACTTTCGAAACCTGTCCTTACATTATTCAAGATGTCCGGGGTCAGCAATCGGCATTCCCGAACAATTCTCTGTCGCAGCTCTTCTAGATTTGTAGACTTTCAACTTCAGGTGTCCCCACGGTGTGAGATCAGGTGATCTAGCTGGCCACACCACTGGGTCCCTTCTGCCGATCCAACGCATTGGAAAACATTCATTCAAAAACTGTCTCACACGAACATCGAAATGTGAGGATTCACCATCCTGCTGGAACATTGTTTCGTTTTCTAGTAAATTGTCATCATTTTCTGAAAATTGCGTAATTATAGGATCTATACATTTTTGTAATAGATTGAGATTACCTTCAATGGAGAATGGTCCAACAATATGATTACCAAGTATTCCGGCCCAAACATTCAATTTTTGTGGAGTTTGTGAATGTGTTTCCATCATCAAATAAGGATTCACATCGCTCCAGTAACGACGAGTATGTCTATTCATTTCACCAGTCAACATGAAAGTACATTCGTCTGAAAAACATGTATTGTATAGTTGGTTTGGGTTATTGGTGAACTCCCCACAAAACTGAAGTCGACGATCATATTCGTTTAATTCGTGAACTAGCGTCATTTTGAAAAAATCGAATTTGTGGCGTTTCAAAATCCGAAAAACACTAGTAGCTGATACACCAGACGCTCTAGCTACTTGTCTGATAGATTGTCGATTATCCATGTGTACATGTCCTGAAACTGCAACTTCAACTGCTTCATTTCTGACAGATCGGAATACATCATGTTTTCGGTTGCGAACAGAACCTGGTTCTGAATATATCCATTAACTGTTTAACGTATTGATGGCTCACGTTGTGGTCTGGATGATTCGTGTTATAAATTCTTGCAGCAGCTTTAGCACATTTATTATTTCGTTAGTAGGTTGCAACGATTTCTATTCTTTCTTCAGTAGAAAAAACCATGTTGGAGCACAGTAAACCAAGGTGAATAAATAATAATTCGTTATGAAGTGACAGTGGCCAACTATCTACTTTTTGTTCTGCGATAAGTAGCTCCAACAAAAACTACCATTGCAGGAAAACCTAACAGTGTCGTCGTGTATTCCATTCCAAAACGTTTACAGGGCGGCCACTCATTAAGTGATTTCAAAGACCTTCTCAGTTTTTCCACATTCCAAAAAAATTCCATATTTCCCGATTTTCCTAGTTTACATGTTTTTGTGTATATTCTACAAATCTAGAAGAGCTGCGAAAGAGACCTGTTCGGGAATGCCGATTGCTGACCCCTGAATACTGTGAGAAAGTTTCGAATGTCGACTGTATTATTGTATGGAACTTGGTGAAGGTCATTTTGGGCAATTTATCCGTTAATTGTGTTCCCATTGATATTGTTTATTGTTGATTTCCTTGATAAGAGAAACAACAGCAAATTTTCAGTTTTTTTCTTAAATGAAACGTTCAACATCGAACTCGATAACGAATGAACCAATACAGAGGTGATAGAGGGGCTAGAGACCTTTCGAATGATGTATCACTCGACCCCCCATGCCATTAAAAAAAATATGGGGAGTAGCTGCTGACCGCAAGGGGGTGAAGTTTCGGGTATGAATTTTATATCAAAATTGGACCCCCTAGAAACACAAATTGGCGTGTTCTTTGAAATTTCTGATCACACGTTCGTTTATGACTTACACAGGGGGTCAAGTTTTCGTTGGAACGCCCTGTATATATATATCTTTTATTAACTAACGCATACAACTTTGAGAATGAATATTATATAAAAGACTCGTTTGAAGTCACTGATTAATTTAATAATTCAACGCTCCCAGACAATTATGTTCTGGCAAATGTTTATTTGGATGCTTGTATTATTAGAGCAATACACGAAAATTGGGATCGTATCAGTAATTATTGTAGCATTAACGAAGAGACATTTTTGGAATTATTGACTTTCTTTTTTGATAATGCATATTCTTCTTTCAATAATAAAATTTATAAACAAACCGTTGGTACCCCAATGGGGGCCTCCATTTCACCCCTTTTAACAACGTACGTCATGGATGATTTGTTAGACAATGTTATTCCAGTTTTATCTTTCAATCTGAACTTTATAAAAAAATATGGATGAGGTTCTCGATACTTTCAATTGCTACGATCCTCATATCCAGTTCACAATTGAAACTGAGAACAGGGAAGATTCCGTACCGTTCCTTTACACCAAGCTTAAACGGACAACAGAAAACAAGCTACTGGTAGATTGGTAGATGCAGCTCAGGCAGATACCTGAATTACCATTCCATATCACAAACATCTATGGAAGTAAACTTGGTGAAACAAATGAGTACTGAAAATTTCAGATCCTAAATTCCATAAACAGAATTAAAACATTCTCTTTAACTTTTTCTTAGAAAATTCATTTCCAAAAACTTTACTTAATTTATATAACACTTTGTCTCACTAGTCTTAAACAGTAATAATTCGAACATTGTCTCAAACAACAATGAAACTGACACTACCCCGATCAACCTTTTTTCACTTCATTACCATATATCATCCTGAACACTGCAGATAATTTTTCAATTCTTAAAAATTTTAAATATCATATTGAACAGTTCTAACAATCAGATCAATTTATTCTGAAGTTAAAGATAAAACTCCATTACTTTCAATGTCAAATGTAATTTATAGTATTCCTTTTCATGGTTGTAATAAACAATACATTGGTCAAACGCAAAGATCATTATCGAACAGAATAATTTCTCATAAAAGTGACTGCAGATTGCATCCTGAAAGATGTGATCTGGCAGAACATGTGAATAAATTTGACCACCAGATGAATTACGATTCAGTGAAAGTGGTAGCGACAGAATCACATACATCTAAGACGACACTAACTAACAAAGTGTATATCAGTCAAACTAAAAGATTATTAAAACAGAGATTAATATCCCATAAAAGTGATTGCAGACACCATCCAGAAAGATGTGCTTTGGCAGATCATGTGAACAAATTTGACCATCATATGAACTATGATGAAGTTAAAATACTAACGAATGAACGTCACACTGCTGAGAGAACTTTTCTAGAAATGGCTTTCATATCACAGGAAAAAATGATATGGACAAAAAAACGGATGTCAATCACCTAAGTGAAATTTATTCCTTCTTATTAGCAATGGAAAATACAGAATTTTCCTCAAATCAATCTGAGAGCTCAATACTAGTTATTAATATATCATCAATTGGCCCAACCTCCAGTTGGTACTAACAAGAAAAGTTACTAAAATACTCTGGCCAATCATGGCAAACGATTTCATATCAGTTGGTACTACCCTCAGTTGGTACCATTGGCTGTCACACTTTATAACCTATTGTACTTTTTCAAGACACACATGTTCCAGACTTTATATTTTAATATTTCAATCAGTAACATTTCAATGAATTTTAATGTGTATAATTAGTTGACTATTCAAAAATGTGTTTCCAATTTCAAATTCAGAACTTATATTTCACCGTATTTTACATGAAGAACATTCATAAACAACATAGAAACTAATCTCAACAAAGCTGTAAGTTATTAGTACCTTGAGGTCCGAATGACACACTTATTGTTCAATTTCTTCATTGTAGTATCCCTGAAGATGGAAATAAAACATTCCGAAAGCTTGGACAAACTTTAAAGAGTACACTTTTTCTTTTGCTGCACACCCCAATACTCAATATATATATATATATATATATATATATATATATATATATATATATATATTCTCTCTAACTCCTTGCATACCCGTGAATGAAGGGACGCGCCGCCGCGCACCACAGTGCCATCATTTTACGCTTTAAGTGAATAATTTTCGCGATTTGGCGCCGACTAAAAATAAGTTAATTACATTAGTTAAGGAGCTTAGTTATTAAGACTAAAAAGGTTCCCTTGATTTTTTGTTTTTCAGTTTCTTTTTTGTCGGTTTAATTTTTTGTTAAAAAGTTTTTATTTAAAAAATAAATATTTTTTTGGGTGCGTACCAACACCGTGTCACAAAACTCAACTCTCTGTTGAGGGTCATGATGCTTCATTGCTTGAACTTTGGTGAATTTATGTAATTTCTTTGCAAGATTCTTTGAACTGAAGAATATTTCATACCTAAATCTTCTTCTATCGATGAATCGGGAAATGCGTGAAAATATGCCAAAACAACAATCGAGGTAAGTTTCTTGGCGCTTTTGAAGTTGAACCAAACGCATTGTAATTGTTCTGAATTCGTATAAATTTCCTAAGGTTCATTGGCGGTAGATTCGGATACATTTCATTGAACTTTCTACATGTCCTGCTTGATAATTGTATTACACTGTCAAAAAAAAAATTGTTCCATTGTTTCTAAACGTATTTTCTACTTCTGATTGGACGGAAATGTCGATATCATTACGATAATAACATAACGTTAATGTCAAATAGCAATCATGGCCTTCTTAGGAAAAACCGAATGGAGATATCATTTTCAAGGGATACTTTCGTAAAGAAATGCCCATAAGTCGGAAACTCGGCCAGTTAAGTATAGATATGATATACATACATAAACGGCAAATTTCAGCAGCTTTCCGGATTAGTTATAATTTTCCAAGCAAACGAAATAACTATATTTTTGAAGCACAAACTGGGATTTAGCTAACGCGTGGAAAGCCTTCAAGTATCACTTTACTCTGAACCAAATTTCGGTATCATTGTTACACTCAGCTCGAAGATATCAGCATCTTTAGAGACGAAAAAAATTTAAATTAATTTTCATTTCGAAAACGATTACAGATAGGTATAGGGAAATATCAAAAAAAGTTGTCAGCAAATGGTTGTAGATTTTTTCAGCTCGTTTCAGTCTAATAGGAATAAGCAAAATGTATGTTCAAAACATGTTTTCGAAACAATTATGTTTTAATAATGATGATTACAGAACAAATTGAGTTGTTTTTTCTTCAATGAACAACATTGGCTCGGCTAGGAAAATGCATTTTCATACGAATCTAAATAATTATGTACTAGAAAAAATTGTTTATGTGTAATTCCAACAAACATCAATTTTTTTTCAGTTTTAATGAAGATTTGTGTTGAAACTAAATGGTAAGTAATATTTTGAAAAACTGATTGATTCGCTTTAGATACTTTATGTTTTTACCCTCTTTGTTTTAATGTTTTTCAACCTTTTGACTGAAGATGATAAAACAAAATTACTTTCTGATACAAAAAGTTTCCTTCGAAACAAATGGATTGTAGTAATCGTTTTTAAGAAATTTAAAGATGAATTTATCGGAAATAAACATTTTTAAAATGCATTAAAAGTTTTAGCTCATTTTTATTTTTTCGAAAACAGGATTGACTTCACATAAAAACCTGTTCATATTTGGAGAACTGTATGTTTTCATAATTGCCAGTCAGAAACTCTAAGAAATAAAGTCCTATAATAATTCTGGATAATTTTTTCATCTTACCACGCACAGAAATATCAAATTTTCTTTTAAACAGGACCATATTCGATACCAGTACCAGCGTACCAAAATCATTGAAAATTCAGAATTTGAAATTGCTATAAAAATTCGTTATCGATTTTCTTTTCTCAGCGGCTTGTAAACCTTTTCCTCTTTTTCTGAGGAGTACTATCAAATCTGGAAGTTTGTAACATAAACCGTCTTAATTTTTTTCATTTAAGTGATATAACAGTATGAACATAACCTACCTGTAACATATCTTAGTTAAAACAATAGACACTACGGAACACAAAACATCAACTGGATGTCACATAATAATAGTTCCACAACAAAGCAATTTCGAATATATTTTCTTTATCATAGTTATTAAAATTCGAGACAACCTTCGAATATCTTTCTATTTTTATTTGCGTGCAACCATAGGAGTATTGTCGTTAAAAAATTCACATTTGAGATTCAGATGGGAACCAGTTCTATAGCACCAACAGAACCTGAAAATCACTAAAATAAAAATAAACTCTTCGTGTGGGTGTAGGTGTTGATGTAATTCAAGATCCAAATAAATTTTGGTGTCTTGTTGTTTTGATCTCTCCGTATAGGTATCATAAATATCAGGGGGATTTATGTTGCTGACAATGTCAGGAAGATAAATGGAATATAATTTTGAGATGTTTTGAAATTAAGTACGGAACGCCCCCGAAATCATCTTGGATATACAATTTGAAATATCCCACTGAGCCACGAATAAAGTGCAATTAACAACCAACATACTTCTAGACTAGTGATATTCAACATCATCAGTGGCCATACAAACTCACAATTCAATTAATTCAAAAAGATTTATTCGACATTAGTACGTAGTATCTCATTACATAAATGAATTTCATCGCATATCTTCGTCTCCAGACGGACAGACAGACAGACAGGGAAAAAAGAAAATGATATGAGGTTTGGGATATTCTGGGGAATAACATCGCCTTTGCTATGTCTCCATAGCAAAGGGATCCTCCCCTTGCTACCTTTTTCTAACATCAAGCACGCCCTCAGAGGGGTTGTGTATTGTTCACATACGCACACGCACACGCACACGCACACGCACACGCACACGCACACGCACACGCACACGCACACGCACACGCACACGCACACGCACACGCACACGCACACGCACACGCACACGCACACGCACACGCACAGCACACGCACACGCACACGCACACACGCACACGCAACGCACACGCACACGCACACGCACACGCACAGCACACGCACACGCACACGCACACGCACACGCACACGCACACGCACACGCACACGCACACGCACACGCACACGCACACGCACACGCACACGCACACGCACACGCACACGCACACGCACACGCACACGCACACGCACACGCACACGCGCACGCTCACACACACGCACACGCACGCGCACACACACACGCACACGTGCGTGGCCTGCAGACCGTCCCTCGTCTCCAGGCATTTATTCTATTCATCTAGGTGAATTAAAAATGACTGTGTATATTGGACGTGATCCACAAGACACGAACTAATGTTTTTTTTTTGGGAAAGATTCCACATTCATGCGGTTGAATATTTATTCCATGATTAGGATTTACAAATTTAAATAAATTGATATCAGCATGTGCTTATCTCATTTTTTTTTTGGATCATTGAAATTCCGAGGTTCATTACCAAATCACCTATCCCTAATTGCTTCTGTTATAGAACAAATTAGCTATTATATTACACTGCACGGTACCATCCATTCATGACCTACCACCGAGTCCAAAAATGTCTGTGTGTTTCGTTCGTGTCACCAACAATATACACTTTTATATTCTTTTTCAACACGCTTACTTTTTTTATGCGAAACAAGTGCATCAGCACTTATCGCTCACTTACGTTTATTCATTCAAGAACTTTATTCATTCGTTTTTCCTATCACTGTAAACTGTGTTTGTTTAATGGATTCATAAGGTGTTCACGACGTTTCGAATGCTCATATCTGCAATCGTCTTCAGATGAATACTGACAAGCTTAGGTGCTACTTACTAATTCATATGTCTGTCGGTGCAATGGTGCGTGTAATTCAGCCAGGTGCAGTGGTGCGTGTAATTTCGCGCGGTGTGGTAGTGCGTGAGGTTTCGCGCCTCTGCAGTCCGCCAGAAAGAGCAATTACTGGTTTCCCTACGTTCTAGATCTCAACGCTTGGTTGATTAAAGGCGCTCTTGGCTTCTTTGAACTTTCGTTTGAACCAATGCTCCTCTCTATGTAGGACACTTGGGTCGTCCCATATGCTCAGTCCAGGCGTGGTCAGCAATTCCCGATTTTGACGTCCATTTCTTGTGCTCATCCAATCTCACCGATAACGCCCTCTTTGTCTCTCCAATGTAGGAATCTCCGATCCACATCGAACTTCATGAATGCAATAGTTACTGATTTAATTTTTGTTGTCAGGTTTGGTCTTGCTGAGGCAACTCCTTGAAGTACTGCCGGATTGGAAACAGCTCTTGATGTTGAACTTGTTTCCGATCCTACTGATCTTCTCGGAGACACCTCTGATGTACGGAAGGCATATCACTGTGTTTTGTTGTTGCTCTTCAGATGTCTTCGTTCTCTGGAGTTGTTCCAATACTTCTCCTAGGAGTTTCTTGGGGAATCCATTCCGGCGAAGGTCCTCTCTGATGTGGTTTGATTCGGCATCTAGTGACTCTTCGTCGTTGCATATGTGTATCGCTCTTCCTACCAATGTTCTCACGATCCTTCTCTTTGTCAAACTCGGATGGTTGGAGCTGTAGTTGAGATACTGCCCCGCAGAGGTGAGGATTTTATTGCTTTTTCTCTCAACCTTCACATCGAGGAAGGATAAGGCACTGTTGGTTTCCATTTCTACCGTGAATTTGATCGAATCCCTGATTCTGTTAATTCTTGAGAAGAAATCCTGGAGATGTTCATTTCCATGATTCCATATAATGAAAGTGTCATCCACGTACCTCAACCACAGCTTTGGTTTGTATTCTGCCTCCCGTATAGCCAATTTCTCGAACCATGTATATGTTGACGATAATTGGGGAAAGGGAAGATCTCATCGGGAGTCCATCGACTTGAGAGAAGAATCGGTCCTTTTCCTGGAAATATGAGTTCTGTAGGCAGCACTGCAGTAATTCCAATATTGCTCGGATGGGAAGGTCAGTCCTCTCGTGGAGCTGATTATCCTCTTCGAGTTCCCTTCTGATGATGCTAAGGGATTCCTCTATGGGGACATTGGTGTAAAGGCTCTCCACGTCGAAGCTGATAAGACGATCTTCTGGTCCAAGTTCAACATCTGTGATGGTCTACGAAGTGCTTGGAATTATTGACGTGTGAACTGCTATTTCCTTTCGAAGGTTGTATAATCGGTAGGGGTATTTCGATGACTCGTACGTTGGAAAGTTCCGGGAGCTGGCGATCGGTCTCAGTGTATGTCTGGTTTGTGGAATTTCGGAAGCCCGTAGAGATGCGGTGGTTTGCTGTAGTGTGACGTCAGATGTGATCGTTCGTTGTCGAAAATAAATTTTGTAAATTTCCTCAGAGTGTTGTAGATCTTCCTTTCTATAGTGGGTGTCGAATTCTTCTTCAAGAGTTTATAGTTCCCTGTGTGGAGTAACGACTCTATCTTGTCATCATATGTTGTGGTCTCTATGATGACCGTGGCGTTCTCTCTATCGGCTGGAAAAATCTCCATGGATGAATCTTTCTGTAGGATTTTTAGGGCCCTCTGTTCCCCTGCAGTGATGTTACTCCGGGGATTTCTCTCCTTCTCTAGTGGCTCTTTCACTTTCCATCTAGACTCTTCTGCCTGGATGGGATTCATTCTGCCACTGGTTGTCTCTACAAAGCTTACAATGTCCAGGATGGGTATTGTTTTTGGTGCAACTGCAAAGTTCAATCACTTTTCGAGCAGGGACTCCTCTACTTCTGTGAGGGGTTTAGTTGAGATATTAATAATGGTTTTCTTACCTTCGCTGTTGATTTGTGGAGCCCGTGTTCTTCCTGCTATTCGATTCTTCTGAGGCCTCCTCTCTTGTTCCTGACGGATGTATTTTCAATTTCGGCAAATATGGGTTGAATATCCTCCTCTAAGGTGTACTCTCTGATTTCTTGAAATCTGGCCGTGGCATGCTGTAGCAGCATCTCTTCCTCCCAACTAGATGATCTGCGACCTGATTAGTGCGTGACTGGCCCGCTCCATGATGCGTTGTGCGGAATTACACGCACCAATGCACCGACAGACATATAATTTGGTAAGTAGCACCTAAACTTGTCAGTATTCACCTGAAGAGGATTGCAGATACAAGCATTCGAAACGTCGTGAACACCTTATGAATCCATTAAGACGATGGACGTCCGAAACGAGGGTAATCAACTGTAAACTGTATTTTTTTCATCCTGAATAAAGTTATTCTTATTCTTATTTCCACCGCTGTAACTAGTCACACATCAAAGGTCGAAAACTTCAATTTCTCATCGGGGCCCGGAACTAAATAACATATATCAAAATCATTTCTACCGCACCTTTTGTGGGGTGAAAACATACTGTTCTGGCAGCTCGTGATCATTTAAGAAAATATCTCCCTCTTACCCTCTTGAGTTCTGCATGAATAAATTTAAGTATATTATATTATGATTACATCTTAGTATATTATATTGTGATTATATTGAGAGGGTGGGTTGAGTGGGCAATTGATCGTTAACTCAACAGTAGATATTTTCACCCATTACTAATTTTTTGAGGTAGGACCTCTCCACCAGTAGAAATGGAAGTACTAGAAAATTGTTAAATATGTCAAAATGTGTGCCTTGAACCAAACAAATTTTAATTTGATGAAATCAGTAAAAAATCGTGCCCCTAGCATTATTGTGATGGCAATTGTGTTCACCCCTTAATCTATATTCATTTACTTTGAAAATGTTTTTCGATATACTCACATGAAAACGTACGAAGGAAAGCGAGCCTACACTGAATATCTTCAGATAAAAATAACTACGAGTAATCGAGCTCGGTGTATTTGGTACGTGTGAATGATTTTGCCATAGATTATTTATTCAGGAATGAGTTTTCTAATGATCGAGAGATAGATGTGAAATGTGGGAAAAGAAAGTTTCTATAATAATTTTGTAATCAATTGAATTATTTTCATTATCTATTTTATCTTATCAGTTTATGAATATACCAGGTCACTACGAAGTGAGATACGGCCCGCAATTTTTCTATGGTTTTAAAGACACATATTTCAATTTTGTTATGTCGCTATAGTACTTGAATATGTTCTTTTTGACATCACAATTCAATACTCTCCACTTTAGGTGAACCCGGAACTTTTATTTTTCAATTATTCAAAAGAACTTTGTATTTGTGACATGATCGTTTTTGAAAATTTGAAATAGGTTGAAAATGGCGGATATACAGTTGATTTTCCAATAGAACAATGTTGGCCATAACAATCAAACTTAAAGCATCTCAACTCACGAACGGCGACGGCACTTACCAAAGGAAGCTTCAAGGTAAGATCCAATAAAAATTGGACTCCCCATAAAATTGCACTTCCCATACTTTTCAACAGTTATCAAAAAAATTCACATAATCGAAAGGTACCGCTATAAAAACGCTGCCACCCACCATTTCTTAAATAATAACGAGCTCTTCTCACTTCATCTTATTGAAAAAAAAAACCATCAGATTAACTGTGTGAAAAGTTCTAGAAAATTCCGGAAGGGACCGGAGATACAAACAGGTTTCATTATGAGTGACCTCAAAATTGGATGAGAGAGAGAGAGAGATTTATTAACTTCGTCCATATATATTTAAATACATTTGTAGCAAGTCCTTAAGAAAACAAATTTTTGAAGTTAAAAATTACAAGTTGAAAGAGTAAGACTAAATTCCCTACGGTGATACATCACATTACAACACAGGAATGAAATAAGGTTAACTCAGAACTCAGTCATTGTAAACAATACAGAAAGGGTATAAAAGTTGAATTGACAAACATGATATCCTGAAAAGGCCCTAACTCAAAAGTTAGGGCCTTTTCAGAATATCTATCAGATGTAGTTCAATATCCAGCGTGGCTTTAGCCGGGGAAGTACTTGTTTTCTGTTAGACATTCACAAAAAATAGCTTCATTTTAATCGTGGATTTTTCAATTCACAGAAATATCTTTCTCTCAATATTCAATTGGGAATGTTTCCCTTTTCAACATGAATACCCCACAAGAGGTTACCTTGACGATGGAAGATAGTGACTAAAGTTTATCTTTCAGTCGCAGATGATTCCACATCTGTTTATATTTTCAACAAATGAATCCTGGTCATTGTACACAATATCCCAATTGGTATTCAGGAATGCATTATAAAATCTTTTATAGTTTTTTTTACTGTATAATCTACCAAATCTGAATTTATTGCGGTTTACTATAAAATTCACTTTACAGCAGCATGGTCGGACATACCAGCTGAAGTAATATCAGAAGTAATATATTGTTTGTCCAAATTCGTACATAAATAATCTATGGTTGTGGCAGAATACTGAGAGATTCGTGTAGGGGACTCTATATGCATAGTCAAGTTAAATGAGGTCAAAAAATTATTTAGAGACTGGGTGGCTAGAGATTTTCTGTCAGCGAAATAAATTTTTAAATCTGCTGCTACCCGAATAGATGCATTTAAAGGAAGTTCATTGAGAAGCTGTTCTAACTTTTGTATGAAAATATTTACATCAGATGTAGGTGTTCTATAAACACATATTACATACGTGTTCAGTATTTGTGAAGCCTAAATCTAAAACCTATATCTAGCTTGAAATTCACATGTTTATAAGTCATCTCACATGAAAAGGCTGATGTGATAAATTATTCTCAATTAATTTACGAAAATGCGACGGGTGTAATCCTTTGTATTCTCTTGGTAGTGAATTATACAGCATAACTGAATTGTATGTAAAACTCCTTTCAAACAGAGACGTGGTATGACGAGGCATTGTTAATGTTAGGTGGTGTCTAACATTTATACTGTGGACATTTTGCCTGAAAATCAGTTTTTCTTTAAAATACGCAGGGGTAGAACTCATAAGCAATTTATGTATGAAATTCAGAAAAAAATATCTTGTGGGAGTACTCATATCTAGCAATTTCAGTTCCCTAATTTTATGAGTCACATGATCATATTTTCTCAAAATGTATTTTATATTTTCTGGCTCCTGTAAACTGTTCATCGTCCTAAACAGGGAAAATAAACATTGCTGAAAAATTTACAATACGAGACACTCACATAATTGTTTTTTCAGACCTGAACTCATTATATCCTTATTTGCGAGGAGCAATCTTAAGCGTGCATAAGAGCGCTGTATTGGTGTCTTGTCATGTTCAACAAATCTTACAATCACAATTATACAACATAATTCTGTGAGGAGACGCCTCAGAAATCAATAGACTATTCGTGGCTCAAAAAAGTGTTATGAGGCTAATATTCAATATGAAGAAATTGGACTCCTGCAGATCGTACTTTCAGGAACACCATATTTTAACTGTTTCCTGTATGTATATATACAGCTGCATTTGCTATATTAAACGCAATTTGAAAGATTCAGCGAAGAACTCATACATACACCAATATCCAACCAGATACGCTGACTCAATTAAAATCCGAAAACACGCAACAAGTTTGTATGAAAAAACTCCTTCACTGGCAGGAGCAAAACTATTCAATCACCTACCTTCTGACATGAAAGATGTCAAGTCTTTAAAATTATTCAAAAAATAACTCAGGTTATTCTTAACGACCCATAGTTTCTATTCCACCATAGAATATCTCAATTTCAGGTGATCGAAAAACTGTAAACTGTACATGTCAATTTACTTTGTGGGGATTTTTATATTGTTATAGTGGTAACCTATGTTTATATGTAATCTTATATTATATTTTATATATTCCTATGTTGTTATGATGTATCGTTATATTATTTGATGTTATATATGTACACACTGCTACTTAGTGACCTATTTTATATTTCTATGTCACAACTCTGTGGCTCCATAACTTGTGTGGTTCTTTATTGAATCTCCGAACATATACTCCAATATACTAAAATTTCTGTCATTTGTACATTGACGAAATGGACTATATGCCCATTGTGACCTATCCTATATCATGTATTTGATCATAAGGGACCAATAAATATTCTATTCTATTCTATTACAATACACTTACGAGCAAAAAATCGACCCATTTGCTCTTAATGAAATAAATATCGCTTACTAATCTTTATTTATTCAGCGAACATAAACTATCACACAGGTAAATGAATATGCATTTCGGACGGATATACTCCATTTTTCATTTTGGAAACACATATCTTAAACAGAGCTTGAACTTAAACTGTTACGGTGGGTCGATTTTTTCGCTAGTAGGTGTATATCACTACCGTTAACTTTTTCTTTGATGGGTACATTTCGATTGAACATTCAGACTTCCCGACTTCAGTGATACAGTCGAATTTAAAATTGTATTTCTTTATAACTTTTCTGAATCATCGTCAGAACCATTTTGTAATCCCGTTCCAATTGTGTCAATTTTTGTTTTTTCGAAGAGAATTCTCATAATTTTTATCGCTGGAGATTTCACGTTGCATTTTTATGTTATTTTTTTTTGATCATTTCTTTAAAGTAATTTAAATTCATTGATGGTTTGTTTGGCGCCGCCTCAAAATTAGTTACAAACATTAGTTTTGGAGCTTAATTATTAAGAATAAAAAGGTTCATTTAATTTCTGCTTTTCAGTTTATTTTTTCGTCGGTTTTAGTTAGTTTTTATTTTTTAGTGGCTAAAATCTACTGATTGCTACCTACTTGATTTGGATTACTCTCAAAATACTTACTTACCCACCTTACTTTAACTATAATCTGTTATATGTATGTATGTATGTATGTTTATTGACATATATGGTACAGTTACAAGTTAAAATTCAAAACATTTAATAAACACATATAAACCACAGAAACATCTGGGGACAGTTTGTAGTGGTGAGGTGATTAAAAATAAATAATTAAAATGTATAAAATAAAATTTAGTACTTAAACCTAAACTTATCTAACGAATATCCATCGAAAAAATTCAGTAGATGATTCAACATGTAACAAAAAATTAAAAAGTGATTTCACTTAAACCCCAAGCTTATTTAACGAATATCCATCGAAAAAATTCAGTAGATGATATAATGTTCAACATGTAACAAAAACTAAAAAAGTGATTTCACATATCAATAAAAATCATCATCATTATATATTTTTTTACTTCAGTCTTAAATCTTTTGACTGTATTTTCCTTTTTGGTATTATCTGGCAAGGTGTTGTATAATTCAGTCCCTAAGTACAAATAACTTCTCTGTCCGATGTATTTGTTCATAATGGGTGTAACATACTTTTGTTTATTTCTAGTTTCATAGACATGTGTAAATTTAATTTTTTGCGTCAAATAATATACTGTCGGATATCTAATACCTATGGTGTTTGTTCAATAGTAATTTCAAAAATTTATTTTGTTTCATTAGTGTGCTCTTGAAACACCTCCCCAACCTATGGTTCCATAACTCAAATGTGATTCCACCAAACTCTGATAAACTATTATTCTTTCTTTTTTATTCAAGAATTCAACAATTTTTTTATATCTATATAAAATGCACCTTAATTTTTTTGATAGGTAGTCCACATGAGTTTTCCATCTGAAAGTACGATCCAACATTATTCCCAAATATTTAATTTCATTTGCTGGTTTTATTGTGAAAGAATTTTGTATGGTTATATCATAGTTTGGAAGAGCTGTCTCAAGGCTACCGAAAGGTAAGTAAACCGTTTTTTTGAAATTCACCGATAATAATCTGTAGTCCAGCCAGGTTTTAATTTGGGCAAAATCCCTTTCAATTTTAATTTTCAAATTGTACCAGTTTGTGTCCTTATAGATAACCACAGTATCATCGGCAAAGCTGATGATTTGACCCTCTTTCTCCAATAAAAATATGTTATTCATATAAATAGTGAATAACAAAGGACCCAACACCGTTCCTTGAGGCACACCACATGATATTTCCTTTGTTTCGCTAATTTTATCATTCATTTTGACCTGTTGTTTTCGGTTTTTCAAATAACTTTCGAAAAAACTATGGACCTCTTATTCCCATGTCCCCTAAGGTTTCCAGTAGAATGGAATGGTTGACGGTGTCGAAAGCCTTTGCCAAGTCAAGAAATATACCGATTACTGGTTCACCTTCATCTATGCATCCGTAAATAGTGTTTGCTAATAAATGTATTGCATCTTGAGTTGACTTGTGGTTTCTAAATCCGAATTGAGAGTTTGAAAGTAAATGATGTTTTTCCAGGAATTTGTTTACTCTAGCCTTCACAATCTTTTCTAGTACTTTAACCAGGCTTGTTATTAGTGAAATTGGTCTATGATTTGCCACATCATTTCTATCTCCAGCTTTGAAAATTGGTATTACAATACTGTTTTTGAATGCTATTGCTGGTATTGAATTTTCAAAAACTCTGAAAAACATGTATCTTCATTTGTGAAGAAGAGCCCAAATACTAATTTCCATTACACTAATTTCAAAACCAACTGTACTTTCACTTTCACCCCCCCCCTTCTCATAACCTTTTCATCCCTTTAGGGATGGAATATCAAATATATATGCTGTCAAAATTTTAGCTCTGAGGACCAGCAGTTGGGTCTGGGCGTTTGTCATAAATTGGTCAATCAGTTAGTCAGTTACTCAGGACATGCAATTATATATGTAGATACATATTACCCTAAACACGAGGTAACAGCTGTGAACCGTTGAGGAGATCCCTCGACTGTCTTCCGTCTCCATCGTCAGATTGACTCCGGGCCGCCATAATGTTGTAGTGTCATCAGAACTACATATGTGTGAGAAGTTTCAACATAATCGGTTCACAGCTGTAAAATCAATAAATCATCCCCTATGTTTCTAACCTTAGGGATGTTATTCAAATAGGACCAACTTCGAAGCATACCCTAAAAGGATCGTGGTAGAATCAGTTGAGAAGTTAAAATTCAGTGCGTGAACCAACAATCATCCCCCATTTTTCTACCCTTAGGAGTGGAAAATTTTAATTCAAATCCAAATGGAACTTCGAGGTAAACCCAATCCTTTAAAGAAAAATCATCAAACTCGTAAAAAGTTATGCGTGGTCATGCATAAATAAAATCATACGCGTCGACTAGAGAACCTTCTCCTTTTTTTTTCTTCAATTAAAAATGATTATTGTTGGCCTTGAATCATTATTTCACACTCAAAGGAAAAAATTGGAAACCTCGTGGCTGTTGACGTTGATTGCGTAAGATGAAAATTGTGAACTGTAATTCATCATCCTTACGGTTATTTCAATATTCATATTGGAAACCATATCGATTATACATAAAAATAGGGAGAACTATGAATCCACAGCCACATACCACACAAGGCGGTCAAATGAACTGAATCTACCAATTCCAAAAACGTGTTTTGTTCAAAACTCGTTGATATATAATGGAATCAGGATGTACAATGAACTTCCCAATGAAATCAAAGAGACTTCTTTTATCATATTCAGAAATAAATGTAAAAAACTATTAAGTGATAAAGTCTATTATGACCTACAAGAATATTTTGACGATGCCCTGTAATTTAAATGTGTAGTATTTGCGATTGTACTGTGTGGAAAACATAATTCTAATCGTTAGTCTAGTTCTTGTCCTGTAACCTTTGTATATGTATGTATGTGTATATATGTATATATATATATATATATATATATATATATATATATATATAGAGGAGAGGTAGTCTTTGCTGACTAGTTAGGAAAAAGTCTGAGAAATCTTTGGGACAGCAGCAAACGCAAATGTACTCTTATAACATTATATTTCCAATATTTCGACAATGAATATTGTCATCATCAGAGCTACAAGGTGAAACTACTATAGTATGTTGATAACTATAAAATAAACTTTACTTACAATGTTAGGAGAATGGTCGTTTTCGGTGAAATACAAAGATGTAAAGACAGCATTAAAACATGTGAAAACATGGAGCAACAATTAGATTTATGGAATAATATTGTAACACAAAACATTACTGGTAACTTTATTAAAAGCCGAAAACCATTGTGGTGAACTTTCTTTGGTTATGAATGTGAAAAGTGAGGGAAAATAACAGCATCGAGGTTGGAATTTAACATAACCTAAAATGTCAACGTCAAAAATTGTACAATTTTTAATAAGAAGAAGAGACATTTGGTCTAAGCTGTCCAAATTGATGTTTTCCACTTTCATTTGGACAGCTTAGACCAAATGTCTCTTCTTCTTCTTAAAAATTGTACAATTTTTGACGTTGACATTTTAGGTTATGTTAAATTCCAACCTCGATGCTGTTATTTTCCCTCACTTTTCACATTCATAACCAAAGAAAGTTCACCACAATGGTTTTCGGCTTTTAATAAAGTTACCAGTAATGTTTTGTGTTACAAATATTATTCCATAAATCTAATTGTTGCTCCATGTTTTTACATGTTTTAATGCTGTCTTTTACATATTTTTGTATTTCACCGAAAAACGACCATTCTCGCTAACATTGTAAGTAAAGTTTATTTTTATAATTATCAACATACTATAGTAGTTTCACCTTTGTAGCTCCCTGATGATGACAATATTCATTGTCGAAATATTGGAAATATAATGTTATAAGAGTACATTTGCGTTTGCTGCTGTCCCAAAGAATTTCTCAGACTTTTTATATATATATATATATATATATAGATATATTATATTTTAATTCAATTATTGTCACATTTTATATTTCATGTTTATATTAGTAATATTATTTATGACATTGTGTTTGTAACAAGAATTATATTCTTAAACAATAAACATATTATTATTATTATCATTTCCCACACTCTCATCATCCACGTTTTTCCCTTTCTCTATGAGGGTTCACTTCGAATGTAAATAGGTGACAAACACACCGATTGATAAGAAATACCGCCCCGTTAACACAGAGCGGCATATCCTGCGCTATGTGCAGGGACAAGACGGGATATGCCGACCGATTTCTAATTTTATTCTGGGTTCACCGCGTCGGTTGCCGACAGCACTGCGTATGATTTCTGTGCGACGGATGCTTATTGTCCCAGGAAAAAACATAAAATTTTGTTAAATCTCCATGCAGCTTACTTTTTGGTCAACAAATATTTTTATTTTTCATATTTTTGGTAGTGGCTTTTTTTGAACTCCCCGTTTCCACCTACTGTCCGCGAACGTGTTGAGCAAATATGTTATTTTTGCGATTACTATTAGCGCTCTCGATATACCGGGTGTCAACGAATCTATTAGACAAGTCATAACTTCTAGAATATTAGGTGTATCAAAATGAGATTTGGTATAGGTAAATGGTATGTGAAGAGAAGAGTTTTCGCATATTTTTCACTTTCCGGTCACTTCCGGTTTCACCGGAAATGGCTCCAGTTTTGAATTTTCAAAGGAACACCCTGTATATTGTAACATTTTTGATTTCTGAGACAATTCTGGATCAGGAGGTGACATTTTATAAAGTTTTCACGCCTACTTCATTTTTTAGAGTCACTTTTAAATTCATTTTAGGCGTAAGGTGATGTCAGAAAATTACAATCGCAAAGTTTTAGTGACTAGTATGATAGATAGGAATAAGACAAGGTGGTGAAATTAAATTTTCGTGTCTAACTATTATTTTCCAAATGGCGACCATTTTTTGACAAGCACTTTCGAAAAAGGATTTTTTGACGAATCTAACGGTACTAATTCATTTGCGATTGGATTAAAAATAAGAAAATAAATCAAATACTGGATAGTGATTTATTCACTTCTGTCAAGTGTGCCATGGATAATAATTCATTTACTTTCACTGTAGTAAATTTTCAAAATGCATTCCTCCTTGTTCAAGACACATTTCAGCTCGTTCAATTGTTTCTCTCAACACGTTTGGTAACATTTGAGGCGTAATACTTCTAAATGCCCGTAGAATGCTTTATTGTAAGATTTCAAGAGTGGCTTTTGCTTAGTAAACCTTTTATTTAACATATCCCCAAATGAAGAAATCGAGCACAGAGAGATCCGTTGAGCAGGCAGGCCACCGTACTGGACAGTTGGTTGCAATAACTTGATTATTAAAATGCTCTATTAAGTAATTGAGAACTTCTCTGGTATTATGAGGGGGTGCTCCATCTTGTTGGAAGTCAATTCGCCGTAAACCTGCTGAAGGTAGTTTATTAAGATGATCCTCGATTTCATTTTGAGGAAAACCAAAGTACCTAACCACTGTTAACTGACCTTGAAACAATATTGGCCCAATTATTTTGATTCCAACGACACCAGCCCAGACATTGACGCCAAACCTTTCTAAAAAATTGCCCTCTCTCATTGCATGTTGATTTTGTTGTCCCCAGGGCCCCCGCCACCATATGTGCAAAGTGTGCAATGCAACGGGCGCCATCATTTAGGGGCGCCAAAACCCAGGGTCAAAAATTGCAAAAAAAAACAAAAAACAAAAATTAATTTTAAAATAAAAGTTGAGAAATTAAATAGGATTAGGTATAAATACACACGAAATTTTATTAGTATATCATCCAGTTACTGCCGATTCCTATGTTGCGAGAACATGTCAGGCGGTAGTTTTTTTATTTTTCCTGTTCAGACATGAATAATGCCTGGAGCGCTATAGAAGCGATGCATCGGCAGAGGCGTTTTTAAACCGGTTAGTTCACTGGACCGTGCAAAAAGTGCATAAAAACAAGTAACAAGTAATCCTATTAACTTTTACATTTAAAGTTATTTTTATTTTGTCAAGTGTTGTGTATAATATTTTGTTTACTACTTTTTTTTCAAAAAAATTAAGTGCTGAATACCTGCTGACTGCAATTTCAACGGTTTGATTTTTTATAAAAAGGTAAGTGTTCCCTACTTTATACTATCAACATTAACCCTTTATAGGATATGGTTATAATTTTTTCTTTTTTTTACCCAAATATCTTTTTATTAATTGAAATGTCATGTACGAGTTTGAAAAAGTAATTGGTTTTTTATCCATAACTCGCTTAGTTTTTATGCTATCGATCTTTTTAAAATAACATTTTGTAGCGTTTTTTAAGGGCAATAAGATCAAATTGGTTTATTATTTTTTCTGTCTTTATTTTTGAAAGGGTTTAAGCTGAAAGGGCTCGAACAAATTGCTTTTTACTCAAATATGCAAACTTGGTGCTTATTATTTGCTTACTTTAGAAGTTAATTCCTAATTCCCATGAGTACTAATTATTTATTTGTTTTTTCAGGATAAAAGAAAGAGACCTTTAGGTTCGAAAATCATTAGAAATTATTTCAGAACGACAATGCTTCAAGAAAAATTGTCTGGGCTAGCAATATTAGCAATTGAAAAAGAAATTTTTGATGGTATAAATTTTAGCGATGTAATTAATGAATTTGCAACAGCGAAGTCTCGGAAAATATCGCTACTACAATAGCTATTTTTTATTTTTCTATTGTACCTAGCTATCATTTTTTATTTTATAACGAAGTTACCTAGGTATTTTTTATCAAAAGTATCTGCCTATTTTTAAAAATATCTAAGTATAAGTAGAAAGAAGTACTTATATATATGTAGACATAAGGCAATATTTCTGTTATTTGTTCCTAAAAAAGATGTGATTTTTAGTTTTGGGTTTTTTCTAGTATTTATAAACAACGTGTTTGTACCCCATTAGTTAAGTGAATGCTTTAAAATGGGTGTGAACAAGAATTTATTTTAATTTATTTTGTTATGATTTTATTCTTTGTTTCATTTTGATATTTTAGTCTACAAATAAATATGACTTCTAAAGTTCAGTTTTTTGCTTTATTTCAAGGAACTACCTACCTTCGAAAAAATAAATAAAAAAATATGATCCAAAATGCCTTAAAGGGCGCCAAAATCCTTTTTTGCACACAGGCGCCAGTAGCCCTTACGGGGGCCCTGGTTGTCCCAGTACCGAGTATTTTGTTATTGAACATACCATTATTTGAAAATCGTGAATCGTCGGAAAATAGAATAAAGTTGATAAAATTGGGGTTAACTCTATGATTTTGGAGCAGCCAATCACAGAACACTACCTGTCTATCGCCATCGTCAGCATACAAATTTTGATGTAACTGATATTTAAATGCTCGATATCCGTGCTTTTCAGTATTTTTTTTGCTGATTCGTGACTTATCTGCATTTCTTGACTAATTTCATTTAAAGAAACCGTTTTATCATCCTCAACCATAGCAAGAACGTTAATATCAGTCTCTTCATTTATGATAAACCTCTGTACCGCCTCTCAATTTCCTACCTTCCTAAAACGATTCTCAACATACGGAAAATACTGATGGGCTGGATGTTGCCGATTGGGATATCTCTGAGCATGCAACTCAGCAGCATTCCTTGTATTTCTATGACATTCTGCAAATATTAATAACATATCCAATTTTTCACTCTGAGTATACTTCATTTTGAATAATTAAACTGAAATTTAACGAAAACTAATAAACTTTTTCGCGATCTCGTATTACCGAGTATGTTTAATCTACACGAAATCGATCGTTGATGGCCCCTTTTAACCTTCAATTTCTCTGTTAATGCATAATTGTGATATATGCAACCAAACATATACCGAAATCGACCATTAATAACCTGTAAATGGTCGATTTCGTCCATTAATGTATAATTGTGGTATGGGCAACTAAACATACACGAATTCGAATATTATTCAGATGTCAAATCATATTACCTTCGCGCTGTCAAATTTATGTATTTTAAAATCCAAATATTGTAAGTTTTCTCCTAGTTGAAGGAAATGGATATCGAAAATTTCACGTTGACCCCAGGAACGAGGTCGACGGATTTTTTTTGTAATCAACTCGTATATCAAAATGGCAATTAATGATTTCGAACATTAACGCGCTCGCTTCGCTCTCGCGTTAAAATATCTCGATCAATAATTGCTACCATCAATACACTTGATTACTATCGTTTCGGACGTCCATCGTCTTGATGTATTTAAAAGGTTTTTCACGACGTTTCGAATGCTTGTATCTGCAATCGTCTTCAGGTGAATACTGACAAGTTTAGGTGCTACTTATCAATTTATACGACTGTCGGCGCAATGATGCGTGCAATTCCGCCATGTGCAGCGGTGCGTGTAATTTCGCGCGGTGTTGTGGTGCGTGAAGTTTCGCGCCTCTGCAGCCCGCCAGAAAGAGCAATCAGGGGTTTCCATACGTTCTTGATCTCAACGCTTGGTTGACTAAAGGCGTTATTGGCTTCGATGTAGGCGGCCTCTTTGAACTTTCATTTGAACCAATGCTGCTCTCTATGTAGAACACTTGCGTCGTCCCATAGAACTCGATGGTGCTCAGTCCAGGCGTGGTCAGCGATTCCCGATTTTGATGTTTCTCCACGTTGAGTCCATTTCTTGTGCTCATCCAATCTCACCGATAACGGTCTCTTCGTCTCTCCAATGTGGGAATCTCCGCATTCACATGGAACTTCATAAATGCAATTCTTACTGATTTCATTTTTGTTGTCAGGTTTGGTCTTGGTCAGGAAACTCCGTAAAGTACTGCCGGATTGAAAGCAGCTCTTGATGTTGAACTTGTTTCCGATCCTTCTGATCTTCTCTGAGACACCTCTGATGTACGGAAGGCAGATCACTGTGCTTTGTTGTTGCTCTTCAGATGTCTTCGTTCTCCGGAGTTGTTTCAATACTTCTTCTAGGAGTTTCTTGGGATATCCATTCCGGTGGAGGTCCTCTCTGATGTGGTTTGATTCGGAATCTAGTGACTCCACGTCGTTGCATATGTGCGTCGCTCTCTCTCTCTACGGGCTTCCGAAAATCCACAAACCAGACATGCCAATGAGACCGATCACCAGCTCACGGAACTCACCAACCTACAAGTTATCGAAATACCTCCTACCGATACTACAACCCTTACAAGGAAATAGCAGTTCATACGTCAAGAATTTCAAGCACTTCGTTGACACCATCACAGATGTTGAACTTGGACCAGAAGATCGTTTCATCAGCTTCGACGTGGAGAGCCTTTACACCAATGTCCCTATAGAGGAATCTCTCAGTATCATCAAGAGGAAACTCGAAGAGGATGACCAGCTGCACGAGAGGACTGACCTTCCTACCCACGCAATATTGGAATTACTGCAGTGCTGCCTAGAGAACTCATATTTCCAGGAAAAGGACCGATTCTTCTCTCAAGTCGACGGACTCCCGATGGGATCTTCCCTTTCTCCAATCATCGCCAACATAAATATGGAGTGGTTCGAGGAAATGGCTATACGGGAGGCAGAATACAAACCAAAGCTGTGGTTGAGGTACGTGGATGACACCTTCATTGTATGGAATCACGGAGACGAACATCTCCAGGATTTCTTCTCAGGAATTAACAGAATCAGGGATTCGATCAAGTTCACGATGGAGATGGAAACCAACAGTGCCTTACCCTTCCTCGATGTGAACGTTGAGAGAATAGGCAATGAAATTCGCACCTCCGTCTACAGAAAGAAGACACATACGGGGCAGTACCTTAGTTACAGCTCCAACCATCCGAGTTCGACAAAGAGAGGGATCGTGAGAACATTGGTGGAGAGAGCGACGCACATATGCAACGACGTGGAGTCACTAGATGCCGGAAAACCACTCAGAGAGGACTTCGGGATGGATTCCCAAGAAACCAGAGGAAGTATTGAAACAACTCCGGAGAACGAAGACATCTGAAGAGCAACAACAAAGCACAGTGATCTGCCTTCCGTACATCAGAGGTGTCTCCGAGAAGATCAGAAGGATCGGAAACAAGTTCAACATCAAGAGCTGCTTCCAATCCGGCAGTACTCTTTACGGAGTTTCCTGACCAAGACCAAACCTGACAACAAAAATGAAATCAGTAAGAATTGCATTTATGAAGTTCCATGTGAATGCGGAGATTCCTACATTGGAGAGACGAAGAGACCGTTATCGGTAAGATTGCATGAGCACAAGAAATGGACTCAACGTAGAGAAACATCAAAATCGGGAATCACCGACCCCGCCTGGACTGTGCACCATCGAGTTCTATGGGACGACGCAAGTGTTCTACATAGAGAGCAGCATTGGTTCAAACGAAAGTTCAAAGAGGCCGCCTACATCGAAGCCAATAACGCCTTTAGTCAACCAAGCGTTGAGATCAAGAACGTATGGAAACCCCTGATTGCTCTTTCTGGCGGGCTGCAGAGGCGCGAAACTTCACGCACCACCACACCGCGCGAAATTACACGCACCGCTGCACATGGCGGAATTGCACGCATCATTGCGCCGACAGTCGTATAAATTGATAAGTAGCACCTAAACTTGTCAGTATTCACCTGAAGACGATTGCAGATACAAGCATTCGAAACGTCGTGAAAAACCTTTTAAATACATCAAGACGATGGACGTCCGAAACGATAGTGATCAAGTTACCACATCGTCTACAACCTTCAAACAATCAATACACTTGTTGCTTTAATAACTATTACTGTCTGCTCATAAAGCTTATGTCACTGTCTTTACCTAAGTGAGTGTTTTGTTTTCCAAAGAATACTTGATAAAAATAACTGCAAAATATTATGCATCATGTCTATCTATGGCACACTTGACAAAAGTTAATGAATTATTATCCAGTATTTTCCTTAGTAATTTTTAATGTATGTTCTTATTTTTGATTCTATCGCAAATAAATTGGTATCGTTACATTCGTCAAAAAATCGTTTTTTCGGTAAGTGCTTGTTGAAAAATAGTTGCCATTTGAAAAATAATAGTTAGACACGAAAATGAAATTTTGACAACTTGTCTTATTCCTATCTATCATACTAGTCCCTAAAACTTTGCGATTGTAATTTTCTGACATCACCTGAGGTCCTCAGATTAGTTTACGTCCGATCATGGCCACCTAGATGTAATATTAGAAGTGACTCTAAAAAAATAATTCTGATCCAGAATTGTCTCAGAAATCCAAAAATGTTACAATATACTGGGTGTTCCCTTTAAAAATTCAAAACCGTAGTCATTTCCGGTGAAACCGGAAAGTGAGAAATATGACAAAATTCTCCTCTTAACATACCATTTACCTATACCAAATCTCATTTTGATACACCTAATATTCTAGAAGTTATGACTTGTCTAATAGATTCGTTGACACCCGGTATATAAACTTATCACATAAAATCGTGCCTTCCAATATTCAAAACAGAGTGTGCTCATTTCATTATCAGAGCCTGTCTGAAACTCACGTTGTATCAACCAAAAAATAACCATTAACTCATAAAACAATATTTTTATACTCACAATCAGATGTTAGCCAACTAGAGAGATCAAACAAACTGAATGTTATGAATAAATTGGGTGTTATTGAACATGTCTCATCGAATTGAAGTGCGGATGTCACTACACTCACAACCAAAGGCAAATAGTTTATTTCGTAAATATCAAATACGTGACAGTTTTTGTGTTTGGTCTTCCTAATTAATGAATTGACGTGAATATTGACGTAAGATTGATTCAAATGAGAAACTAGTTAAGTGGATCATTTGAAAGGAGATTCATTATGACCCGCAGTAGCATAGAAATGTTGATTATTATCATTGAAAAAAAACATCCGTTCAATTTTGAAGTTCGATAATGATGATGAGATATGATAAACTTGATATGATCAATGGTGTCATATTTGTATATATCCTAGACCTAGATTATCTAAAACACAAATTATCGTTCAAATATTACCGTTCAATAACCAATCAACTAGGAGAAGGTATTTTACCACGTTCGTATTAGTTCGCTTTTGTGTCTGTTTGTCTGGTACAAATCTGGTAATTGGTTTTCAACTAACTTTCCGATGAACTAGAGACTTGAAACTTCGGAAATAGTTGACAATACTTATTGGAACGTAGTTCCTTATCGCGCGTTGCGAAAGAGGGCTAGACGGAATAAATTAAGACCAAAAGTTGTAACGAGACTTTCGCTATGGTTATAAGCCGTGCGGCGTGAGCGTGTTTCTCTGTCTGTCTCTCTCTCTCTCTCTCTCATAGAAAGCAATCCAGTTATTTTCGTTTCGTCTTTCTATTTCACATTGAACAGTGTGGTGTCGCGACGATTATTTTTGTTGACTGTATACAGGTTTTTTGTACATAATAAATAATAAAAAATAATAACAATAATGAATCCTGACAGTGTTTCTGCACAAGTTCCGGATATTGCTGATGGAGTTAGGTAAGTAGAGATTTTATACAGACAATAATAAATGCTTATGTATTTTTAGCAAGTACGCATCATAACCTCTCTTTACTATTGTGCTAACCAAGTCATACGCGTTATAATCTCTCCATTATTGTGTGTTTAGCAAGTGTCCGTCATAACTTTAATAAATTTAAAAGCAAATTATATTTTAATATTACAATATCAATGCGTATGTATTTAGCAAGCCGTGCTTGTTCTAACCTATACACTGTTGTGTTTACGAAATCGAGAGAGTATATATATATATATATATACACACTCTGTTGTGTTTACAAAGTCTCGCGCATCTATGACGTGTACGAAAGAATAGACAGACAGAGTGCATATATATATATATATATATATATATATATATATATATATATATATATATATATAAAATATTATTATAACTTGAAAAAAAAAATTATTACAATTCCTTCACTAATCAATCGAAAGGAACTTCGTTCCATCCGGGTGTCCCTTGACACCTCTCAACTTTTTTTTTGTCTGTCTGTTTGTTTGTTTTCTTACGGAGCCCAAAAAATTAGGTCAGGATCACACAAACTCTCCATAGAAGAATAATCCATGAGTGAATATGCACTAAATTTAACTGCCTTCCAAATATTCCTCTAATATTACAAGGAAATTATAGTAAAAATAAACCGTTTGTCTGTAATCAAGAAGCAATCGGTTTTAAACTATTTTCCCAATGAGCTAACCTTACAATAAAAAAATCTTGAACTTTAAACAATAATTTTTATTTATGATGTTTTGTGACCTTACTGGTTGCTGTAGCTTGGAGTTGGTTAGGAACAGGTCAAAATAACTAAAACCACTATAGTTCTGTTGCCGACGTTTCGACTATAAATTCATCCTCAGGCCACTACAAAGGGGGTTGTGATTATTAATCAAAATGAATAATAGGGAAACAACAGCGGATTGTAAGGTAAATGGTAAAAAGTGCAAATAAGTTAGTAAATTACATACATTGTAAATAGCTCTGGATCAATGTGGATAAAATTGTAAAATTGAAAAACAATATAAATAGAAAGAAATATAGATACTCACAAGAACAGTAGGTTCCTTGTAATAAAATATGTTGAAGGGACATATGTATATTTAGGAATATTCTTGAATGAAGGCATCCAGAGTAGATTGAAACAAGCTGTTTTTTTTTATTTGTTGAAAATATGAACAGGATGTTCATAAAATCAGATGTGAAATCATCTGCGACTGGAAGATAAACTATCTCCCATCGTCAAGATAACCTCTTGTGGGGTATTCATGTTGAAAAGGGAAACCTTCTCAATCGGATATTGATAAAAATATTTTTCTGTGAATTGAAAAATCCGCGATAAAAATGAAGTTATTTTTTGTGAATGACTAACAGAAAACAACTACTTCCCCGGCTAAAGCCATGCTGGACATTGAACTACATCTGATAGATATTCTGAAAAGACCCTAACTCGAAAGAAAAAATCTGAAATTGAAAATTTGCATTTTCATTCAGATAGTTATTTGATTTTCTATTCCAGTCTTTATTAGGAACTCATGAAGATGAATGAGGCAAAGAAGAATATTTTCCAAAAAAGAGTACTCACCAGAAATCATTCGTAATATTGACGCAAGAGAGTATAGAGGTAGTCGAATAGTGTACACGTGTTCTCAGAGCTCCGACTAAAACTGCTCTGAAGTGAAGTAAAAAGCAACGGAAAAATACGATTCCAACATTATCACGCGAATTGAAGTATATTCAGAAATATTACCAGACAAAAATATCCTAGCATATACCGTTAAGTGCATACAAATACTTTGATTGAAACATAGGAAAGCAAATGTTAACCATCACCACCGTGTAGAAATAGGAGGTCAGGTCCGTTTTTGTTTTGTGCGATCGACCCATCTACGATAAAAACTTCGAAATCAACCCGAACGAAAAAGTGCCTGTATACCATACCTGAACAAGAAACGATGTCAATGACCTGTGTGGAGTGTAAGGAAGAAATAACATCGCGCACTCAAGGAAATCTGTGAAATGTTGCCAAAAAAACTGTCAAAGCATGATTCACATGGGTTGTATTCGCCAAGTAAACAAACAACCAGATGGATCTTGGAAATGCGAAGAATGTGCAGAACCAACTATTTTGGACTTGATGAAAAATAGAGTATCTTGAAACCAAATGTACGCATCTTGAATCAGAAAATTTTGATATGAAACATAGTGTCAATAAGCAGGAACAGTACACAAGACTTAACAGCGTTGAAATTCTGGGCATTTCAGAAACGAAAGAAGAAAATCTTATGAGTATTCTGCCACATATTTTCAGAGCCTTGAATGTCAATTTCAACGAGTACACTATTGATTATTGTCACAGAATGAATAGAAGACAGACTGTATCTACTGAGCCAAAGGGGATTTTCATTCGATTCGTCTCACGTCTGAGAAAGGAAGAGTTCATGGCAGCCAGGAAAGTCAAGAGGAATTTATCTCTCGGGGATATCGATATGAACTGGAGAGGCGTCAACGATCCCAAAAGACCAATTTACATAAACGAATCTCTCACCAGAGGAAATAAAGTACTGTTATCAAGGCGTCGGGAGTTCAAGAAAAAAAGTGGAGTGAAATTTATTTGGGTCAAGAATGGAATCATTCTAATGCGCAAAACGGGGAAAGGTAAAAATTTTCAAATTAGTAATGTGGAAAGCCTGAATGATGTCCACTAATGGTAAGTCAAAAAAATTTAAAATATTTTATCAAAATGTTCAAGGACTCAATTCTAAGTTGAAAAATTTCAAATTCTCCGTCAATGCCTCGAATTATGATATAATTATATTAACAGAAACTTGGCTAACTCCCTCCACATATGACCACGAACTTTTTGACGAAAGATATATAGTATTTCGCAAAGACAAAGATAGTCAACTTACTGGTAAAGAACGCGAAGGGGGTGTTCTAATCGCCATACATTCCAAATATGATTCTCAATGTTTGTTTACCTTTCAAAAATAGTAGCAATAATGTGGAGGAAATATGGATTGAAATTAAATTGCTCACCAAAGTTTTCTACATATGTGCTATATATATACCTCCAAGAATGCCTTTCGAAACATATAATTCTTTCTCTGAAAATGTTGAGGACAATTTGGTTGCTGTAGACAGTGATTTGACTATCGCAGGGGACTTCAATATACCAAGTATTGCAACATTAGATATCAACCGTTTGACAAATATCGAAACATGTTACCTACAGTTCCTCAACCTTTTTGACCTCAAGCAACACAATACCGTTCAAAACAACGTGATAGAATCTTAGATTTGTTTCTCAGTAATTCCAGTGAAATAGATATAGAAAGATGCGATTTTCCTCTTACAAATGAAAACTTTAACCACCCCGCTTTGTTCTGCTCGTTTAATATCCAAAATTCCGAACCATATATAAAAACATTTAATGCGCAATACAACTTCAGAAAAGCCGACTTCCAGAAACTATATAACTCTATTAAAGAAACAGATTGGAGTTCTTTGTATGGTTCGAATGACGTTAATTTCGCTACCGAAGAATTTGAAAGATTAATGCATGTTGCAGTGACTAAATGTGTACCGCTTGCTAGTAAGAGCAGAAACATTTATCCAGCCTGGTTCAACAGGGGTATAATAGATAATATAAAGAGAAAGGACAATCACCGAAAGATGTACAAAAAAACGGGGAATCAATATAACCAGCAAATATTTATGCACCTGAGAATTAAAATAAAACAAGACATCAAATTAGCACACGAACAATATGTACGTAATACAGAAAATAACATAAGTAACGATGCTTCAAACTTTTGGAAATACATCAATAGTGTAAAAAGTAACTCGAATACATTTGGTACCATGACATACAGGGGTGATCATTTGTCAAAAAATGATCATATTGTAAACGCTTTCGCAGAACATTTTGAAAGTGTATATGATCAGACTAGCGCCACTTATGATATGTCATTCAACGATTCTAATATCATCAATGATATTTTAAACATAGTAAGTATTACCAATGAAGACATTCAGAGTGCCATTAAAAAACTTAAACCAAAAAAGTCGGTCGGGCCTGACAAAATCCCTCCATATGTGTATAAAGGATGTATGGAGTTCCTAATCGAACCGCTTTTCAATCTAATAATACAGACATCCGTTTTTCCTGAAGCATGGAAATATACAAAAATATGCCCTATTTTCAAAAGTGGAAATAAGAGTGAAATTGTAGACTACCGACCAGTATGTTTAATATGTGTACCTAGCAAATTGTTTGTTCGAATCGATCCTATATGACAAAATTTATTCACATGTTTTACCATGCATCCAAGATGCACAGCATGGTTTTATGAACACTAAGTCTACTGTTACGAATCTGATGGTGTTTTCCCAGATAGTCAATGAAGTGGTGGATAATAGAGGCCAAATAGACGTTGTGTACACCGATTTCGCCAAAGCCTTCGACAGGATGAACCATGACATTTTGTTGACTAAAATGAATTCTTTAGGTCTATCGCTCAACCTGTTGAAGATTTGTATCTCCTACTTAAGGAACAGAAAACACTACGTGGTATATAAAGGTGAATGTTCAAAAATGTTTCCCACTTTATCCGGAGTGCCACAAGGCTCCAACTTGGGCCCATTATTCTTTTTATGTATGATTAACGATCTTCCCGAAACTATCCATCACTCCAGTAACTTACTGTTCGCTGACGATTTCAAAATATTTCGAAAAACAAATAACGCCTACGACTGTTTTCTTCTTCAGAAAGACTTGGACAACATGCATAACTGGTCAGTTGATAATAAACTTTCATTCAATGTTTCTAAATGTTTCGTAGTTAAATACACCAGGAAAAATACTACTACAGAATTTGACTACCGTATCAATAATGAATTACTTCAATCAGAAGACCAGGTGAAAGACCTTGGGGTGTCATTCGAAACCAATCTCAGTGGCAACACTCACATCGTGACACTTGTTAACAGAGCTTACAAAATACTGGGCTTCGTTATACGGAACTCGTGCCATTTCAAAAGAGAAAACTCCCTTATATATCTTTATAATGTCCATGTTAGAAGTATTCTGGAATATGCTTCAATCATCTGGTCTCCCTTGTATTCAGAACATAAAAACAGTATCGAAAAAGTGCAAAAAAAATTTCTCCGATATCTATATTTAAAAAAATACGGTATCTATTATTTTGATATCCCATATGACACTTTGCTCACTGAATTAAATTCAAAAAACTTGAAAGTAGAAGGACAATTGCAAGTATACTATTTCTATATAAACTGGTCAACAATCAAATCAATTGCACGCAATTACTAAGTATGATTTATTTTGTCCCTCAATTTAATAGGAGAAATTAGAATGAATTATTCCGGTTATCAACTCCACGTTCCAATCTTGGCCTACGAACTCCCCTGTATAGATTATGTCTCACAGCAAACGAATACCTACACAACGTAGATATCTTTTTTGAAACCTTCTCTAGTTTTAAGCGAAAGATATCAGTTTTATTTCCATGTTGAGTACTTTTATTTATGTTTATCATTATCACCAATATTACATACTGAATTTTCTGGATTCTCTTAACTTTTCATTGTATGAATAACATTTTATTTTCTTGTTTTTTCTTTTTTTATCTTTTCTTTTCTCGCTACATGAACAATTATGATGGGTATATGTAACAAGTACATTTCTTCTGTTTATTCAACTGCTATGTTAATATCTCATACAGACATGATGATTGGAGACATTGCTTACTTCTCTCATTTTCTTTTCTTTCGATTTAAAATTATTCAAAATGTATCTATTCACTTAAGGCTTTTGTTTTTATTTTCAAGTGGTCTTACAATAGTAATAATGTAATATGGCTATCTCTAAGAATTTCGATGTAACAGTGATTATCTGTAATCTTTAATTGGATTTATTCTGTTGATTACAAAATAAATAAAATAAAAATAAAATAAAGTAAAGAGAGACATGGCATTCACAGAAAAATATTTTAATCAATATCCAATTGAGAATGTTTCCCTTTCCAACCTGTTTTTTCATTCGTGCTTCTTTTCGACTATTCACTGTATCATAGACATGCCTGATTTGTCAATGTTGTGGTGCTTTTAGTTTGAATATTTGTTACCTAACTCTTATACGTATCTAATAACCAAATTAAAAGCACCACAACAATGACAAATCAGGCACGCCTATGATACTCATACCTTAACAGTGAATAGTCGAAAAAAATCACAAATCAAGAAAAAACCAGCCTCTTTCAATCTACACTGAATGCCTTCATTCAGAAATAAATTCTCACGTTATTCACCGAAACGCATGAATTTTTCATATACCGAAACAAGAGGAATCCTAAATATATATAATATAATATAATATAATAACATTTATTTACCAATTTTGTTACATAGAATTTTAGGTTATACTTTCAAACTACAAGTAAATAAAAAAAAATCCCATAAATCTCGAAGTTGTACATGGGACTAGTAGTACAACATCAGTTTAATCATAATCATAATAATCAGTACAATATATACAATAATAATCAGTACAATACATATACATATATATATATATATATATATATATATATATATATTATATAAGTCGAATTCGAATAAGGTCATAAAATGGAAAAAAAAAAATAAAAACTATTAAATATTTATTATTTTTGTGGATATTTTAGGAAATTATTTCTTTTTCACCTTTAAAATATATTACTGGTCCTTCCTAACATAACAATATATATATATATATATATATATATATATATATATATATATATATATATATATATATATCTTGTATCTCAGAATTCCGACTTACAAGTCGGAATTCCGAGATACAAGTCGGAATTCCGAGATACAAGTCGGAATTCCGACTTGTAAGTCGAAGTTGTAAAATAAAAAAAAGTGTGGCACTCCTACGCCTTCGTATTCATGCATGTCGTTCACGGGGAACGGTTCGTCGGTGAACGCTGTGTGTAAAAAGTGCAAAAGTAAAGTTGTGAATGCCACAAAATGCATAAATTGTGATAGCACATTCCATTTGAGCTGTGCAAAATTGCGTGCTGGTGTTAAAATTATTGATGACAATTTGTTAGTTTGTTGTGAGAAAGTTGACTTCAATCTGCCCAATGGAAACGAAGCCCAATTCTTCGATGCTATTGAACAATTATCGGGAGAGAGTAAAAAAATTGATGTAAGCATTTTCAAGTACATTATTAATCAGAAAGATGCGATCATCAATGAGCTCCACGATAAAATTAGAATCCTAAACAATCAGGTAGATTTGATGAATAAATTTCAATCGATCTCAAATCCTATCTCAAATTCTGAATGTATGTGCGTTGACCAGAAAAACGCTACGATAAGGAGTCCCCTAGTTAAAAAGCCGAAGGAAAACAAAGCCCAGAAAAACGCTATGATAGGGATTCCCCTTGATAAAAAACCACAGGTATACAATGCTATATATCAAAAAGGCAATGACTCAGGGACTACCCCAAAGAACGTGTGTACGAATTCTCCAATTAGTACAGGAAAAGTGGTATCAAAATCTGCAGTTTCGACTGCTATTATGGAAAATGAACATATTACTAAGTTGAATGAATATATCCATCTGACTTCTGAACAAGGAGAAGGAAGTTCATCCCAAAACGAATGGCGGGAGGTTGTGAGAAAGAAGCCGGCTAATAAACCAAAGAAGAATCTGTTAGTGGGAAGTAATAATAATGGATCTATATCAGTGAAAGGTGTTCCAAAGAAAGTACTACTACATGTTTATCGAGTGGACGTAGGAACTACCTCTGAAGATATGGTGAAGCTACTCAATGGACACTTTCCTGAAGTTGAATGTGAAGCTCTCAGTTCCAGAAATCCTGATATTTATTCGTCGTTTAAGGTTACCATAAACGATAATCATTTCAAAAGTGCTATGAATCCTGAAATCTGGCCTCAAGGCGCTTGTATTGGTAATTTTTTCACGAAACGCAGGATGATCAACAAAGAAAGGTAATATTTAATCCGAACATGTTTTTCCTGAATGTGAATTCATTGAACACGGATAAAATTAATTCGATTATCAGTGAAATAAATTATGCTAAGAATTTGAAATTTATTTGTTTAGTTGAAACAGGTCTAAAGACAGGCTCACTTGATTTTTGCCATATTGAAGGCTACCATTTAATTAGTTCTTTCTGTCGAATGAACAAACAACGTGGAGGTGTTGGTATTTGGACAAAATTAAATTTCCAATCAAAAATATTGATGTATCGCAGTATTGTGTAGAACAACACTCTGAATTTTGTGCTGTAACGTTCAAAGAGGGTAACTCGCAATATATCATTTTGAATTGTTATCGATCTCCATGTGGCGATGAACGTATATTTTTTGAAAATTTGTCTACTTTATTGGACCATCTCTATAAATCCAAAGTCAATATAATTGTTTGTGGAGATTTCAACTTTGACATGTATAAAAACTGCAATTTCTTTACATTAGCAACATTACTAGCAGGGTTTGATTTGAGTCCGATCATTACATGGCCAACACGTGTCACGAGCACTTCATGCACGATAATTGACCAAATTTTTATAAATTTCGAAAATGAAGGAACATGTGGGGTATTTGATAATAATATATCAGATCATAGATCAATTTTCTTGGAACTTGATCTGTATCGAAAACAATCACAACACAACAAACAAAATGTTTGGAAAGAAACTTCCGGATGAATAACATCATTCAATTTGAAAAGAATCTTGAGAATGAAGACTGGTCCAAAATTGATTCTGCTCGTAACTTCGATGAGGCTTTTGAAACTTTTTATAATACGTTCATGTATCATTTTGACGGGGCTTTCCCTACAGAAACTTTCATATATCGCGATACTGGTAAAAAATGGGTTGATAGCGAGGTCATTCGTTCTAGTGGAGCTCTGAAAGATCTGTACATATTACAAAAAATTTATCCAAACTTGGGCACTGCTTACAAGGAATCGAAGCGGAAACATATTTCTCTGATCAAACAAAAGCGTAAATGTCATTATCAAAATCGCATTTCAAATGCTGAAAATAATACGAAGGCCTCCTGGGAAGTAGTGGCTGATTTGACAAACAAACATAAAGGAATACATAATATTACGTTGAATTTGAATGGCTATTTGGAAGTTGATCCTAATAAAGTTGCTGAGGAATTTAATAACTCTTTCATAGATGCACCCAAACAAATAATGGAAAATATATGTAATGATGAGTTTACTATGCCCAAGAATAATTTCAATTGCTATAGTCTGTTTCTGAAACCTTTTTCTGAGGATGAATTGTACACTCTATTGAATTCACGATTGAAAAACAAAAAATCTGCGGGATTGGATGAAGTTCCAGGATTTGTATTGTTGAGAGTATTGAGGGTGATTACTGAGCCATTGACAATTTTAGTTAATATGTCTTTAAAATCTGGAGCATTTCCACAAAGCATCAAAACTGGAAAGGTTGTACCTCTCTTCAAGAAGAATGATCGTACTCTATCAGAGAATTATCGCCCGGTAACTGTACCATATAGTCTCGCAAAAGTTTTTGAATATGCATTCTTGGATAGACTTTCATCATTCTTGGAAAAACACGAAGTCATAAGCAACAGTCAGCACGGTTTCCGTCATAAAATGTCTACATCTACGGCAATGTATTCGTTCCATAAACGCATTGCCCAGTTTATCGATAAGGATGAATGCCCTGTAGCAATATTTTGCGACTTGAGCAGAGCTTTCGATTGTGTGAACCATCAGAAGCTGCTAGATATATTGGAGAGTTTAGGCATAAGAGGTATACCATTAAACTGGATTTCATCTTTTTTGAAAGACAGGAAACAAATTGTCACGATGCAGTTCAAAAACGAAAGCCAAATCAAAACCATACGTTCGAGTAGTAGGGAAGTCGAAATGGGTGTTCCCCAAGGCTCCATCTTGGGCCCAATTTTATTCATTTTGTATGTAAATCACCTAGATGCTATAATTGGTACCGCAGATTACACTGCGTATGCAGATGACTTTTCATTGGTTTTGTCCTCCACAGATAGTGAACACCTAATATCGAAATGTATTGAAACACTCAATACAGTATCATCTTTTTCAATAGCAGAAACTTATTGTATGCAGATGACTTCTCATTGGTTTTGTCCTCCACAGATAGTGAACCTCTCTTATCTCCCGATGACCTTGAAGTTAAAATCGAAGGAAACACTATGTGCAATACACATGATGTGGTTAGGTTTTTGGGGTGACTCTGGATGAAAACCTCCCTGAAATCCCATTGCCAACAATTATGTTCCAAACTAAATTCTTTAAGATATCTATTCATCAATTTACGAACTGTACTAGAAGTGAAACAGATGTTGAATGTTTACTACGCTGAAGTTGAATCAAGACTCAGATATGGCATTTGCCTGTGGGGCAATGCACCAGGTACGAAAGATATATTTATTGGACAAAAACGAATCTTGAGATGTATCGCAAGAATTTCTGACAGAGAATCGTGTAGAACATTTTTCAAAACATTTTGTATCTTGACACTTCCATGCCTCTTCATTTTCGAAACCTGTGTCCATGTTTTCAAAAATAAGGGAACTTTTATACGAAATTCTGATATTCATGGTTATGAAACAAGGAACAAGCACCATTTTCATGTAAATTTAGCTCGAAAAAAAATAAATTCATGTGCTCCCGATCATATTGGACTCAAAATATTTAACAATCTTCCGGAAGAACTGAAGGGTATTAACATATTTTCTTCATTCAAACATGAGTTGAAGAATTTTTTATTGAAAGAATGTTTTTATAGTATAGGTGATTTTATACAAAACTAGACTTTGTGATAATTAGACTTTGTGATAATTATGTTTGACGAAAGTGTTTCTTTTTTGATATTTTTATTAGTCTATTGTTGGTTTCTATATATACTATGCATGTCTTTTTTTTATATATATACATTATTGTTTTTAAGTGTAATTTTTTATTTAGATATACTAATGTAACTGTACTAACTAAATGACAATTCCAATACATGTAAACTATGTCGAAAAAATGGAAATAAATATTGATTGATTGATTGATTGATTGATTGATTGATATTGTTTTACATTTTTTTGAGATTCTATTTCCTTTATGAAGCCTCTTATAATATTGATAGGTAAAGATATGCAAATACTAGAATGCAATCATTTTCTTGCATTTTCGAAAGAGATTACAACATATAATGGTTTGAAATACAACAAAAAGTATAGATTTACAAAATTATTCTGGATTAAATGTGATCAACAAAATTATAAGGTTGAAACATATAGTATATGAAATTGCATCTAACTAAAATAGCCAATGGGAGAAAAAGAAACCTCTTGATGAAAATTGCCAATCAGGGAAGAGAGATGGTGAGATAAAAGATTTGAAATTGTGGAAAAGTAAGAACACAGAAACGTCAAAGATAATTATGATCAAATATTGTATTTAGTTTATAAGAAATGTAAAATATGTTAGTTGATAAGTTTTCTCAAATAACAACAAATTAGTGAAAGTGCGACGAGAAAGTGCGCGATTTTGAAAATTCAAATAAGATGACAAAACAGAAATGGTATCCAGGAGAAAAAAAACAAAGCGAAGAGGAGATTTAAAAAAAAATTTGAAAGAAGCCACGTACAGAATTTGAGAGAAAGAAATTCAGGATTATTATTAATGACAAGGTAGTTTTTCCTACAATAACAAACCAATTCAAACACTGGATAATTTCGACACAAAATATATGAGGATAAAAGAAGATTACCTTTTTTGTTCTCCACATGAAAACTTGTCCAAGCTGATTTCGGGGATTTTGGATGGTTCATCCTTTGCAATGGAGAGTTCCTGAGAGGAGTGGATGAAACAGGAATTCAGATTATGACCAGGTAATGCATCAGCGACATTACAGCTCCAGGTATAATTTTTGTTAGTGCACATCACAAACTGAATCACTTTACAAAGTAACTCGTATATCTGAAGAACTTTATATAATTTGGTATTGAACTATAAAAGAAGTCTTCCAACTCAAAAGAAAAAAGTGAAGTCATATTTACAATATCCATCACTGTTTTTCATTATTCTATGAAAATTTGTCAATTACTCATAGTTATAAGTTATCTATCGCAGGCCAGGTTAATATAAGTTTTGCTGAATAAAGGAAATAATTGTTTTTGATAATTTTTGGTTTACTTTCCACAATGATATGCTAATATCTCACCGATAAATATTGGTCTGAAATAGTTCGAATGACATCAAGGCAGGCAGTGGCTCTGTTGCCAGTACCGACTCCTGAGGCGAAGACGTTTCCAACTGAGTTTAGTCGTAGTAAGAAAAGGAATTACAAAGAGTAAAAATAATAAAATTCTCACATATATATTCAATAAAACTGTTATGGTATTGGGTGGAAGTAATTTTACAAAATATATAAATATAAATAGAAATTATTACATTCTACCCGATCATAACAATTGACTTCAAAAGTAATGGCAAAATAACAATCATTATTTCATTACAATTTGACAATAACATAAAGGCAAGTAATGGCAAAAATAACTCTCATAGTATAACATCAACTTTGCTTCCCAACGCGGAGTGAAAATATTATCATATCAAATGATAATAATAAATTATCTTACCAAATCATAACAATTATTAGAAGTATATCAAAATGAAAAAAAATAAATATTTTTCGAAATCAAAAATATTTATACAGGGTGAAAATATTTGTGGGTGAAATAGCAACAATTGTTTTTCATAATAATATTTAATAACAAAATGTCGCCCAACGAGGGGTAAAATTAACAACAAATATATATATATATATATATATATATATATATATATGTAAATGTCCCTTCAACAGATTTTATAACAAGAAACCTACTGTTCTTGTGAGAATCCTTTGTTATCTAACTTTTCTTCTGTTTATATTGTTTTTATATTTTTAATTTAACAATTTTATCCACGTTCATTTAGAGCTATTCACAATGTATGTAATTTACTAAACCTATTTGCACTTTTAACCATTTACGTTACAATCAACTGTTGTTACCCCATTATTCATTTTGAGTAATCATCACAATCCCCTTTGTAGTGCCCTGAGGATGACTTTATAAAAGTCGAAACGTCGGCAACAGAACTATAGTGGTTTCAGTTATTTTGACCTTCTCCCAACCAACTCCAAGCTACAATAATTTTTATTATAAATATATCCCTAGAATAAATTACATTGGGATTTTCTTCATAGTTGCACTGATAAGCCTCAGTCCAGATCACCAGAGGAATGTTTTTGCAGAGAAATTCCAATAGATATTTCCATTGAACCACAATCGTATTGTCTCCTTTCAATGCCAATATGATTGGTTTATAAAGGATGTTTCTATAAAAGTTACTCTGAAAAAATATTCCGTCAGGAGCCAGCCTTAGACATATCATGCACTCTAGTTTCATTCATTTCATCAATGAATAAAACGCATAAAATATAAGGATTTTCTCATAAAGAGTTATGAGGAAATCCCAATAAGAACCTATGAGGAAATCGTAATGGGAACCTATGTGAAAATCACAATAAGAACCTAAGAGGAAACTACGATACCCTGAGGAAATTCCCAATAAGAACATATGATAATTTCCCAATATGGATGGGATTTTTTCTGGATGATTTTTCGACTACTTCTGTTATTCTATTTTCAGCTAGTTTTTATTTACAGAAATTAATAGACCAGAACTTATTGATCAATTTGAAATAACCTATAAGAATATGATTACTATTCAATTAGTATCAGAAGAAAATAATAAGATTATTATGGAATGCTAGTGCAGGTACTATTTAATAATTCAGTAATATTTCAAAGGGAATCGTCCCTGAAAATTCAACACTTTCCATTACATCCTAGATATTTGATTCATTGGGTCATTTAGCTCCAATAATTATACAAGCTGAGTTAATCCTTCAACAGTTATGGCATCTCACTTGGGATGAAGCTGGTCCACAACAAATATATACACAATGATTGAAATTCAGTAAAAATTGTGGTAAAACCTGGGGCTCGTCTCGCCTACAGTTTAGGCAACATGCTTTGCACCTAGTTTTATTCTGGGTAATGGAATACGCACAAATTAAATTGCGATCGGCAAGTGTTTCGTTTGACAGGTTTTTTCCAAGGAATGAAAATCTTTGTTTCTTTGCTCCGATGAATGGTGAATAATATTGTTAATTTCTTAAAAGTAGGAAAGGTCTCCGTTCTACTCAGAATTCCCGAACTGTGAGTGCCTTTTTTTTTTATAACTTTTAAATAACCTACACGTCTTTTTCTTTTTTGAAGATTCATAACTTTTTTGAGCTTACTTCTAGCACATTTTTCAGTATAAAAAATCAATTCCTCTATCATATCTACGTAAAAAAGCTACACTTGTTACAAGTCCCTATAAGCAACCGTTTTCTAGATATTTGGACTTGAAAATTCCAAGTCGATTATTTAATAATCGATGCGTGTTGAAGTTATTACCATTATTTTCCATTTCCTGCAAGACGTATTTACCAGGAGCGATTTTCTAATCGAGTACTGCCTTCAGCTCCAACATTTACCAGTCTCCACCGTCGTTTGGCAGAAACAGCCCAGACAGCACATGTACGTACAAAGAATGAACAATGGACGTTGACTATGGAAGTTCAAGACATCCACTGGATGTCCAGAATTAGTCCAATGTACATTCAATGGACGGCCAGGACACCACTTTGGACGTACAATTAAAGCCCAGATAACGTCCAATGGATGTACATTGTGTGTATTTTGGTCATCCATTGTATGTCCATATTTGGTAAAATGGATGTCCAGAACATATCCAAATAACAACCACTGTGGTCGTCCAATGTACCTCCATTGTATATCCAAAATGAATCCAGAGGATACATATTATACAAGGTATCTTGTAAATAATGGGCAATACTTTGGAAACATATTGTAAAGGTAAAACTAACACAAGTTCTCATACATACATTTTGTTCTTGTAGTGTGCCCCTTTTAGACATTATTTCTACTTGAAGGGAGAATCACAAAGACTTCTCGATGAAATTATCACAAAAATCTCGGTGATACAATATTCGAAAGGGAATAAGTACCAAGTGTTATTTATTTGTTTACCTATACCATATGTTAGCAAAAGTATTGCCCAATATTTCAACACCCTGTATAAATTACATTTCATATCAAAAAGTTGACATTTGATTGTTAGAACCCAAAATTCCTTAGTGTTCTGGATCTTAATTAAAATGTTTTACGAGCATGTCATATCAGGATAAATATTCTTTGATAAATGATTTTAAAAAAAATTTTGGAAATTTTTTAATTCAAAATTATAATTAATATTACAAAAACTAACATTCACAAAAAAATGGTAACAGAAATTGTTTATCTTGAACCTATCAAACTTATGAACAATTTTCTCTATACAATGCCATAAATAGATTTTAATTAAATTTGTCATATTTCAAAGGTTGAAATCCAACTAAAAATTGATACAACCAAAATTGAACTACTAGAACTCTCTAGTTTCATTCTTTTATATCTTGCACATATCAAAATTGATGACACTTACAAAAACTAAGTGTTTACACATCATCCACCAAAGGAATTCATTGAATAACAACATAAATGTAAGTAGATACTTTATAATAAAACCAACTTTTTAAAGAAAATTCATGTACTCAAAAAATTTCCAGCAATAATTCATGCTCTAGGGAGATTATAAGTGATAAATGCATTGTAGAAAGCGAAAGAGCCCTGCGATAATTGCACTGTAGACCGATAATTGCACAGTTCATATCCATTGTACACTTTGATAATACAGCGACAATTTATAAGTAACGTCAGTTCAACAAGTAATGTCAAAAATATTATTTATCGAAAATTTCTCGTTTTGGTCGGGCTTCATTACAAGCTAGTGAAGAAAATGTGTTGGAAAACGAACCAAATAACATAAAACAGAACAGAAAATAACGCGTGGCGTCAGTTTATGAGCTTCTGTGCTGAGAAAAACTATACTTTGGATGAAAAAACACAAATTAATGTTCTGGCAAAAATATTAACGGACTGGGCATTCAATATGCGTAAGCAGAATGGCGATGAGTACAAATAATTTTCTATTAAAATGATTTGGAACGTAACCGCTAAATTACTGATGGAAAAATATTTCACTGAATACAACATCAATTTTAACCCTTTTACTAATTTCAAAGCAGCCAGAGATGTGAAAAATGCCAAGAGAAAACCACTACAAACAGATCCAGAGGAGAGAAAGGAAAGTGCAGTTTTTCTGAAGTACGATGAATTCCAAAATATGGTTCATGGTTGTGACGAAAACACCCCAGATGGTTTGCAGAAGAAGGTATTTTTTGTTTTAGCTTTTGAATCACCTTGGCGTGGTAGAGAAGGCCACAAGTGCCCAATTTCGTACTTTAAAGAAGAAGAAAATAACGTAGGTGAAAAAACAGGACGGATTATTTACGATCCTGTGTTTACTAAGACGACGCAAGGAGGGGAAAAACCATGGGCTTCATTGAAATGGCTAAAAACAATAAAATCAATCCTGATTTGTGTCCAATTTGATTAAGTTAAACCTTGAATAAATAGTTTCATTATATTTTCATGTATTCTTTCATAATATATAAATGAAAAATATTAAAACAAACGTATTTCTGCGTCTCTTCTATTTTTCCATTTACGGAATGGTTATTGATGACAAGCTAAGAATATATAAATTTATAACGTTAGTTTGACAAGTTGACAGTTTATTCGGGAAATATTTCCCCGAATTACACTCGTGCATCAAAATAACCGGATAGTTTCGCATTCCGGCGTGTTGTCTTTGAAAAACTGCATTCGGTCATTTTCATATTTTGGGGAAAGAGCCCTCCACCTTCGGTGTAGGGCTCCTTCTCCAAAACTGAAAATGAACTCATGCAGGTTTCTGACAACACGCTTCCATGCAAAATTATTGGTAATTTTTATGCACTTACGATAACAACACGAGCAAAGCATAATTCTTTAAAGAAAGTTTTATACCAGTCATTTTCAACCAATCAGATGCTTTATTTCGACATTGTTACTATGGTAACCAGCAAATTTAATGAAAATTCTCCATCCACATTAGAATGTAGACGTAAAATGAATAAGTGGAAATTTCTTGGCACATTACAGCTATCATATGATTAGACAAAAATAATATTGAAATAATATTGACAATATTTTTTATTTACTTACTTTATAGGTTGGAAATATTACAACAATTCATTAAGGTGTACATTCTATAATATCATAAATTGATTTTAAATTCTTCAAAAATTACACTTCTACCTCTTCTTCCCTAAGTGGTGAATAAAACACAGAACCGGTTTTTTTTTTAACAATATGCCTGTGTTTCATAAAATAAAAATAATACTGAGACACCAGTTTATTTCTTTAAGTATTAGATTTGTGTCCAAAAGAAGGCACAATATCACGCAGAATGTTGCCAATCTCTTCAAATAAGTTTTCTTGCTCAGGACTTAATCCAGATTCTTCCACTAGGTATGTTAGATATTTTATTTTTTTATTGAAAGTTTTTTTTTATCAATTTTTTAATTTTCTTGATGTATGAGGAACTTATAATGCCACAAATAAAATATTGATTGACAGGCGTAGTAAATGTCAAATCCATGGCTAACTTTACAAAATATTTTTTAACATACGCCAACAACATTCTATTTAGAATAAAGAATAAACTATCCCGATTCCTGAAATATTTGAAATAAAATTATTTCCGCTAATATTAATTTTTCTTAGAATTAAACCTAAAAGAATATGAAAAATATTTAAGTATATATGTATAGGTATAGTTATATATTTCTTGCTGTATATCCCCCAAATATGTAGTCAATATTGACATTTCCCTGAAACCCAGTAAGAAAATTATATGAAATCAATTATTTTTATAAAATAATGTATGTGATATTATAAATTTTATTTTACTAGGGCACGGGAAAAATGAAAAATAAAATCCCGCAATACTTTCATTTTTAATCAATATTGACATTTCCCTAAAACCCAGTAAGAAAATTGTATGAAAACAATCAATTTTATATAAAAATTTATCTGATATTATATATTTTATTTTACTAGGGCACGGAAAAAATCCAAAAATATCTCCCGCAATACGAACGTATCCACTTTAATTCTAAGTCAATATTAACATTTCCCTGAAAGCTAGTAAGAAAATTGTATGCAATCAATTAATTTTACATAATGGTTTATCTGATATTATATATTTTATTTCTCTAGGGAACGGGGAAAATCAGAAAAAAATCTCCCCCAAAGCTCCCATTACACTCAGCCTCCTATTTATTTTGAATAACGTCAAAATGAATATTTACTTAATGAATTTAAATATAATTCCGGTATAGAATTTTCCTACGGAATCCCCCACGTGCTTGAATTAATTGCGAGAAATTTGTCTCGTACATGAATTTTTAAAGAAAATTTATTTTCTGGCAATAATTCATGCTCTAGGGAGATTAAAAGTGATAATTTTTCACCCTGTTTTTCAGGAGGGTTTGAATGACTATCAAAAATGTTTTATAGCCCGTGAGATAAGCAATCATTAATGATTATATTGTTAAATCATTTATGTTTCTTCCGCACTTTAATTTTTTCACTTTTGTCCAGTCGGAACTATTGTGCGAGGTCGGGACTCGAAATCGTGACGTGTGTAGGCTCGTCGGCCGAATAAATAATTGGGTTCCCGATATCGGGTTGTTGGGTGTCCCGGACCTCCCGACCAAGTAGATCGGCCCGATCCCCTACCTTTTCTCCCTTATGGTTGGCACATGTGCAGCACTTTCGGGCCTGTCTGGATACGATTTCCTTCCCGTCTCCATTTCACATAACTTATTTCTTCTCGTTTATCGTGCGTGTAATTGCACTATCGACATGGAAAAAGTGCCTTTGGGACTATAAAAAAAAACAATTAGCCAAATCAGTCCAGCCGTTCTTTTTATAAAATAAAAATGACCCTGACAGGGATTCTATTCTGCGAGCTTCTGCTCGCTACTGTATAACAATGCAAATACTTTTATTTTACGTACACGCGTTGTAACGGAAATGACAGATGTACTGAACAGACTCGACAAAACTCTACTAGAGCTCGTCCAATATTGAAACGACCTTTTGGTAGGTAGAGAGGGGGAAAACACGAGTGGACACGATTTGCTGTGGCAGCTTATGCTACGGCGAATCTTCACCAGTGTCTTGGCATGCAGCTTTTAAAAGGTTAGGTTTGTTTCATTAATAAATAGGTAGTGCAGTTATTTATTCAACTTTGAAATTGTTTACTTGTTACCTTGCCAAAATTCCCAGTGGTTAGTATTATTCGGTAGCGGAAAAAGAAATTATGGCAAATGTTATCAAATTCATGCAAAATGAGGCCAAAAATGGGATACAAATAACTTTACAAGACACAATATTAAATCTAATCGAAATATATACCACAATCCAACATTTTCAGTTTTTTATTTTGATTGAAAGAAATAACTAATAAAAAACTTTTCAAAGACAAGCTTTTATTTAAGCCGTGTACTGAAACATATAATATAAATTAATTATTTTTTGTTGAATTATTTGGTTTCAACAAGCTTGTCGCGCGAAGTGTTCATGAAAGTAGTTACCAATTAATTTGATTGGGCAGTGATTAGTTGGTAAGTGAGAACTTGTCAAAGTCTTTGATTTTTACAAAGTATTCATGAAAGTAGACAACTTGTCGAAGTATTAATTTCACTACAATTCGCGCGACCAGCTTTTTGAAACCAAATAATTCAACAAAAAATTATTAAATCATTGTCAGCGATGACTTATAGTATATTAAAGTATAAGTGGATAAAAAGGGCTTTAAAACACGCGCGATTTTTCGAGCACGACGGCGCAGCCGGAGTGCTCGAAATAGAGCAAGTGTTTTTAAGACCAGTTATCCACGAATACTTTACGCTATTTTTTTTTATTGGTGCACTTTGAAATCATATATACTGGTATTATTACTACAAAAAATAGAAATAAGAACTAATAATGCAAAATGGTTGAATTCGTGATGTGACATAGTATGCCTTTCGTTGTCATGGAAATGAGAAAAACAGATATTCATTTGAACCTTATTGCGTTTTGAGAATGTTAACAGTATTAATTTGAATTCCATTTCCTTCGATTTACAAAATAGAAATATTAATATATCGAATAACACCAATTGTACTTTCAATTTTCATTCATAAATATTAATTGTTATATAATGTTTGAATAAAGTTCTGCATTTGTTAGTAATATTTCATTTGACGTTACAAGGTACTCCTGTCAGATCAATAATCACAAATTTGTCATTTAGACTTCACGTTTCTCGATTTGTTGATGTTGCCATGGTAACTTTAAAAAACGCACGTTTTTTAAAGTTCGATTTAAACACGCTGGGGCGTGCTTTTTTAAAATTGTTTTTTACCGCTTTCTTAGTTGTTTGAACAACCCTCAGAAGTTAATGAAAACTTGTACGAGTTAAAATCACGGGGACCTTACCTTTTATAGTAAGATCCGAAACCACTCTTGGGACCTTGAAAAAATTTTTCACCAGCTGCGGGATTCGAACCCGAGCCGGGTGGAAACAGTCGACACAAGATCAACGCTGTTGCCACTGAGCCACAAGCCCCGACTAAATGGGTAAAAAGAGGCACCAATAAAAAAAAAGCTTATTTCATACATTTTAGTACACGGCTTGAATAAAAGCTTGCCTTTAAAAGTTTTTTCATTAGTTATTTTATTTTTTGTTTACCAGTTAGTTCGCCTTGATCTGTTGATTTCTAATAGAGTATCGTTATTACAAGTAAGTTTTGAGCTGCGAGAGATCATGATTTCCGACCTCAAAAACACCCACACACTAATTTTGAATAGAATCTGACCATAATCAGAAAACTGGTCCTTCATCCTGAGGTCGCCATCTCCAATTAATAGATTTTGAGCTGCGAGAGATCATGATTTCCGACCTCAAAAACACCCACACACTAATTTTGAATAGAATCTGACCATAATCACAAAACTCGTCCTTCATCTTGGGGCCACCAACTCGAATTCATTAATTTTGACAAAAAATTCATAATCTCCGACCTAAAAACCCCCCATACCAATTTTGAATGAATTGACCATAATCACAAAACTCGTCCTCCATCTTCAATTCATGAATTTCGACAAAAGTTTCGTAATCTCCGACCCCGAAAACCCTCACATACCAATTTTGAATCAAATCGTACCATAATTACAAATCTCCTCCGCCATCTTGGAGCCGCCATTTTGTTTTTTTCTCTAACAAAAACTCCATAATGCATTGTCACCGGAAACATGAACATCTGCCAAGTTTCAAATTAATCGGACGACTAGAACTAACGAACTAACGAACGAACGAACTAACAAGTGAAACCAAATGAAAGTTTGTGAAAATTATAATCTCCAAATCTGGAGAATGGATGTTAGAGCAATCCTAAATCTTTTTCGACAGAGCAGGAGCCATCCTTGCCAATTCACGTAAAACTAGTAACTGATAGCACTTAATCGAAAGATTGAAGTCGGACCGTGTGTACAGTCGATCCAATCAGTCCCGACGTCGGCCCCCCGAAATCGGATCCGATAAATTGGTACGTCTGTGGACCCTTTAATTCTGGGCCTACCTTATGTTGTAGTGTCATCAGAACTAGATATGTGTGCCAAGTTTCAACAGAATCGGTTCAGAGGTGTAGAATCAATAAATCATCCCCTATTTTCCTACCGTTAGGGGATGTATTTTTTTTTTCAAATTCAAATGGCACCAACTAACAAGCATACCATATACAATGAAAAATCGGATAACCCAGTACAAAGTTATGCGAGGTGGAATCGCTTAAAAAGTAAAAATTCAGTGGGTGAACCAACCAATCATCCCCCATTTTCCTACCCTTTTTCTCAAATCCAAATGGGACCGATTTCGAGGTACACCCTATCCATTGAAAAAAATCATCAGTATCAGACTACTGTGTAAAAAGTTATGCATGGTCATACATAAAAAAATATATGCGTCGACTAGAAAACCTCCTTCTTTTTTTTTCGTCGGTTGAAAAACGCAAAAAATCATCCACTCCATTTCATGTTTATCAATACAATAAATGTTTTGATTTGCTAAATTGAATTTAATTTTTACCAAAAAATTATTAAAGATCGTTTTTTTATGGTAAGTGGATAATATTGTAAATCTGATGATCAATTGGGATTCACTTTTATTGCTAAAGATTGTCGATATTGTGGAAAATAAAGGTACTTTACTCCTGAGCAAAATTTAAATTTTTCGGCAAACCTCGTATACAAATGCAAAAAATGTATATCTGATTGTTTCAATCGGGGTTTTAGGCCATGTAGAACTTTTTATCAGGAATAACTTTTTTTCATAAAACAAATCATAAAAAAGTTTTCTATATGGTGCCGACTTAATTGGACATATACATTGATATATATATATATATATATATATATATATATATATATATATATATATATATATATATATATATTTGGATCGTGTGGGTTCTTGAACCATTACGTTTAATATTCTTCTGTGGATTTTCTTGGGTTTCTTGTTCGTGGGAATAAACTAAATTCAGTGATTCGTCATTGAATTTTTAATACGTTTCGTTTCGGGGCTCCAAAACTTCTTCAGTTACATTTGTTCTTTCTGAAAAGGGGGGTTATGGTTATGGCATGGTATACATTATATTTTTTTGTTTCTTCTTTCTTACCTAAAACACAAATCGTGAACGTTCTTCATGTTGATATGTGATAGCTGCTTTTTTTGGGGGTATTTCCTTTTTTTATTTTTTTTTGTGGTTTTTTAAAAAGTTATTTGTTTTGAAATTTGTGGCCAATTGGGCGGTTATAGTTGATTGAGCACTCATTGCTTCCTCTTTAATTTGACATTATTTGTTCTAGTATCAAACATGTTGATTCACACTTATTTTCCACTTTATACAAATAAATGATGCTTATTGTTCTGTGAAACATGTTACTTGGCAGATCGCAACGCAAAACTAACATTCATAGACAGCTAAATGTCTTCATAAGGTTTATGACAGTTGTCACTCTTGGATTTTGTGTGTGTTGCCCTCTCTATTTGTTATTTGAAATTTGATACAAAGGAGTGGTTGTCATCCATGATTTTTTTAAATTTATTAACATATAACACTGTTGTTTTGGGTTAACATGTGGACAAAAGTCAACACGAAGAGATGGTTCTAATTTTAAAATACTCTGGTGAAAGTAATTGTGTTTTATTTGTGCTGCCATCCGTTGTTGTTTTTTTGGGATTTCGTTTTGGTGATTGTGCTATATTTAGAATTATGAACGATAATTATTATTCTTGTAGTTATGAATTATGCAACAATTAAGACAAACAAGACAGAAATATTGATAGTCAGCATTGTGATTTTAATTATTATTATTGTATGTTTTACTGAGGTTTTTAATGTCAGTTTTATCGTTTACTGAATTTGGGTCTAGTTTTATGTGTGTCATCTCGAGAAATTCTTTTTTTTGGTGTTTTTTTCAGTTGCTAGTATTTTTGTATCCTTGTAGTTGAATTCATGATTGGTTGATCTCTTATGTTTATTCAACGCCGTAGCCGCATTTTTTGTGTATTTGTGACCATTTATTCTGGATTCTAGATATTGGGAGGTTTGTCCAATATATACTTGGTTACAATTTTCTTCGTTGCACGGAATTTCATAAATCACATGTGTTTTTTTGTTGTTTGGATTGTCTGTTTTTAATTTGGAAAATTTTGTTTTGTTAAGTATGTTATATCCTTTGTGTCCAACTTGTAGATTGTAAGGTTTAATAATATTTGATATTTTTTCTGACAATCTTTTTACGTAAGGTAGTTATATGACGATTAGTTGACAGTGTTTTTTTCCCCCCTGGTTATAAAATTTATGTATCCTGTTTTTGAAAATATTATTTATCATGTTTGTTGGATAGTTGTTGTTGATTAAAGCTTTTTTCGCTTTTTCTATTGCATCGTGTCGAAATTCGGGGTCGGATAAGGAAATAGCTCGGTCTGCCAGGCCAATTATGACAGATTTTTTTGTGATAACGGATGGTTAGATTTATAGTTGAGACTTTTGTCCACATGTTAACCCAAAACAACAGTGTTATATAATAATAGATTTAAAAAAATCTCAAATGACAATCACCCCTTTGTATCAAATTTCAAATAACAAACAGAGAGGTCAACACACACAAAATCCAAGAGTGACAACTGTCATAAACCTTATGAAGACATCTAGCTGTATATGTTAGTTTTGCGCTGCGATCTGCCAAGTAACATGTTTCACAGAACAATAAGCATCATTTATTTGTATAAAGTGGAAAATAAGTGTAAATCAACATGTTTGATACTAGAACAAATAATGTCAAATTAAAGAGGAAGCAATGAGTGCTCAATCAACTATAACCGTCCAATTGGCCACAAATTTTAAAACAAATAACTTTAAAAAAAACACAAAAAAAAATTAAAAAAAGGAAATACCCAAAAAAAGCAGCTATCACATATCAACATGAAGAACGTTCATGATTTGTGTTTTAGGTAAGAAAGAGGAAACAAAAAAATATAATGTACACCATGCCATAACCATAACCTCCCCTTTTCACAAAAAACAAATGTAACTGAAGAAGTTTCGGAGCCCCGAAACGAAACGTATTAAAAATTCAATGATGAATCACTGAATTTTTTTTATTTCCACGAACCAGAAACTCTAGAAAATCCACAGAAGTATATATATATATATATATATTATATATATATATATATATATATTGAACGCTTCTTTCCAGAATATTTGTTTTTCGTTATTTCGAAAAGTATCCCAACCCTAATATGTTTTCAAAATAAACTTCTGAAGATTAGTTCCCTGTCCTTCATTTATTCCAACATATTCACACATCCGGTAACTGAGACACACATAATGAGGTAATCGGGAATTGAGATTTATGGAAATGAAATCATTAACATATAGATAATTAGACCAGTCGGTCAGCATTTGGAGGGAACGGAAATGTTCGTCGAAATCGCTTATGAGTTAATAAAATGATAATGAACAATACATAAAAAAATTAAACAAGGTATTTGAAGGATCTTCAAAATAATCTCGTAATAGTAATTTACGTAACAAATCCGGAAAAAAACTGTTTTTTGGACGAGTAGCCAAAAAAAAAACAGTTTCCGATCGTGTTACGTGTACTATGTTTTCGGTAACCGTGAGGAATAATAAACCAAAAAAACACGTTTCTTTGTAATATTTATACAGGGTGAAATCTAACCTCTTGCACACCCGTGAATGACGAGTGTATAATGCCATTTTTTAAACAAATTACGATGGTTAAAAATCTGAAAAAAAAAAATTTAAAACATGTTTTGTTCTTTGTAAAATTCGAAAAAAAATTGGGTAGCGCCACCGCCTGATTTCAGGTGACCTACTTAGAGAAAAACTCGGTAATTGTCGAGTGCAATAAACATTTAACTCGACATTTGGATAAGGTAGAATGTTGAACTGATTATGTGGTAAATGTACACATTGCTGACTGCCTGAGATAGATATTCAATTTCATAGTGAAGAAAACAACTAACCTTGTTATATCCAAACTGGTGATGAAGTCAGAACTAGTTGACTTCATATTCTGCTTTGAGGCACTTATCATAATGATCACAGTCGCTTATAAGAAAAAAACAACACAAACAGTGGGGAACATTCGCTATTGAATATTGTTTTGGAAAATAGTATCATGACCATTGTAGTGATTCAGACATTCCGAACACGTTAACTGAACACTGTTGCCAAGCAAGATTCTCGCTGGCACGGTTTACAAAGCTCTCTAATAGTTTTTTTTTTGATTGGCTGGCGAATGAAAGATCCTAATTAACAACCAATCAGAAAACAGTACGCGATGTGCAGAAGAATTCATTTGAACATTAATGTCTTTGTCTTTTGCTGGCTCCTAAAACTAAACACCGAGCTGTTCCGTGCGTATTTTGAAGAGTTGAAGACAAGATTAATCACTTGTCGCATTTATGAATGAAGGTGTAAACTTCAATTCTGGCTGGATTCTGGAGTCGCCAATAACTGTGCGGGCGTTTTCGTACTGGATATATTATTTAAATATAAAGTATTTTTTGATAGAATGGCAAATTTTTTAATGCCGGTGCACATCGCGTACTGATTTTCGATTAGTTGTTAATCAAGATCTTAAGATATTTAATTCACCAGCCAATCAGAAAACACCAGTAGAATCTTACAAACATTCGTTCGTAGACAGCTTTGTAAACCATGCTGCTTGGCAACAGTGTTCAGTTAACGTGTCCGGAATGTCTGAATCACTACAATGGTCGTGATATTATTTTTCAAAACAATATTGAATTGCGAATGTTTCCCACTGTTTGTGTTGTTTGTTTCCTACGAGTGACTGTGATAATTATGATGAAGTGCCTCAAAGCAGAGTATAAAGTCACCTAGTTCTGAATTTATCTCTAGTTTGGATATAACAATGTTAGTTGTTTTCTTCACTTTGAAATTGAATATCTATCTCAGGTAGCCCGCGATGTGTACATTTACCACAAAATCAGTTCAACATTCCACATTATTACATGTAGAGTTAAAATTTATTGCATTCGGCAATTTCCGGAGTTTTCCTCTGACCAGGTCACCTGAAATGTTTTTTCGAATTTTACAAATAACAAAAAAAAGAACAGCATTTAAACCACTGTAATTCGTTATAAAATGGCAATATAAACTCGTCATTCACGCGTGTGCAAGAGGTTAAATTACACTCTGTATATAGAACAAAATTAGAAACCTTCTGATTTTTGAGTAAATGTTAAGTTAGTCCACTCATGCTCCCTGAATATAGGTAAAAGACATACCGTTTCCAAGTTAGAACTCTTTAAAAAATTTTATAACTTCATTTTCAAGCACCGTTTTCTCGCACAAAAAACACTCAAAATGCCTCCTTCTATTTAACCGACGAAAAAAAAGGAGGAGGTTCTCTAGTCGACGTGTATATTTTTTTTTATGCATGATCACGCATAACTTTTTTGGTTCGATTCTGATGATTTTTTCATTGAATAGGGTATACATCGAAGTTGATCCTATTTGAATTCGAAAAACCCTTAAGGGTAAAAAAATAGGGGATATTTATGGTTCATCCACTGAATTTTCGCCCGTTAACCGATTCTACCATTCATAACTTTGTAATGCGTTATCTGATTCAGATGATTCTTTCTTTATTGGATGGGGTATATTTCATAGTTGGTCATATTTGGATTTGGAAATGAATTATCCACTCCAAGGGCAGCAAAATAGGGGATTATTAATTTTTCATCTGTGGTCCAATTCTGTTGAAACTTGGTACACATAATGGATACCTGGAGTTATCCCAGAGCCCGAAATTACCAAAAAATCAAGAAGAATACTCAGTCAGACTAACATTCAGAATTTTAGGTAATATCTTATGTTGGTGGACTGCAACAACTTATTTGATACAGAACCTGACAGTCAGTTACTATTCAAAATATTTTATGAGAACATGATTTAATCTTTCGAGTTTCTACTTCCCACTTAAACCGCCTCACTCCAATGAAAAAAATGACAAAAACCGTTGGATTACACCAGAAATTAAAAAACTGTCAAAACTAGTCAGGGAAACAGCCGAAACATGAAAAATATCAAATGACGATAATTACACAGCAAGATACAAATGTCTCAAAAAATCATACGAAAGTTAAGTTAAAATCGCAAAAAAAACCATTCAATAATGAAAGAATAATGAAAACAAATGATGTAAACAGGGAGTGCTGGGACATAATAAAAGAAAATCGTAACAAACAAAACGAATGTAAAATATCAGGAATAAATAAATAATAGTTTAAAAACTAAAGAACACGCTTTAATGAAAAACCAAACTAAAAAGTGGAAAATAATTTTAAATGAGTTTGAAATAAGAATACAGTTATTAACAACAAATTTATTTCATCGTAAAAAAGCGTGGGGTGCTTTTTAGGATATTTTCATATAGAATCATTATGAAAATATCTTAAAAAGCACCCCACGCTTTTTACGATGAAATAAATTTGTTGTTAATCACTGTATTCTTATGTAAAACTAATTTAGAATTATTTTTCAGTTTTTAGTTTAGTTTTCTATTAAAGCGTGTTCTTTAGTTTTAAAACTATTATTTATTTTCAACTTTTTAGTTTTGTTTTCTATTAAAGCGTGTTTTTTAATTTTTCGAACTATTATTATTATTATTTAATTTTTTCAACTATTATTCTCCAATTTTTAATAGAATCGGACCATAATCACAAAACTCGTCCGCCATATTGGAGCCGCCATCTTGAATCCTTCAATTTTGACAAAATAATCATAATCTCCGACCCCAAAAACCCCCACATACCAATTTTGAATAGAATTGGACCATAATCACAAAACTCGTCCGCCATTTTGGAGCCGCCATCCAAAATTTTTAAATTTTTTCAAAAGAATCATAATATTGGACCCCAAAAACCCCCACATACCAATTGTGAATAGAATCGGACCATAATCACAAAACTCGTCCACCATTTTGGATCCGCCATCTTGAATTTTCCAGTTCTGACAAAAGAATCATAATCTCTGACCACGAAACCCCTCAGATACCAATTTTGAAGCGAATTGGACCATAATCACAAAACTCGTACGCCATATTGGAACCGCCATTTTGTTTTTTTTTCCAAACAAAAATTTCTCACCGGAATTATGTACGCCTGCCAAATTTCAAATCATTCGTACGTCTGGAAGTGGGTCAAAATCGCACCCAAAGGAGTCGGTTACAAACATACGGTTACAAACATACAAGTGAAGCTAATATAAACCGTGCAAAAACAGCAATGGTGAAACGATCAAAAATAAAAAGGACATGAGTAACTTTTTTAATTCATTCTTTATCGAGAATACAAAAAACAGCATACACAAAAATGAAAGTCAAACGCAGAATATAACATCCCAACTTCAGTCACTTTTTTACTTGTATCCTACAGACCCCACGGAAATATCTAGCGTTATCAATGAAATAGGCTTAAAAAATCCTATGGAATAGATAATATACCCGGACACGTTCTGTAGGTAGTCGGAGATATAATATCACAACCTCTGAGTATTTTAATCAACAAAAGTTTCTGTGAGGGAAAATACCCAGAAGAACTGAAGTACTCAAAAGTTGTTCCGGTTTTCAAACATGAAGGGAATATGGATGTAGCAAAAAATTACAGACCAGTTGCGGTCCAATGACACATGGGTAAAATATACTAACTAACCAGAACCATCTCAAATAATTTATATTATATAACAATAAATAATTAAAGTAGATAATCATATTATTTAACTGTTAATAGTTGAGGTAAGGTGGGTAAGTAAGTATTTTGGAAGTAATCAAAAATTAAATATGTAGTAATTAGGAGATTTTAACCACAAAAAATTGAAAAATGAAAACTTTTTAACAAGAAAATAATCCGACGAAAAACGGAACTGAAAATAAAAAAATTAAATAAATCTTCTCAGTCTTAATAACTAAGCTGCGAAACTAATGTATGTAACTAATTTGGAGAAGGCGCCAAACAAACATTCAACGAATTACTTCAAATAAATAATAGTTTAAAAAACTAAAAAACACGCTTTTATAGAAAACCAAACTAAAAAAATAGAAAATAAGGAAAAATTTTTATTTTATTTAAAAAAAGCGTGGGTTGCATGGTATCGCCTCGGCCAACAATTACCCTGAGACATTTCTTACTTTACTGTCCTAGGTGTGTAATGTACTTTATAATTATTGATACCATGCACCCCACGCTTTTTTTTAAATAAAATAATTTTTTTCCTTATTTTCTATTTTTTTAGTCTGGTTTTCTATAAAAGCGTGTTTTTTAGTTTTTTAAACTATTATTTATTTCCTAATTTTTGGTGTGGTTTATTTATAAAAGCGTGATTTTTATTTTTTTTAACTATAATTTGTATAAAGTTTTTTTGCAAATAAAAAAATGGAATAATCTTATCGAATTAGGTAATTATAATCTCCGACCCTTTGTGGTTTTTGAACCCCCACATACCAAATTTGAATAGAATCAGACCATACTCACAAAACTCGGCCACCATTTTGAAGCCGCCATCTTGAATTTTTCAATTTTCACAGGAGAATCACAATATTCGACCCCAAGAACCCCCACATACCAAATTTGAATAGAATCAGACCATAATCACAAAACTCGCCACCATTTTGGAGCCGCCATCTCGAATTTTCCAATTTTGACAAAAGAATCATAATCTTCGACCACAAAACCCCAATACCAATTTTGACGAATCGGACCATAATCACAAAACTCGTACGCCATATTGGAGCCGCCATTCTGTTTTTTTCCACACAAAAATTTCTTAATGCATTGTCACCGAAATTATGTACACTTGCCAAATTTCAAATCATTCGGATGTCTGGAAGTGGATCAAAATCGCGCCCAAAGGAGTCGGTTACAAACAAACAAACAAACATACAAGTGAAGCTGAAATAAAGCGTGTAATAAATAAATAATAGTTTAAAAAAACTAAAAAACACCTTTTATAGAAACCGACTAAAAAAATAGAAAAAAAATGTATTTTATTTAAAAAAAACGTGGGGTGCACGGTATCGCCTCGGTGTGTAATGTACTATATAATTATTGATACCATGCACCCCACGCTTTTTTTAAAATAAAATAAATTTATTTTTTTTCTATTTTTTTAGTCTGGTTTCCTATAAAAGCGTGTTTCTTAGTTTTTTTAAACTATTATTTATTTCCTACTTTTTAGTGTGGATTATTCATAAAAGCGTGTTTTTTAAGTTTTTTTTAAACTATTATTTTTATAATTTTTTTGCAAATAAAAAAATGGAATAATCTTATCGAGTCAGGTAATCATAATCTCCGACCCCAAAAACCCCCACATACCAATTTTGAATAGGATCAGACCATAATCACAAATATCGGCCGCCATTTTAAAGCCGCCATGTTGAATTTTCCAATTTACACAAAAGAATCATAATATTCGAGCCCAAAAACCCCCACATACCAATTTTGGATAGAATCAGACCATAATCACAAAACTTGGCCGCCATTTAAAAGCCGCCATCTTGAATTTTCCAATTTTCACAAAAGAATCATAATATTCGAACCCAAAAACCCCTACATACCAATTTTGGATAGAATCAGACCATAATCACAAAACTCGGCCGCCATCTTGAATTTTCCAAATTTTACAAAAGAATCATAATATTCGACCCCGAAAATTCCCACATACCAATTTTGAATAGAATCATACCATAATCACAAAACACGGCCGCCATTTTAAAGCCGCTATCTTGAATTCTCCAATTTTTACAAAAAAATTATAATATTCGATTTCAAAAACCCCCACATACCAATTCTGAATAGAATCAGACCATTATCACAAAACTCGGCCGCCATCTTGAATTTTCCAATTTTTACAAAAAAATTATAAATTCGATTCAAAAACCCCCACATACCAATTTTGAATAGAATCAGACCATAATCACAAAACTCGGCCGCCATCTTGAATTTTCCAATTTTTACAAAAAATCATAATATTCGACCCCAAAAACCCCCACATACCAATTTTGAATAGAATCAGACCGTAATCACAAAACTCGTCGACCATTTTGGAGCCGCCATCTTGAATTTTCCAATTTTGACAAAAGAATCATAATTTCCGACCATGAAGACCCTCAGATACCAAATTTGAAGCGAATTGGGTCATAATCACAAAACTCGGCCGCCATTTTGAAGCCGCCATCTTGAATTTTCCAATTTTTACAAAAGAATCATGATATTTGACCCCAAAAATCCCCACATACCAATTTTGAATGAAATTATACCATAATCACAAAACTCGTCCATTATTTTGGAGCCGCCATCTTGAATTTTTCAATTTTGACAAGAGAATCATAATCTCCGACCACAAAAACCTTCGGATACCAATTTTGAAGCAAATCGTACCATAATCACAAAACTCGTACGCCATATTGGAGCCACCATTTTGTTTTTTCTTCACACAAAAATTTCTTAATGCATTGTCACCGGAATTATGTACACCTGCCAAATTTCAAATCATTCGGACGTCTGGAAGTGGGTCAAAATCGCGCCCAAAGGAGTCGGTTAACAAACAAACAAACATACAAGTGAAGCTAATATAAAGCGTGTAAAAATGTATCAAAATGTCACCGCACATCTCGATGCCATCATTTTACGATTTACCTAACTCATTGCTTGTTAGTGACGTACAGTAGTTTAGGAGCTTAGTTATTAAGACTAAGAAGGTTTATTTTATTTTTTGCTTGTCAGTTCCGTTTTTCGTTGGTTTAATTATTTGATAAAAAAATTTGTATTTAACCGACGAAATTAAAAAGAATGAGGTTCTCTAGTTGACGTGTATATTTTTTTAAGTATGACCACGCATAACTTTCCACAGAGTCCCATTTCCCATTGAAATTGAGAAAAAAATCTCATTTGAAATTGAGAAAAAAATTCCACCCCTATGGGTAGCAAAATGGCGGATATTGATCGTTCACCTCTGAATTTTGGTCCGTTAACCGATTCTATCAGAATTTGAATAAGAATTATTCACCTCTAAGGGTAGAAGAATGAGGGATGATTTATTTTCCTATTCAATTGAGAATATTCTCCTTTTTTGACAAAAGGTCATTACAATCGATTACATTGCTCAAAGAAAGAAACAAAAATTACCATTATTGTCCTCTGAAGGGCCATAACTCCGAGGTATTTGGGAGTTCCAATTGCAGATTCATGTTCAACAGGCAGAAATGTGAGAACCCCAAGCAGGAATCAACAAGGTCGTGAAAAACCCTTACGGAATGTTAGACATGTACTCCCATGTCGATTACTCTCAAACGTCCATCGTCTCAATACCTTTGGAGGTTTTTATAACGTTTCGATCGCTTCTATCTGCTATCATCTTCATGTTTTTTTCGAGAATAACACAATTAGCAGTGAACGCTTTCAACTATTTCAGAAATTTTGTATATTTTAATTTTATCAAACTCTTTCTTCTACATTCTTTAAAAGTTTCAGCTGTTTAATCTGTATTCATCTACCTAAGTTATAATATGTGATCATTAGGATTAAGGTGGATATATCAGAAATATCCACGGACAGATTCTCCTTTGTGGGTTACCTGAATTTGTTCAGATTGTTCAGATTATCATAAATACTTCGGCTCTGTAGGTCGACAGAACCGGATTATATAAAAACGCTTGGACACGTCAACTACATTTTCAAGGGGGAAATCGTTCGCGATTAAATTTACCCGAAATACATTGCATCCTTCGGAGCGGTGACCACCACCCCTAAATTTTTAAATGGCAACATATGGCAAGTGATACCTCATTTGCAGGGGTTTTTCCTTCCTAATATCAAAAACCAAAAATAAATTATTTCTATCGATTCGTTTTCGAGATATAGGAACTTGAAGTTGGGAAATCACTTATTATTCACTCAATCAATAAAAATAACATTTAACAATGCAACTGTTTAAAGATAATCATCATTGTCAAGGAATCAAATGATCTAACTGTTTACCAACAAATAACATGCAATTCCGTTTCAAATTTTCATTTCATCCTCATTTACTTGATCGAATTTTTTTTAAGATTCTTAAAAATCGATAAAAAGACGTTTTTTCGAATGCGACTCAAATGCGAGTACAACAAAAACATGTATGAGATCATTTTTTTCGCCAAACCGCAATTGTGGACGTCTATCAGTGTCAAATTGATCTTTGATTGAACGACATTGGAGTGAATTACTTGACTAAAGCTGCTGACTATCTTTCCGCAATAATGGTGTATACGATCGCGGAGAGAGTTGAAAAAATAACAATTTATTTAAGAATGATGAGTGCAATAACCGTACAGCTAATTTGTTCAATGAAACGCATCCAGATAAACTTGTTGCTAGAAAATACGTTCCACAATTAGTGCAAAAATTGCGTCAAACTGGATCAGTAGCCAACAAGAAACGAGACCCAGAACGTGAATTTTCGTTGAGAAATGAAGCTGTTGAAGTTGCACTTTCAGGACAAGTTCATGCAGACCCAACATTGAGCACAAGGCAATTGGCTAGTGTTACCAATATCAGTTAAACCAGTATCTGCCGAATCCTGAAACATCATAAATTCCACCCCTACAAAATACATTTAGTGCACCAATTGAATGAAAATGATTCTGCTAGGCGACAGGAATTTTGTGAAATTATGACTACGAGAATAGATGCTGATGAGAATTTCCTTTCAAACATCTGCTTTTCTGATGAGCCTACATTCTTTTGGAATTCGACTATGATTCGTCATAATTGTCGTTATTGGTCAGATGCCAATCCACATGTTTTCCACGAAGTCCATACTCAAACTCCCCAAAAACTCAATGTCTGGGCCGGTATTTTTGGGGACCGTTTGATTGGACCAGTATTTCTCGACGGTAACCTGACAGGAGAAACTTATTTGGAATTATTGAATGAATTTGTTTATCCACAATTAGTAGACATCATTGAAAATGACGATCGTTACCATGAAGACCACTTGATATTTCAACAAGACCTCCACATTATGCACAGCCTGTTAGGGCGTTTTTGAATAGAATGTTTCCTGGAAGTTGGACTGGAAGAAGAGGCTCTATTGAATGGCCAGCCATATATCTAGATTTAACTCCACTCGACTTTTTCCTGTGGGGTCACTCAAAAAACAAAATCTTTGCAACCGAACCAGAATCTCTGGAATATTTACGAAGGAGAATTATTGAAGAATGCCGTCGAATAACGCCGGAAATGCTACGAAATGTGAGGTCTCATTTTGATAGAACTTGTACTATTGTATGGAAATGGGTGGTAGACAGTTTGAACATTCAGTTCATCGACAATAATAATTATTGCAACAGTTGCTTTATCAGATATTGTTTTTATTGTTTGGGTGAATAAAAAGTTATTTCCCAACTTCAAACTCCTATATCTCGAAAACGAATCAATATAATTAACTTATTTTTGTTTGTTGATATTGAGAAGAAAAATTACTTTCAAATGAGGTATCACTTGCCATATGTTGCCATTCAAAAATTTAGGGGTGGCGGTCACACCTCCAGGGATGGAATGTATTTCGGGTGAATTTCATCGCGAACGATGTCATCCTCGCAAATGTAGTTGATGTGTCCGAGCGTTTTTATATAATTTGGTTCTGCCGACCTACAGAGCCGCTGTTTCGTTTTCAATGACCCACTCTGTATACTAAATATTGAATACATTCATTATTATTATCACTACATGTGAGTAGCATCCATGCAAGTGAAAACCTTCAAACTTGTTAAAACGACGGACATTCGAAACGAAACGGGAGTAATAAAGTAACCCCATCGACTAAAACCTTCAAACATACTTCCATATCGTTTGAGCTCTGAATCCATCGAAATCAGCATATAATTCCATATATTCCGGTGAAAATCTTGGGGACCAAACATTTGTGGACGCCAAAGTCCTCACCAATTCGGAAATAACCCTCATTGGAACTACTCAATCGGAGATAAACCATATCGCTTCATTTAAAAGACCCCATCATTAGATCATTCAAAAAATTAGAGGGGCCAAGTGTCCTCCACTTCTTCGTCGTCGCTCTTCGACTCGCGGTGGTACGACTTAGTCGGTACCATTCACTGAGTGCACCAGCATACCGTAACGTACCGCGGGTACCGAAATGGTGCCGTTAGTTCCTGTTTATGTCGCCGGTTTGTTTGGGTTAGTAGTGGCAGTTCCGATTGAGCACTATGCTACCAAGTACGATCACATCGACGTAGAGATGATCCTGAACAACCGGAGGATGGTCAACCACTATGCTGCATGTTTGCTCAATAAAGGACCTTGTCCGCCTGAAGGATTGGAGTTCAAGAGTGAGTATCTGATAGATGTTTTCCGCGTAAATATTGTAGCCCTATTAGAAAGTGGCATTTTCTGAAGGTCGTCATGAGAATTGTTATTGATGAAAATGTGTAATAGATTAAATGAAATCAGATCGTTTAAATAATTGTGCGATTCGTCAGATCATTGGAACTCGTACAAAATGGACATTTTTGAAGAGTGTTTTTGTTTGTCCTGCCAGTCACTGGAAATTGATCAATGATTATTTGTTTGCTTCAGTAGCAATGGTAATGTCAAATTATATTTGGGGATATTTACTGTCAGTAATGAACCCAGGAAATGTCGATATTATCAGTGTATTTCACACAAGTTGGGATGAAATTACTAGCACTCCTTGACATCAATTTTATAATAATCACTTTTTTTTAGTTTAATAAATTCAGGGTGGAGTTTAATATGGATAGGGGTTTTGTCAAAATAGGGGGGGGGGTGACAAAAATAAAATGGTACACTCTGCTTCCTCGATGAACAAACATATATGATATCATGGTTTTATTCACTTTTTAAAATATATCAGGATGATAATGTCAATTAACTGCAATTTGTGGTAATCTTACTATATCAATGAAGAAAGCCAAGAAGAAGGTTGAGAACACAAGCTCTCTAATGGAGTTGAATGAGGGAGATGGAAGTGAAGTGATTCAAGTTGACTACAATGAATCTATTAGTGAAAAATATTGCTGTGAAAATTCAGACCTGAAAAATGAATATGAAAATCGGAAAAATGAAAATTCGTACCTACTAAATTTACTTGAATCCAAAGAAATGTTGCTGACTGAAAAAGACAATTACATTAAACAACTTTCAAAAAGAAATGAAAGGATTTAAAGAAATTATGACTTGATCACATTAAATATAGTAGAGAAAGATACAATTATGGAGATTCTGAGCAGGATGAATGAAAAAATATCACTTGTTGAAAAAATGCGAACAAATCAGACAACTACCATTTTGGCCGAATCTTACTCTGAGGCTGAGGAATTAGGACATTCCCAAGGTACTAATTTTCCAAAACAAATTCAAAATTCAACATTATATTTGGAACCAATTAAACAGCAAGAATTGAAAGTAACCATGTTAGATTTAAATGAAAACTTGGATCCCACAGAACTAAAAATAAAAATAGATAAAATAGATAGTCAGAAAGATGGAATCATTCGGATAAAATGTTACGACCAATCTAATCTGGAAGTGCTGAAGATAGAAATCACAACAAAAATGGAGGAAGATTATTCTATTGAAGAGAAAACTTTGAAGAATACAAGGATAAAAATTGTAGGAGTAAAATTTACAGAAAAACTATCAAATAGTGAGGTTGAAGAACAATCCAGGAAACAAAATAATATAACTGAAGATGATATATTCAAAATTTATTTCATAAAAAACATAGAACAAAGAAATAGTCACACTATATTTGCCCAAGTTAACGGAAAATTATTTGAGAAAATTTGTATTTCTGGATTTAGGTTATATTTTGGTTGGCAGTCTTATTTGGTTTACGAAAATAATGATATAACCCAGTGTATGAATTGTTTTGGATTCAATCATAGTACACACAAATGTAGAAATGAAAGGATATGCTCTTTTTGTGGGGATAATCATGATAGAAAAAACTGCACTAAAATTTCTAGTGATAAAAAATGTCATAACTGTTGTTTGTCAAATGAAAAATATAAAAAAAATTATCCAAGCAATCATATGGCAACTGAAAAGAAACTATGTGAAACATACAAATTTCTTCAAAGGCTGAATTTTTCAAATATTAATTTTAGTAGTTGAAATGGATTGGAATATAAAAGTTAGAGAATTTCAGTCATTTTCTGATTTTTCTTCAGAAGATGATAATTTATTGAAGATTATGTATATTAATGCCAGGTCGATAAAGAATAAAATTGATGAACTTGAAATAATCATCAATAAATGTAAGTCAAATCTTGTAGTAATCTCAGAAATATGGGTAACCAAGGAAGAGCAATGTTATTATAATATTAAAAATTACAAATCAATTTACTCATCTAGAAAATAAAGGGGAGGTGGTATAGGGATATTTATTGAACAAAAAATCAAATTTGAGATTCTTCAGAAAGAAGAAAGTCTTATCTCATATTCCCTCATAAAAGTTGAATCATTCAATTTTGTAATTTGTGGTATATACCGTCCTCCTAACTATAATATTAATGATTTTTTAAGATCTTTAGATATAAAATTCGAAAAGATAAATTAATAGAAAACTGACTGTTTTAGTTTTGGGGACATGAATGTTGATATACTCAACAACAAAAATAGTGATGTGAATAGACTTCATGATTTATATGTTGCTAATAATTTTAAATTGTGTAACATCAATATCTCCACCAGAGATATGAATAACTCTAGTTCACTAATTGATCATGTTCTAACAAATTCTTCCCGACTCAAACAATTATCAATTTTAAATACAGCACTAAGTGACCATAAGTTTCAAATAGCATAAATAGATATTCAGTGTGAGAAGAAAATATTGAGATATAAAAAAGTTTTCACCAATTACAATGTGAAAAGTATTAAAAATGATCTTTTAACTTTAGACACTAATTTTTTTTAAAATAATAATATTAATATAAACTATGGAAAACTTTTCCAAATTTTTGAAATACATTCTTTTAAAAAAAAAATTTTGTTTTCTAATAATGATAATCCATGGTTTAGTGCAGAAATTTCAACATTAATTGAAATCAGGGATAAATTTCATTACAAGAAGAAGAATACCTCCAATGTATACTTTTTAGAATCCTATGATTATTATAATAATAATATAAGTCCACAACTGATTTAAAGAACATCGCGTGCAACTCCCCTGAAAACACAGGTACATCCTCTGTACATCCTAGGGACGTTCTTCATTTGCTACTAGGACGTCCCTGGGATATTTTTTGTCGGGACATGGTACATACTAGGGACGTCCCAGGGACATCTACTTTCCACCGAAAAGGACATCCAAGAAATGTCCTCTTGGTACTTCCCAAGGATGTACCAAGTCCCTGGGATATATGGTACATCCTCTGGACGTCCTCGAATGTCATTTTCTTTCATTCATTTGATTTGAAAAATTTCATGGAAAATATGGAAAAAATGAAATCCAAATAAGATTCTCAACACAAAACGGGTTTAATTCAGAAATTAATTATGTCATATTGTGTAAAAATATGATTAAAAAACGACAAACAAAAACTCATCCTATATATAAATTCAAATGACAAATTAACAAAAAAAGACTAGGTGAATCAGTTGAAAATTGTACACATATTAGGGTGTTGCATTCATTGCAGGCATTGCATTATCTTTTTCTCTGTGGCTTCTCTCCTTGGTCCTCCTGAAAAACTTCTGCAAAGTCTCCTCAATCTGTTTTTCATTGCCAATGGCTTCATAAGATCCTGTAACAAAGATATTATTGCAGATTGAATTGACAACGAAAAAAATTACTAATATAGATATCATGTTGTAGCTCTTTTGGGATTTACAATAATAGATGAAAATACTCACCAAGTATCATTGCTGCATGTGTTAAGTTGTGTTTCAAGGCCCATTCAGTTAACTTTGAATTTTTGTTATCATTTAAATTTTCAACATTTTCATGGAAGTTCCCAACATGATAATTTTGATCTAGGTCTTCTCTTGATGTAGGGCTCAATTCTCCAAGGGAAGAACCATCAGACAAATGTTCAGAACTTGATTCACCACATTGATCAACTTCAGGAATATTTTATCTGAACTTGCAGAAAGTAATGTTATATGAATATCATCATTTACAGCCATTAATCGACTAGTAGAAGGCCAACTACAAGTCTCTCAAGATTTTTTATTTTGACTCCCAAGTTTTCTTGTCCTTTTTATAATATTCACTGAGTGTATTTTTTCTCTCAAGCCTTGAGGATACCTTTCTCCTACGATCCATTATATTAATATGTTCGTATTGAATTAATGTGGTTTTTTGTGGAGGAACAACGTTTCTTGACATGTTTTTTGGGTAACCTTCCACAGTCTGAAAATGAAAATATAATCAGGAAAATCTATACAAGTGTAGAAAGGGCAAAATAATTAGTTCACCCCGATAAGTTATTGCGTTCACCAAATCATATTTCCAATAGAAAAATGATTCAATTAGTCAATAACTTGTCGTTTTCTGAATTTGCCTTTCAAAAAAATTTTAAAAAATTCAAAAGATACTTCTCTATATACTTTTTCATTGACGTTTCGAAACGTCAATAGAAAACTATATAAAGAAGTATCTTTTGAATAAAAAAAAAATGTTGATAGGCAAATTCAGAAAACGACAAGTTATTGACTGATTGAATCAATATGTACCTATAATAGATTGATAAATATACTATGAATATCATATTCAGAATGGAATAACCATAGTCTTGGAACAATTGAGTCTTCGATCCAAAAGATTACATTCAATATTTTGATAATTATTGTTTTACCAACCCTAAACTCAACTTAGTATTTCAATTTCTCAACTATGATATACACAACACTATAACTGATACAAACACAATAAGGATGCCGCTAATTTTTTTACATCGAACAAAGAAAAGTTAGAAATTTGAACATTATGCAAAGTGAGGTTAACTTGTTGACAGATCACCAAATAATTCAAACAATGTTGCCAAAGCCAAACAGGACAAAACCACAGATACCGAAATGCAATTGTGTTTGGGATTTGTGTATAATTTGAGAATTTAGATTAAGGGTATATCATGCATAAATGATTTTCTGCTTGCGAAATGGTCACTCCCCAGAAATGTCTAAGATATATTTCCATTTTCTTGATAATTATTTTCCAGAAGAAAAACAAACATTTTCAAAACAAAATATCAACTTTGAATTTGCAATGAACATTTTGATGAGTTTCGACGATTCTTATATATGATAATGGATATCAGAAATACCAGGGACATGAATTGGACAACCTATGGATATACCAGATAGGATGTCCTCTGGACAACCTCTGCGGGACATCCCCTGGATATCCCAATCATGTCCTTGTACCTGGGACATCCCTGTGTTGTTAGGGTCAGTACACGTGAAAGAAGTGAAACTTCATTGGCGATCTAAATCTCGATTTGTACATATAACGTGAGGGGTAAAACTCCAGAGAGGTCTAAAAATCATAACACCTTTGAATTTTATTTCTTACATAATGATTGTGAAGCGCTTAGAAAAGAAGCGGAAGCAAAAACAAAAATTTTTGAAACCATATATATATATATATATATATATATATATATATATATATATATATATATATATATATATATAAAGGTCATACTTGTTCATGGCCAGGGTTTAATTTTCAAAACCCTGGCATACATGTTTCTTTATTTGAAAAGAAGAACCTAAATACTTACGGAGGGTGAAAGCTTCCCTTTGGAGGTTGAATTAACAAAAACACTGGAACACGTATTCCTTTATTCGTAACATAGACCTCAAATACCAATTTATAAGACCCTGACTTACAAACGAACGATACTGCTATACGAACTTCCAACCCCCATTCAATTCCTTTCAGAGTTGAATTCTCAAAAACCCGGAATCATGTGTTCATTTGTTAAAAAGAAACCATGAATCCAACATCAAAACTAACGGTCAGTGTAACTTAAAAATAATAACTATCAAATTTTAAAAAAATCTGAAATAGGTACGTATTCTTTTATTTGAAAATGTAATCTGAATTTTCATTTTTTTTATATCATTACGGAATTTTAGAGTTGAATTAATTTGATAATCCATATAATGAAAATGAATCTCGATTTTTTGTAAGAATGTGAGAACGGCTGGGCCGATTTTGTTTTTTTTTTTGAGGATGGTTGATACGAAAGAGAAATTGGGAAAGTTGCCCGAAAATTGTTAAATTCGGGTATATAAGAAAAAGACTATCGAGTCATTTATTACCAAAGAAAAAATAGCTCAGTGGTTACACTGTCGCCTACCAAGCAGAATGTCACAGGAACGAATCCCGGTCAGGGTAACATTTTATAAAAGCAACTGCTGGACCGATTTGGTTAGTTGTTTTTTTTTAATGTTCGTAATACTTCGAATGAGGTTTTTAAAAAATATATTGGAAATTTATTCATCCTGGAAAAGTTTTCAGGAATATATAATCAAACACAAGATGAAATCCAGCCCAAAAGTTAACTTTTTTAGGATATTGTGTGTGAGCCTCACACATCTATAATGAGCATTTTCTCTGCTCCAATATCTACAGTTTCGTCTATCAACCGTTCCACTTATATGGAAAGTAGCTTCATAACAAAAAACAATTTTGTTTATGACCTGCAAATCTGCTTCCATTCTGTCCATCAGTTCACAGAATTGTTGCCTTCTATCAGAATCATCCTCATTTAACTCCTGAACCAACTGAACTTTATAAGGATCGTATTTTTCTTTATGTAAAGCTCTCAATATCGATGATCTACTTACATAATTGTCGGCGGCAAGTTGCCTACTTGTCATATGCGGATTTTCCTCAATCGCTAACAGTACATCTAACTTTTTTTCCTCATCCAATTAAACATTTCGACCTGGTTTTTGAGTAGTTTTTACATGTCCAGTGTGGACTGTGAGACGTGTTGATCAGGATATTTATTATTGAACATTTCACAAACTTTCTTTTGAATTCTTGTTTTATTACTGCATACAATCATAATTAAAATGTCTTTCCTTTGCATTTCGGATAGATGAGCCATAGTTGAATCAAATACACACACAAATATTTTTCAATACGTGTGTCAGCAACTTAGGACAGTAGTCTACTAGTTTGACATTACATTATTTATGTGGGTTTTGTGAATAACTTTTTGGTGACTTGAACGACTTTTTCCTGACGTTTAGCAAAACAGATAAGAAAATACCTGATTATTTCTTAAGGGGTTATTTAAAATCAAAAGTATATTCCAATAGACCAGACAATATTGCAGTTTCAAAAGTTAGGATAACGGAAGAAATTAACAACATAACCCTTGAGGTCCTACAAAATGTACGAGAATTCCAAGATCGACTTGCTTATTGTCAAGAAATGAATGGTGGACATTTTGAACATTCAATTTAATTGTAAAATGAATTGAAAAATACTCCCTAAACATTATGTGACATTATTTCCTCCATTCCACGTAAATTATAAAAAATTTACATTTTCAAAATACATTTTCTCAGTTATGATTACACCAAATTTGAATAACTTGATATTGCTGAACAGAGAATGTAAATCCCCTTTGAACAAGGTGCCACACGACCCCCCTTTTCATTTAATTTTTTTTGGGGGGGTACTCATAGTTCAGAGTGGGTGCAAGAAGGGGATAATATTTTCATTCTGTAAATTGTCATATTGACAATAGAAATTGACATGTTTCAGTTTTTTTTAAACAAATACATAATAACGCTAAAAATGAATTTATTCCATACCTATGGACCGCACTGTATATATATATATATATATATATATATATATATATATATATATAATTCCAATTTCATTTCCTCGTAATAAAACATTAATCGAGCTGAAGTATATCTGAATCCAAGAGGCCAAACGTAAACATCGTGATCTCTGCTCGCCTGGTGTCTGATTTGCCAAATCGACATAAAATTCAAATTTTATGGCGATTTGGCAAATCAGGAGCGAGAAGCGATCACGATAGTTACATCCGATCTCTTGGACCTGCCTTCAGTTTTCAACGCAACTCAGTTCACGTACATTTTATGGGATCCGACTTTGGAAAAATTTGTGGTATATAACTGTTTTGTTTATATTTTCTATTAAGTGATTTTAGTTCGTATTCCGACATGGAAAATTCCATGAATGAAGATTATCATGATCAAATAACATAGATTAGCTTGGGAACGAAATTTCCCGGCCAAAAACTTGAATGTGAGTAATATCTTAGCGTGAACAAACAATAGCAAATGCACTCAACGAGTGAGGAATAATTTCAATCATTCAACGTCATAAAAATAACTACCAACACAAAAATGAACCCTACTTGTGAAGGTGATTTGTATCCTGAGGATTTCACACCTTTATTTTAATAAGAATATGTTTAATCTCATAACTAGAGCGTATGTTCGTAACAAATACCTCTCCAAAACCTCGCAACGATTCCACAAATGAAATAGTCATTTTCTACCGAAGAGAGAAATGGAAAATATTAATAGGATAGAGGGAGAAAGATTGAGAGCCGCGCATTCAAATTATCAGTTCGTATTTGGCTAGGTTCATTTGATCATTGCTAAACAACATATAATTTGAAAATGACCCATCTAACGAAGAATATTTGACCCAAGTCGTTATCAAATTGTCCTTCTATCACTAACTAGATTGACATGGATGGATTTTTTTCGACTATCCCGAGAAAGTTTCTATTCATATGCATTTATCACCTTCGAACTGAGAAGCAATCTCCCACAAATAGCATAAAAAGTGCAATACCCACGGTCATCAAAATCCTTTTTGTAAAAGTGATAGTAAAATACTTTTTGTGAAAGATTACTACATTTTTTTCCTGAACAAACCTTGGCGGATAATTGGGTGAGATTAGTGACGGTTGATCGACCCTTCATGAATCCATGTTGATATGGTGTCAGTTTATTGCTTACAGAAGGATACAAGTTATGTTGTAATAAAATCTCCAAGACTTCACACAAAAGTAACAGATTATCGTTATGGGCCGGAAGTTTGTTCCCTTTTTAATATATGGGGCATACCTTTAAGGATTTCCAGAAAGAGGTAATTGAATAGTTTCTCACGTGAATGTTGAATGATATGGTTAGTGGATATGCCAGAGCTTGCGCACAGTCTCTGACGACAAATGCTATTGTAACAAATGTCGTTTTCTAAGGCTTTATTTGCTTGATCGCCCATAGGACCTCAGTTTGCACAAATTTTGATTTGTTGATAGGAGTGTGGTGCACCTCATCATCATCTTGAATGTGATCGGTGGATGGAATGTATGATTTACTGAAATAACCAGCGAACCCATTGATAATATATTGAGCAGAAATTAGTGAGTGACCATCGTAGGACATAACATTGGGAATAGAAGTTGTTCCTTTTTTTCGATTGATAAAAGCCCAGAACTTATCGGGGTCACGATTCATATCTGATTCTGCTGCTTTGACGAAATTTCTATACGCTATTTCAATATCTGTTTTGATTTTGGTCCTCAGCCGTCTGAACTCTTCAAAAACAGTGTGATTATTGCTTGACTTATATTGGCAATGTAGTTTCGCTTTTTGTCGAATTTGTTTGCCTATCTGGAGGTCGAACCAAGGAGGATATTTTCTATTGTACTTTGAAGTATATTTTGGAGTTTACCATGAAAGTAGGTACATGTAACATTTTCGAATACTTCAAGGAAACTCCAGTCAATTCTAGCTATCCTATAATACATATCATGAAAATTTGCTTAACGGAAATTGTATCGATTTTCATAAGAGGCACCAAGATTGTCTTTAACGTGGCCGCATTTAACTTGCACTCTATTTTTCAACTAGGCAAACGTTATTATGTAAAACTGGGTCGAGCAATCTTTCAGAATTGTGTTGACCAAGGTTGAAAATTTCTGAAAAATGTTCTAGGAGAGATATTGTCTTATTTTTCACATAAGGGTTCTTCAAGGAATCAGCATAGTTAGATATATTGAAGTCTCCATCATATAAAAACTCTAGGGCTTCCATCGCTTCAAAGTAATGCTCATATTCAGCTACTGTCGCGCTTGGAGGAATGTAATAATAGTTTATTGCTTCTGAAAACAAGTTTACAGCATCAAGTGTATGGGGGTAACAAAAAAAAGGAAAAGGGGAAAAAATAATGTGCGTTTTACTTATTAGATACAGTTCAAGTAATTAAGAGAAAAAGAAGAAAAACATATATTGCAGTTACCTACTCGTTTAAAATAAATGATCGTAATCTGAGAATATTCCAAATGTACTCTGATATTTTTTTGACATCATTTACTGTTATATTTTGTAAGTTTTTTATCCTCAACCGACAATCCCTTCATATCTATATATATATATATATATATATATATATATAAATATATATATATATATATATACATATATATATATATATATATATATATATATATATATATATGAATATAGATGTGTGAAGGTTAGACGACTGTCAAAGTTGAGGAAAAATCGGGGTATTATTTGGGTGTGCAGTCAATAGGGCTGAAGTAACGTGTACTCTTGTTTCTATTCAAGCTTTCGAGTCTTTATTGGCTCTTCTTCAGGAACTCTACAATTGTTAGATTTCAGTACAATTAATAACGAACAAAGATTTTTTCTACTTACGAAATTTGAGGTTAAAAATAAGCATTGCTTTTCACAGAAATATAACACCAATGTAGAGAACATTCAATTACAGCAGAAGTAATATTACATTATTGGAAGGTGGAAAACACACGTTTTCTTTGAACACATAATAATTTGATATGAGAAAGAAATTTTTTTTGAAACTAATCACTAACAACTGTCAGAATTGTGCGGGAATGGCATAGAATGATGGAACAACGGTGAACGAATCAATAGCAATGCTGCCAACTATTATGTGGGAACAGGTGTGCCAACGTCAATTGTCATGATTCTGAAATTATTTAAAATGTTATCAGAATGCTTTGAATGAATGCTCAATAGATAAGAGTAGGTGATACTTAGTCTGTCAATATCAGTTTTGAAATTCATGGACTCAGGTTCTTCGAAAATGAAAGTCATTTCTGAGAAGGTACGATTTTTTAAGTTTGATTTATGTTTCAATATGGTCACATTTTTAACCGACGAAACCAAAAAGGAGGAGGTTCTCTATTCGACGAGTATATTTTTTTTATGTATGATCACGCACAACTTTTTACAGTTCGGTTCGATTCCGATTATTCTTTTTTCATTGTATAGGGTGTACTTCGAAGTTGGTCCCATTTCAATTTGAACAACAAAATCCAACCCTAAGCGTAGCAAAAAGAAGGCAATTGATCGTTCACCCTCTGAATTTTTGTCCGTTAACCGATTCTATCAGACAAAATCTACGGGTCGAATAGAGAACCTCCTCCTTTTTGGTTTCGTCGGTTGATAACTTTGTAGTGGGTTTTCCGATTTGGATGATTCTTCTTCCATTAAAAAGGGTATACCTCATAGTTGATTATATTCCAATTTGGAATGAAATGATCCACCCCTATGAGTAGAAAAATAGGGGATGATTGATTTTTCACTTGTGAAATTTGGCACACATATGTAGTTGACATTAACAGACCCTCCTACATCCGTCAAAATGATTACATTCTATGAAAGGATGGAATTATATACAAAGTGAGGTAATCAACTGACCAGAACTTTGAAAATTAATTTATATTATATAACGATAAATAGTTAAAATAGAAAATCATATTATTTAATAGTTAATAGTTGAAGTAAGCTAGGTAAGTAAGTATTTTGGAAGTAATCAAAAATGAGGTACGTAGTAATTAGTAGATTTCAGCAACAAAAAATTGAAAAATAAAAACTTTTTAACAAAAAATTAAACCGACGAAAAAATCAACTGAAAAGCAAAAAATTAAATAAACCTTCTTAGTCTAAATGATGAGTCGGCGCCAAACAAACTAGCAATTGAATTAGGTAAAGTTTAAAATGATGGCAGCGAGATGCACGGCTGCGTTTTGATTACTTCTTTCGGAGTAATATCATGATCTTCGATAATTGTTTGTTTGGCGCCGACTCAAAATTAGTTACTTACATTAGTTTAGGAGCTCAATTATCATTTAGACTACGAAGGTTTATTTCATTTTTTGCTTTTCAGTTGATTTTTTCGTCGGTTTAATATTTTGTTGAAAAGTTTTCATCATAGTCAGGCTTGTGATCATTTGAGAAAGTATGTTGAGCTAGAGTACAAGTTTTTCTGAGTTTTCTTATGTCACTTTCATATGAGCACAGTCGGTCTTCGAGTTTTCTTTTGGTTTGACCAATATATTTTTTTTATATATATATATATATATATATATATATATATTGTTATCACGTTCCTTACCACAGCTAAGCACAGTTGGTACGCCTCTTGTCTCAGATAGCCGGTTCAGGCAATTGAGCCACTGTCCAGTGCTTGATATGTCAAATTTCAATTTATTCAATGGTCATAAGTATGATTGTTGATCATTGTAGGAAACAAACGACAAAGTATCAAAAAGCAATTATTTCCTTTATTCAGGAAAACTTAAATTTACCTGGCATACGATAGATAACTTATGCTAAGGTGAATCTACAAATATTCATGGATAATCATGAGAAACAGGTCATGGATAAATAGACACAACCTCACTTTTACCTTGAAAATGAAATTTTCCTTAATAGTTCAAAATAAAGTGAAATAAAGTTCTTCTGATGGGATATGCGTTATTAGTGAAATTGTTCAGTTCGTGATGTGCACTATGGAAGTTTATACCTGTCTGGAACTGTCGGTGTTCAAGATATACCCAGAAATTGGATCCCCTTTCACTCCAATTGCTATCAGGAACTCCAATACCAAAAAGAAGGAACCATACAAATTCAGCAATCAGCTTTGGATACTTGTATATGGTGTACAAATAAGGTGATGTTGGTTTTCCGCTTATAATGTTGAAATTATAAAAATTTTCTTTCTCCCAAAATATAACGTGGCATTCTTTTTAAATTTATTTTCGATCTCCTTGTGGCTTTGTTTGTTGTCCCCTTGGATACCATTTTTCCTCCTTCCTTTCGATTTGAATTTTTGAATTCGCGCACTAAATTGTCATATTTTCACTGTTTGGGTTTATTTGTCATAACTTATACATAAAACTATTTTTCCATTCTTATTAACTATTCACAAATTTCAGTAATAATTGCCTCTGACACTCCCTCGTTCTTATTCCCTCACAATTTCAAATTTAATTGCCATCTGTTCCCTGATTGGCTATTGTCATCAAGAAGTTTGCTGTTCTACCATTGGCTACTTTTAGTAAGCTACCATTTCATATACTGTATGTTTCAAATTTATAATTTTGTTGATCACATTTTATTCATGAAAATTTTGTAAATCTAGACTTTTTGTTGTCTTTTGAACAATTATGGGTTATAATCATCATGACAGTGTATGACATTGATTGTGTTATAGTATTTGGACATTTTTATCTATTCATATTATACATAGGCTTATAAAAGAAATAGAATTTCAAAAAATTATTTTTAAACAATCTCTTGAAACTAATAACTATTAAGTAATTATTCTTTTTTTGTGGGTTTTTTTCCTTTTAAATATATAACTGGTTTTTCATAACATAACAATATATAGAGCAGCCAGCAAAATTGGAAAAAAAAAAAAAAAAATCAAAGAGAGAACCACTAAACAATATTACTTACTGTGTTGTTGAGATGAGATGCTATGGATGTATGAATTGAGATATAAATAATGCACATTATGATTTCATGTCAACAAGAACAAATCAACATTAAGAAACGTCTAAGAATTACAAATTTTTAGGAAAATTAGTGAACATAGAACGCAACAATCTTGTTTGTTCGGAAACCTATAAATGACAGTTGGCATAGAACATAACATAAACATTCTTCTGAAGTGTGACAGATAGGCAACGAATTACATGCTACTTATGAGTATCTCTGCCAATTGTATCAATTCAAAGGAGAGATTATGTTCTTTATAGGGAAATTGTCCAAATATGGAGTAAATATGAATATATTTCACTTGAATGGTTGAGGTCTGTTCTTCCATTTAAGCACTGATCTGATTGAGCGATGAGTCTCTTGGTGGAGTTGCATTCCTTAGTCAAAAATTTTTGTGTTACTATAATTCATGATGTGTCCTGTATTATCAACATGTTCACTTAATGCAGGATGACATATGCAGTCAATTTTGTGTGATGTAATTCTATCTTGTAGGGGTCTCGAAGTCTGACCTATGTACCTTTTTTTTCAGAGTTTGAGCAAGGAATGCAGTACACGAACTGTGATTGTGAGGTTAGGGGCGTTTTTCCTTAACTTTGGTGAAAATGGAATATATTGTTAAAATTGTTCCATTTGCAATTTTATGTGATATATCTCTCCGAGAATACGAGCGAGTTTGAGTGAGATTTCTGTGATATATGGAAGAGACGTAAAAAAATATTGAATCTCGGAGAGGTTGATCACATAAAAATTGCAAATAAAACAATTTTAACAATAAATTCCATTTTTATCAAAGTTGAGGACAAAACGCCCCTAACCTCACAATCACAGTTGGTGTATTCCTTGACAAACAGTGAAAAAACGAACATAGGTCAGACTTCGAAGCCCCTAAAAGATAGAATTACATCACACAAAAGTGACTGCATATGTCATCCTGAAGTATGTGCATTAAGTAAACATGATGATAATACAGGACACATCATGAACTCTAGTAACAAAAAAACTGTAACTAAGGAATGCAACTCCACTAAGAGACTGTTTAAGGGAATAGCTAATCAAAAAGCAGTATCGGTGATATCATTCAATGCGTTTTATTTTCATTGTTCTACGTTCAACCGATCAAAAGTTAACAGGGGGTGGGGGGGACTATTAAAAGCCGCACTGTATAAACGTTGCACTCAAACTTGACCTTGAAATTCAACTGTCGCCCAAAAAAGTGTCACTTCAAAAACGTACTTGATTTCAATGTAAAATTCAATCACCTCAATCTATTATTAGATTGAATGGAAGTTGTTCTTCCCACATAAGTATTTGTTGTCAAAAGATTTCCATGCGACAAAAAAAATTAAAACATAAATCACAATGTAAATTTTAAAACCAAATTGATACCTGTTTTGAATGAACAAAAGCAGCATTCCCTGGTTCAGGTACAGATCCCACCAAATAAGCGTTTACAGGGTGTTCTAATGCAAGTTGTCTCCTACATTGTACACGCCCAAAATAAACTTCTTGGCCTTCGATCAAACTGTTGAGTCTGGCAAAGTAGAAAAAATGCTAAATGCATTTGATTTGTCTCCAGGGGGTACTACTATACCTATAATAGTTAAAACTTTTTTGTCAATTCTACAATTTCTCCACGAAAAAAACCTGTACCCTGAAAACATTTGAAGTTGTAACTCAACGAAGCGAACAATTAGTGAGTTTTCCAGTTCACTGATTACGAATTGAAATTTCATTGAATTATTGATATTCGGAGAAATTTGGTAGTCTCCATCGATAGTCTTCCAGAGGAGAACCAAGAGGATTTCGATTAAATGAAAAAACATCATGAATATTACTAATAATTTTGTTTTTCGTGTTATGGTGTATATTCATGAATTAAAGTCAGAACTTAAGTTATAGATATTTAAATTGTCAACTGGCAAACCACGAAAGGAAAAGTTTAATGAAGGTTGATAATGAAACATTTATAAAATATGTTCAACATGTCTTCCATTTTCTTGAATGCAGAGCTGAAGTCTATGTTTGAAAGACTGTTCTACCCTGCGCAAGACAGCTGGTGCATTCGTTATTCGCTTATTTTCGGAAGAAGTTGGTGGCTCGACGAAAATCATATTTTTTATGTATCCCCATAAGAAAAAATTCAGTTTTGTTCAATCTGGTGATCTAGCGGGCCACCTGACAGGCCCATTCCGTCCTATCCATTTATTGGGAAGTACTTCATTTAAATAATCTCTCACTTCTGCCGAATAGTGAGCAGGAGCGCCATCATGTTGTAACCACATTCTATTGCGAAGGTCAACAGGAATATCTTCTAACAAACCTGGTAAATCATTTCGTAAGAAATTGAGATACATTGTTCCATTCAGATGTCCCTCAAAAAAGTATGGACCAATTACATATTCTCCAATGATGCCTCCCCAGACATTAATCGACCACCTATGTTGATAATCCACCTGTCTCAATAAGTGGGGATTTTCTGTCGAATAATAATGGTGTTTATGTCGATTCACAAATCCATTTTTATGGAATGTCGATTCATCCGACCATAAAATGTTATTGAAAAAATATTTCTTTCGACGAATTTCTCTCATAGCCCAATTGCAAAATCTAACTCTTTTCTCAAAATCGACATACAGTAGTTCTTGATGTAATTGAACGTGGTATGGATGAAAGCGATGTTTCTTCAAAGTTCGTTGCACTGATCTCTCACTTATATCCACTATTTCACCAATTTGTCGTTGACTCCTACAAGAATTTTCTCCAACAGCAAGAAGAACTTGCAATTCATTATCTTCATTAGTAGGCATAAATTTCGAGATTATTGAAATTATTGTAAATATTCAAGAACGTACATTTTGTGGTGTAATTCACAACTTGTTTATCTAGCAACAAGTAATAAACATAACATAATCTCGATCACAGTCGTGAAATATGGATTTCACAGTGAAAAAATCATTGATATTATGGCGATAAAATAAAAATAGATGTAATTTTTCGAAAAAAAAAATTTTTTTAAGAAAAACTATAGGACACCTCATAATGTACATAATTGACACAAGATATCTTTTGTATATTCTATCAGTCGTCAAATGGATTTTGCTTCGAAAAAAGTCGTTCATTGAGATTATAGCGAAGAAATATGAATACTTGCCATTTTTCGAAAAAAATTGCTGTTTTAAGAAAAACTAGTAAACTTAACCATAGAGAATACTTGATGACATTTGTAGAGCCTTTGTTGGCGCTTCTTATGGATCGTTAATATACAAGGTGTTCCATTTAAAATAAAGAAGATTCTGCAAATTTTTATTTACAATATGTGGCAACCTGTTTTTCATACCCTGTATAACGCAGGTCGATTTCAGATATATCGTTAGAGAGAGTTACCAATGTAGAATATTTGATCAAAAAAAAATTTCAATTGGACATGGCACAGCTTTATAATTTCAAATATTCTGTCTGGCGAATATTGGAAAAAAAACCTGTCATGCTAGAAATCTCGAAAACCGTCAATATTTTCGAAGTGAAGATATACATAAAGTATATTTCGTTTTCTATGTAGAAACTGAAAAAGCGATAAAGAATATAGGTTGCCATTTAAGAAAACACAATTGAGATCCGCCCAGAAAAAATTGAACACCCTTTGTGACCGACAATTTTTTTATTTTGTCGAGCTCGAGCAATGAGGCAATATTATAAAAATATAGATTCCTATCTGTTTCCTAAATAGAGATATGGAACACCGCGCCACTGTTGCAGGACCCTGTATATTCCAGATTTATCAGATTTCTCGATTTTATTTTGATTGTTATTTTGATTGTTCACAATTATTATCTGTTTTGTATATTGATGTTGTAGACCAAGAGGTCGTATCACTTCAGAAACGTATCATGAGTTTACGCACATTGGATACGGGAATTTGTGTTATCGATGTCGACAATGCTACAGACATGCCCGCCATACATTTTTTTTGGGGCGAAGTTATGGTAGGAGGGATGCCGAACTGTTTCAAAAAAGAAGGTGAAAGATATTGGAAGTTCACTGAGGGTTGTAAAAAAACAAATATTAATATAAAATAAAGCGACACTTGATGATTGCAGTCGCATAAAACTTGGCTTTCACCTGCTGCAACGTTCAAAATATATCAATAGAACGGGCCCGAATTTTTTTTAAAGTTTACTACTGACAATTGAAAAAATCTTACCATTTGCCTTCGAACAATATAAATTTCGTCCGCCAGTCATTTTCAATGGGGCGGAAGGGCGTTAGTCCCACCGAATTTGGAATGTAAACTGCCTACTCCTCAGGTGTTGTCACTTAGGAAATGAAATGCTTTTTAGGATTTTTGATTGTTGAAGTAAATTTTAGTTAGGTGCATTTATATTACAACTTGAGGAATGCAAATGATCCCATTCGGCCATCTTCAAAATATCCGATAGCTATCTATCAATTTTATTCCCAACTTACAACACATTAAAGAAGTTTCATAACTAAATGTGGTATACTCTTGGGCGGAGAGAAATTATTTGCGAACAGTTGAACTCTTCATTACTTTCACTTTCAATGAATATTCAGTAGGCTGGGCCATCGAATAATTTTTTTTTATGTATTTCCGGTCAGTAACGTCATAGTTGGGTCATCAGTAGTTATATCCTTACCTATGGAGCATATAGTATCATTTTGCAAATAAGTCAAAATGGTCAAAATGATCAAATGAAAGTGATATTTGATTACATCGAAATTATATAGAACATAGCTCGTTGTATTTCTTCAACAGTTTTATAGCATTTGATTTTCCAATATTATCGTTGTTGTTAACGGTAATGTCGATGCTCTTCGGAAAGTCATATTGTCCATTGAGTTCATGGAATGTTTCAAAGAGTGATTAATTTGCTATGCTGCGCTTCGAGTAAAAATATTGATGTAATGCTCCACTCGCAGTGAAAGGAAAACAACAATATGATACCGATAATTTCAGCCTTCCATCCACTATCATGTCATTAGTCGATAATGAGAAGCAGCTGAGAGTTCCGACACTAGATATCTGCACAAGCGTGCCGTCATTTGGAGGAACAAATTTGAGGGGGAGGTGGGTTTTGTGACACCTCGTTTGAAAGGTATCTCAATTCGGTATCCAACAGTGTATATACATTTAATTTCTGCTCGCCGTTAAGGGAGATATGGATCTTTGAAATCTTGAATTATTTTCTCTACTTTTAACTCACCTACGCCAGTTTAAAAATGGAGGTGCTATTGACTAAAGACTTCCATGTAAATTGCAAATTGCGTCCACTTTTTCCATGGACGATAACCGCTTCGATTATTTTCCAACTTCGCACGTTCTCGAGCCATTTTTGGATAACAAGGTTTACTCAACAGTGAATGTAATACAAACTCTCGAAATTAGGACCTTATTTCAGGTTGATTATAATAAACTGACAATAACAAATGTATTTATAGTCCGTAAAATAAAGGCACGGAGTAATAAACCGCTCAGATGCATCGATTCCATAGACGTACCGTATCAAATCCAGGTACGTATGAGTACGAACTGCTAGGAAGAACCTATAATATTTTAAAGACCAGCCCTTTTCATAACTGTGGGTACTGATAGAGGGGTGAGAATTGGATACAAGGTAAAATTGTAATCAGTAGTGCTTTCTGAAAATTATTTGTGTGTGCTTCTGTGTTTAGCTTGTGTATATGAAATAAGATTCAAGTATTATGGATGCTGAACAAGGACCATCAAAACGGCCAAAATTGGGTCCATATTCTATGTTGTGCATAGCGAAGTCCACCATCTATAAATTGATAAGAGAAAAGAAAAGAGGAGCTCTTCAACCACCAAATATATCTCCGGGTCGATCACGGATCACGATAAACGAATCGTTAAAGCAGAAGTTAAACCTAAAAATTGAAATTCCCACAGTGGATAAAATTATGTCTGCAGTTCAAGCTGATCTGGATCACCCAACGTTCTCTAAAATGACATTATCGAAAATTTTGAAACAAATCGGCTTCAACCATACCAAACATAAAAGACAATCTGTTCTGATAGATAAACCAGATATTGCGATTTGGAAAAGAGTCTATTTACGCAATATTAAACAAGCCCGAAACGGAGATCGATGCATTATTACCTGGATAAACGAAGGATATACTGTATATCAGTACTGGCAGGATAGCAATATTAAGAGCAGAAGGCAAGCCTTCGTCAGAAGATTGTCAACGGGTTTGAATCCACCATCAAGCAAGGGTAAAAGATTATTAATCGTTCATATAGGTAGTTCAGAAGGGACCTCAGAGGACTTTTTTATCAAAATGAACCGGTGTTTATCACGAAGATATAAATGGTGACGTTTTTGAAGAATTGTTTGAACAAATGATCGAGTTTATTGCGCAGGGATCTACTATTATTATGGACAACGCGAGTTACCATTCTAGATTACAAGAAGATCTACCCACGAGCAATTGGACTGAAGGCAAACTATTGGAGTAGCTTAGCTCAAAAAACATTGATTTTCCCACTGATCCACTGGAAAAAGAACTTGATAGTATCGCCCAAATCCACAAAAACAAGTATAAAAAGTACATCGTTGATGAACTAGCCGCGTCACGTGGAATATCAGTACTTCGACTTCCCCCGTATCACTGCGAGCTGAATCCCTTAGAACTAATATGGCACTCATTCGTTAGTTTCAAAATCAAAACCTTCAAGATTATGTTAAGCAAGTATTGTTGGCAACATATAGATTTTAGATGGGGATTTGCATGAGAATTACAAAGAAAGAAGATATATCTGTACCGTAAAATGTTAACGGTATAGGTATGTTTTTGACATACTTCTGTCTCTATCAGCTTACCAGAACATACACAGAAAAAACAAATTGTTGAATCAAATAAAATGAATTTGAATCAAACATATAAAAGTGTCGTATATGCACGACAAAATATAATCTTACATGAGTAAAATTATTTCTTGGTTTTGAATCAATTTTTGAGTTTCAATCAACTGGAACTAATTTGCATGAACCAAATATCTTATTCGACCAACTCTATTCATTAGTTCTTTTTGACAGATATGTTGTTTCAACCATGTGATCATTTTGTTGAATCGAATAATCATATCTACAAAATTTGCTGATTGCTTTAACAAAAATATTTAATCCAACAAGTATTTATTGATTGATTGATTGATGAATTCAATAAAATGTCAATTCATCAAAATCAGCTGATCTCTTCCTTCACTGTAAATATTCATTCAAATGAGTAATCATTTTGTTACTCCACTGAATTGACAAAAATGGCAACCGAGCATGAGAGCCTACACCAAACATTTAAGTCCAGACGTCGCAACGTAGACCAGTGCTAAAGCCTTTGAAAATGGTAAAAAGTGAAAAAAAAAATTGTAGGATGAAACCCATTGAAAAAGGAAGAGAATATAACAAAAATGAAAGGAAAAATAATTTACGGGCGATCTTTGGTCGGGAAGTGGAAGGGGGTGAGTTTTTAGGGGTAAAAAACGGTTTATCTCGATTTCCGGAAAAACTACAAGTCCTATAGAGAAAACTTAAATTGTAGGTAATGAAAAGATCTACAACTTCTGTATCTACACTTTTTTCACATAACCTCAAAATTTATGTGAAAAATTCAAATAACCAAGTTTTTGGTTTTTTATTTTTATCTTCTACAACAATTTTTTTTTTCACGAAATTTGGTGAAAACCTCCTTTTTTATGTTCAAACACACTGTAATTTTTTTGATTTAAAATATTGATTTTTTCATCTTATTTTGACTTAATATCGAAAAAGCACCCTAATTTTCAATCAAAAATTCTCCCGTCAAAATATCAGTTTTTTAAAAAAGGTCGGTGGGCTTTTTATTCGTTGAAATCTCTACTTTCTGATGATATACAGAAGAAGTACATTACTATGACAGAAAATTCAAAGAAACGAAATAATCTCGAATCCGAATTTAATAATACATTGACAATATTTTGAGAAAGTTGTAGAATCTTCTCTAAATTATATGCGTGGATGCCTATTTATTGCTATTTCAAGATAACTTATATACCTGAGTGACCTACGGAAAATTTTAGCCCATCAAAAGGTATTTCATAGAGAAGTGGGGAAGGGGCTAGGAGGGTCTGGGCCTTACTACCTGTTATTTCTTTGCATTTTCTGAGAACATTTACCATGGTAATGTATAATTTTTTTCACACTATCAGAAAGTAGAGATTTCAACGAACAAAAAGCCCACCGACTTTTTTTAAAAACCTGATATTTTGACGGGAGAATTTCTGATTGAAAATTAGGGTGCTTTTTCGATATTAAGTCAAAATAAGGTGGAAAAATGAATATTTTAAATAACAAAAATGACAGTGTATTTGGGACATAAAAAAGTAAGTTTTCACCAAATTTCGTGAAAAAAAAGTTTTTTTGTAAAAGGTAAAAATAAAATAATAATAATAAAAATAAATTTCGAGATTATGTTAAAAAAGTGTGGATATCGAAGTTTTAGATCTTTTTATTACCTACAACTTTGCCTCTTAACTTTTTTCCATAGGACTTGTAGTTTTTCCGGAAATCGAGATAAACCGTTTTTTACACTTAAAAACTCACTTCCCGACCTCAGATCGCCCGTAAATTATTTTTCCTTTCATTTTTGTTATATTATCTTCCTTTTCCAATGAGTTTCATTCTACTATAATTTTTTTTTGTTTCAAAAATTATCGACCCTGGTCTAACGATGATAAGTTGGCTTTGCTATTCGGTAACATTATCTAAGTCAGGGTCAGTTGTGCTAACGCGTCGCCATCTAATGCATATAATTCATGTTTGATTCAAATAAATATTATATTTGTTTTGAAGCAAATGTTCATTCAATATGAGTTGGAGATTGTTTCAATAGATGAACATATATTCAAATCAAAGAAATGTTAGCTTTTGAGAAATCCATTTTGTCACCGCAATATAATGATTCCATCAATCGAATACACCTATGTTTTACTATGAATTTGATTTGTTTTGCTATGAATAAATTTGGTTGAATTGACAAATCCTTTTTTTCATGTACTTTTGTTGGTTTACATATTCAGGTATTCAAGGAATCAGGCCTTTGAACAACTCAAAAATAATTTCAGATTTTCAGATAGTAAGTGCCCAGAATTGTAGACATCGAAATTAGTATTGCGAAGTGTAACTCCATTTGTCAAAACATATACCAATTATAACAATGCAAATATTCAGTAATTAATGTTCAGTAATTAACGCTGCCTGGCTCAAATTCTCTAACAAAACAGATGATGCAGGTCGTCAAGCCGAGGCCTTCGCCATCACTCATGGTCTAGAACAACTGGTCGAGCTACCAACCCGCATCCCTGATGTCAACAACCAGTCTGCCAATACACTAGATCTTTTCCTCACCACCAATCCTGACCCGTATAGAATAGAAGTTTGTGCCCCACTTGGAAACTCTGATCACACCCTCTCCACAACATGCTCTTTCCATTTACCATCGAGCTGCGCAATACCACCCCGTCTCCTGTGGCATTACAATTCGGCCGACTGGGAAGGTCTTCGTATGTTTTTCTCAGCGTTTCCATGGAAGAGAGTTTGTTTCTCTTCAGTAGATCCAACACGATGTGCTGAGACAATTTCTGAAATCATCATGTTGGGGATGCAAACTTACATACCGAATACCGAAAGAAGAACATCATCCGATAAGACCTGGTTTAACAGAAACTGCTCTAGAGCTGTGGCTTCCAAACAGGCAGCATACCATCGATGGCTAAAAAATCCGGGCCCTGAGACCAGAGCAGCATATGTCGAGGCTAGAGGCATATGCAAAGAGACAATAGAATGCTCAAAAGATGCCCACAATGCCAAAATAAGATCAAAACTTGTTGAATGTCCTAACGGATCCCGTTCATTTTGGTCTTTCGCCAAAGCTGTGGGAAGAAACTTCACTTCCAGCTCATTTCCTCCTCTAACCAAAGAAGATGGAACACTAGCAACGACTGCCCAGGAAAAAGCCAATATCTTTGCGCACCTATTTGCTGGAAATTCCACTCTGGATTCATCGGGAAAACAACCCCCGAACATTACACCTATTGACAGTCATATGCCCGAGATCACCTTTCGCCAACGTACTATCAGAAAGATTTTGCTGGGTCTCAACACCAACAAAGCCTGTGGATCTGACGGAATCCCGCCGATTGTTCTCAAGAAATGTGCCCCCGAACTAACACCTGTTCTTTGCAAGTTGTTCAACCACTCTTACAATTTGGGGGTATTTCCGTCCAATTGGAAAATTGCAAGAGTACAGCCAGTCCCTAAAAAAGGCAAAAAGTCCCTACCTAGCAACTACAGACCTATCGCACTGCTATCTATTATTTCAAAGGTCATGGAAAAAGCCATCAACATCGAGCTCATGAAATATCTGGAAGACTCAGGAATTGTCAACGATAGGCAATATGGCTTCCGCCATCAGAGATCAACTGGCGACCTGCTCGCTTACGTCTCACATATATGGCAGCTATCTATTGAAAAGTATGGAGAAACTTTAGCTGTGGCATTAGATATCTCCAAGGCGTTCGATCGAGTTTGGCACCAGGGACTCCTCGCCAAGCTTCCGTCTTATGGCTTGCCCCCTCAGCTGTGTTCTCTGCTTGCTAGTTTTCTCTCAAACAGGTCTCTCCATGTAGTGGTCGATGGAGTTTCATCTGAACTCTACTCATAAATGCTGGTGTCCCGCAAGGATCTATTCTCGCACCAACACTATTTCTACTTCACATCAACGACCTGTTGAAAGCAACTTCTTGTCCAGTACACAGCTTGGCCGATGATAGTACCCTCCATACCGCTTTCTCTTCCAGGGCCCCCATATCAGCCCGTGAAACCAGAAATGAACGAGGAAGAAATGTTAATAATATAAATATGGACTTAGCAACAATTCTCGAATGGGGATCTAATAACTTGGTAGAATTCAATGCAAACAAAACACAATCATGTCTTTTCTCTAGAAAAGCCGATCTCACTGTGCCTAACATAACTTTGTCAGGAGTAACCATACTACTGAAGTCATCCATATCGATGCTTGGTATTACTATCAGCAATAACCTTTCCTGGGAAAATCACGTGAGGTCCATTGCCAAAAGTGCATCCCAAAAACTTGGTTTTTTGTTTCGTGCCAAGAGCTATTTCACCCCCAGTCAGCTGCTTATGATCTATAAGGCACAGATCCGACCTGTCCTGGAATACTGTTCCCATATTTGGAGTGCGGCGCCTAAACATATCCTGAGGCTATTGGATTCTGTCCAAAAAAGGGCAATTCGTCTCGTCGGTGATGCCTCGCTTACAAACTCGCTCACTTGTCTGGAACACCGTAGAAAAGTTGGCGATTTGTCTCTATTTTATAGATATTTTCATGGGCGATGCTCTTCTGAAATATCAACAATCGTTCCTGCTTTGGCAGTCTCTTCGAGATTAACCCGTCAAGTTCAGTCATCACACCCCTTCGTGGTCACTTTGGAGACCTGCAGAACATCACTTTCCAAAGACTCGTTCATCCAACGAACAGCGAGGCTTTGGAACTCATTGCCCAGGGAGGTGTTCCCCGAGGCATACAACCTTCAGACATTTAAGAAGAACACCAACTCCTACCTTCTTTCCCTTGGTTCCCACGATGTTCTCTGAACATTACAGGATATCCCTTTTCGTGGGAACCAGAACATAAAAAAAAAAAATGTATCAATGTAATTGCTGGAATATAAGCAGGGTAATTATAGTTTTATCCATAGCTGGCATGTTATGAAATAATAATGCTTTTGTTTAGTATCGTCTCATGGAGACAATAAAACACTGGTGTCTTACCATCATCAGACACAGTCTGAGACAATCTAAATTCACATAATAAACAAACCTGTTGTCATAGAAACCATATGACAATCTTCTCTAACAACATATTTGAAGAATTTTCAACAATTGCCATAAACATCAAGTAAGCCCTCAATTTAGGAAAAATCTTCGTGTCTGTAACATACCAGATGTTGGATAAAATGTTGCATTGCATTGCATGTCTTATTAGCATATAAAGCACCCAAAAAAAGCAAACACTCATTCAATAAATTACTATATTGATTTAACATAAAACAACTGGAAATTGTCGTTTTTCTATTAGCGGATGAACAAATCTCAACTTGGAGAAAGATATTCAGTCAGATTCTCACTACAACTTCTGGGGATTTATATTGAATATAAAATATTCTTTTTCTTGATTTTACCTCCATATAGATTGGCTTTCATCGTTATTTCTAATCATCCAATCGAGCAATGTTACTTTCGAATATCAGGAAATGAGAAAATGAATGGTTCATCGCCAAATAAAGATATTCACGGAATACTGTGATTCATGATTTGCAAATTCTAATGGATCAACATGTCATTAATAATGCAATACTTCTGTGAAAAAAACCACAAACGATTGTTGATGTACATTATATGCAGCGGTTGTGCAACGAACAATGTGGTAAATTGCAGTTTACCATATTTCCCATTATCTCGTTAGTTAGTTATTTGAAAAGTATAATTTTTCTGAAATCGCTCGAAAATGCCTACTTTCTCGGAGCAACTTCAGACCCCAAAATACGCTAATGTAGTATTTTAGTCCGTTGCCGGCCTAGGCCATCAAAATCGGTCCCTACCGGTTTTTCATATACATTTAAGACAGTTAATAAATACACGCAAGCAACCAACTCATATTGAGAACATTTATTGAATATATTATTACACATGTGGAACATTTATCATAACCATTTTTGTATATTTATAGTTATGTTGCAGTTTGTATAATAATTAAACATAGGCTGAACTTTATAGACCAGGGTCGATAATTTTTTAAACCAGAAAAAATTATATTAGGATGAAACCCATTGGAAAAGGAAGAGAATATAATAAAAATGAAAGGAAAAATAATTTACGGGCGATCTGAGGTCGGGAAGTGAAAGGGGGTGAGTTTTTAAGGGTAAAAAACGGTTTATCTCGATTTTTGGCAAAACTACGAGTCCTATGGAAAAGTTGTAGGTAATAAAAAGATCTACAACTTTGGTATTCACACTTTTTTCACATAATCTCAAAATGTATGTGAAAAATTCAAATAACCAAGTTTTTGGTTTTTTATTTTTATCTTTTACAAAAAAAAAATTCTTCCACGAAATTTGGTGAGAAAGTACCTTTTTATGTCCCAAACACACTGTAATTTTTTTGATTCAAAATATTTATTTTTCCACCTTATTTTGACTTAATATCGAAAAAGCACCCTAATTTTCAATCTGAAATTTTCCCGTCAAAATATCAGGTTTTTAAAAAAAGTCGGTGGGCTTTTTGTTCGTTGAAATCACTACTTTCTGATGTTGTAAAAAAAATATACATAACTATGGTAAATGTTCTCAGAAAATGCCAAAAAATAGCAGGTAGTAAGGCCCAGACCCTCCTAGCCCCTTTCCCACTTCTCTATGAAACACCTTTTGATGGGCTAAAATTTTCCGTAGGTCAGGTATATAAGTTATCTTGAATAAGCAATAAATAGGCATCCACGCATATAATTTAAAGAAGATTCTACAACTTTCTCAAAATATTGTAGATGTCTTATTAAATTCGGATTCGAGTTTTTTTCGTTTCTTTGCATTTTCTGCCATAGTAATGTACTTTTTTTTATACCATCAGAAAGTAGAGATTTCAACGAACAAAAAGCCCACCGACTTTTTTAAAAAAGCTGATATTTTGACGGGAGAATTTTCGATTGAAAACTAGGGTGCTTTTTCGGTATTAAGTCAAAATAAGGTGAAAAAAATCAATATTTTGAATCAAAAGAATTACAGTGTGTTTGGGACATAAGAAGGTAAATTTTCACAAAATTTCGTGGGAAGTTTTTTTTTTTGTAAAAGATAAAAATAAACAACCACAAACTTGGTTATTTGAATTTTTCTCATAAATTTTGGGGTTATGTGAAAAAAAAGTGTCCACAAGTTGTAGATCTTTTCATTACCTACAACTTTGCTCTCAAATTTTTTTCCATAAGACTTGTAGTTTTGCCGGAAATCGAGATAAACCGTTTTTTACCCTTAAAAACTCACTCCACTTCCCGACCACAGATCGCCCGTAAATTATTTTTCCTTTCATTTTTGTAATATTCTCTTCCTTTTTCAATGGGTTTCATCCTACTATTTTTTTTTTTCACTTTTTACCATTTTCAAAGGTTTCAGCCCTGGTCTACTACCTGAAAAGTCATTTTCTCTGTCACTTCCCCCTCTAAATTGATCTGTTATGATTTTTTAATTATTATAGTATTAGCAGATTTCTCTTTGTCACTGCCCCTCTAAATATTTTATCTGCTATGTCTACTTTATTTGTAAAAGATTCTTCTATATATCCTTCGGCAACGCTTGAGGCTTTCCATCTCCCATGCCTCTTTAAACCAATTAAATTCCCTCCCAGCATTAACTGAAATTGTCGCAGGGGGCCGACGGAAACAATGTCCTGTTTATTCATGTGCATATGGCAAATTTAAAAATTTTGCGACAATTTGAGGCATTTTGTCAAACTGATGTATTCCCACTACTTGCCTGCAACCTTTCCCATTTGAATATTTAAAGAAATAGCGGCAATTTTCAAAATTTTCTGGACGACATGCAACATATTTCCTCTGTTTGTGATTTTTCTATGAAATAAAATAATTAATAGAAAAAATCTTTTGAAAGACAAGCTTTCATTCAAATGCGCTAGAAAGTAAAAAATAATTGCATAAGATGTGAAAAAAAAATCATTGCCATAAATAATAGTTATTCATGTACCAAGGGTATTAAGTGGATGTTTTTACCCTGAGGGCGACTATTTTACAAACCCGAGGGCCTCTGGCCCAGTGGTTTTGTAAGTCACCTGGGGGCATACACATCTATCAATACCCGAGGTGCATACAAACTTTAATGTCATACTAGATCGTTATTGCATCCACAATATAAATATTTAGAAGAAATTGAAAATTCAACTTGATTATAACAACATTTTCATTTTATCAATTTTTTGCTAGACGAATGCTGTATTTACTTGTTGGAAAAACAATTGTTGCTAACTGTCAAACTTAAAAAGTCAAAATGCAGAAAAGTTTTGAAATTCCAAAAAAGGCGGAAAAAGCTACTGAATAAATCGAGAGACGCCTACGATAAAGAATATGACACATTACTAAACTTGATGGGAAAAAACTGTGTAGAACATATTGATGAAATGCTTGGATATTTCGGCGATCTTGCTGAAACATATTCTCCGAGTTCCTTATGGTCCATATATTCAATGGTAAAAAAGACTTTAATGGTAAATAAGAATACTAACATGGCTAATTATCATGAGTTACGCGAATATTTGAAGCAGGGGTCAAAAAGATACCATCCAAAAGAGCCTAAGGTTCTGTCTAGAGAAGATGTCTTAACATTTCTCCATGGGGCACCGAATGAGACGTTTTTGATGGACAAAGTTAACGATAAATAAATAATAAATTCATTTATTGTTAACAATAATAATGATAATAATAAGGTACAACGTTTCAAGATATAGTAAATATAAAATCAATGAAATATGTGTCTTTGTTTAAAATTAGATTATATCTATTCTTAGGATTCATATAGTTTAACAATAAATGATACTCGATAAGTAAATTAATACTTGTTTCGAGAAATAAACATAAGTGGGACTTATACATATATGTATAGAGGACATGTAGGACTTATTTGTACTACGTATTTGTAGAACAAAGAATGAAGATTATAATTCACAGTATGTATAAGCAAGAATGAGTGCATGTTGAAATGGGTTACGTTTATAAGTATTTTGTTGATTAATAATAATAATAATAATAGTTGATAAGAGGTACAGTTAGTCATTAGTCACACGAAATATTATGTTTTCTCTGTTAAGTTTTTAATAATTGCCCTGGGTTTATTGAAGATATGTTTTTTTAATTCTTTTTTGAATGGTAATAGGCCATTCCATGTTTTGACGGTGTTAGGTAGCGAATTATACAGCTTGGGTGCCATGTATGAATATGATCTTTTTGAAACCGACTTATGTACAACTGGGATTTTGTGAAGATGCCGTTTTCGTGTGCAGTAGGTGTGGATAGGTATTTTGGCTGGTATTTTAAATTGACTTTAAATTGACTTTATGAAAATATAATTGCCTTATGTCAAATATCTTGGCTTCTGAGTATAGTCAATTTGAACCGTATCTGTGTGATTTTGACAATAACAGTTTCAGAAATCTTTTTTGAAGAATCTCGAGTGCGTTGATATGGGTTCTCAGAACTCCACCCCATGCTGCTATACCATACTGTAAACGGCTCTCCACTAGTGCGTGATAAAGAGTTCTGAGGTACTGTGCTGGAAAAGATTTTTTCAGATATTCAAAAACGTGCAAAATACTTCGCAGTTACATCAATATTTGATGTATTTGGTGGATGTTGACGACATGAACTTGTGAATATGCTAGTTACTCACAGACAGTCAACATCTACAGTATCGGAAACAATTTATCTGGGGTATAGACAGAAATCTACACGAGCAACAAGGAACGCAATGATATGATAATACCACATAAACAAGAGAGACGCCCTGCACTCCTGTTACCCCACATGACGCATCAACTGATCACGTGGCAATGCGACACAGCGCACAGGGACTCGACTCATTATTGCCGAGCCGTGGTTGCGAAAACAAAAGACCGTGACAATTATTACCTTTTGAAACATGCCGCCTATTTACACAACCGCAGAGAAAGTACAGATCGTTAAGTGGTACTTTGGGGGTAATTCTGTACAAGATACTAGAAATCTATTCATAGTGGCTTTTGCAGATAGACCTGTACCTACGGAAGCGACTGTCCTTTGAATAATTAATAAATTTCAGAATTTTGGGTGTGTGGCAGCACATTGCAAAAAATGTTGTCCCACAAATCCACCACCGCATCCTAGACAAATACCCGGGGAACGGGAAATAAGAGAAACACAAGTGTGTGCATTGGCAGAAACGACACCTTGTTGGAGTAGACAGATCTCCGACGAAGTGAATTTGAATGAAAGAACTGTAAGGAATATTTTGAAGAGAAACGGTCATAATTGTTTCAAAGTCAAGACCACATAAGAACTTTTGCCTGGAGACCATTTCAGACGTATGGAGTTTTGTGAAGCGATGGTCGAGAAATGCAATAGGGCATTTCGTGTGAATGATGACTTTCTAAAAAAGGTGTTATTTACCGATGAATCGTCCTTCTCAATTCATCGAAAACACAACCCATCCGTACTACGTTATTGGTCTCGTAAAAATAAACATTTGAGTATTGCTGTGAGGACACAGTACCCAAGCAAATTAAATGTGTGGACGGGACTTTTAGGCGATCACGCCATGGGCCCATTTTTATTGAAGGGAATTTAAATGCAGCAAAATATTTGCAACTTTTGCAAAATCAAATTATTCCTGCAGTTCGCGCTCTTCCGATTTACTTTAACGACGTGTGATTTCAACAAGATGGTTGTCCTGCCCACAATTCAGGCACGGTGGTTACATTTTTGAATCAATCATTTCCCGATCGGTTTATTTGTAAGCGAGGTACAATCAACTGGCCACCTCGATCACCAGATGTAGCACCTCTCGATTTTCATTTCTGGGGCTTGCCAGAATTGGAGGTATATCGGCATGAGTTCGAACGTTCCACCAATTTAGATGAACTGAGGTCAAGAATTATTCAGTTGTGTGCTCAGGTAACACCAGTTACCCTTGCGGCTACCAGAACAGAATTGTACAATAGATTCGGCTATTGTTTGGCCCAAAATGGTGGTTTGTTCAAACATTCAATAAAATAATTCCGTACACAAAATATTTAATTTGGTTTGTCTTTTCCTGTAAATATTTTTTTCTCTCCATTCAAGAAATACTTGTTTTTCTGTTAAAAATGAGTTTTTTGTTTTTATTGTCTCACATAAATAACGTTTGCTTTTGTTTATGTTTAAGAATTTTCACAGAATTCACGGCACCAAAGATATTTTGATCTACCTGTCGTCCGACAGATTAAATTAAATCAATGATTCAGTTTAATTTGTTCAAATTATCTGATGTGAAATTATCGTCAATTATTCTCCTTCATTGCAGCGCACACATTCTCCCGACTGCTGCTGGTATGATACTGACGTCCTGAGCTGACCGCTCTGACTCTCCTATCTCTGTGTCGTGACGTCGATATCCCTTCCTCGAGCGAGTCGAGGAGGAATTGTAATGCTCTCTCAACATATAGCAAGCTATTCTTTGCGCTCTCATGAAACCACCATACCCAAGATAAATACTTTTCGATACTGTATACATGAAAATATAACAAATCCACAATTTAGAAGGAGATACATCTTATTGATTAAAGTACTATAAAAGCAACCATTATTCAAGTATTCCTTGAGTTTCGCTTTGAAATGGTTTTCCCTGTTTAGGTTTTTTTATTTCGTCAGGTAGGTAATTGAAAAATGTTGCCTCCATGTAAGACGAACAATTTTCATACAGACGAGTTGAATGTTTCTGAAGTCTTATCAACTCGCTTTTTCTGGTAGGATATGTATGGAAATCAACAGTTTTGATGGTTATTCTGTATCGCTTATGGGAATGACAGAGTACATTTGTAAATATTAATGCACATAACTTTATTCTTCTTAAATCGTGGTTTACACGATTATCTGCAATCTATTCTATATATAAGTCGCATACCCTCTCCTGGGAGACAAATATTTCATTCAGTTTTGTGGTACACAACCCCAAACTCACTCCGCTTACACGAGCGTATATGCGAAGTAACGGAACGAAAAATAATGTTCACTACTCGTAAACATTCTCCGTCGCCAAACGGAAGATTAAAAGAGGGTTTGAGTGACAGCTGTCTAGTTCTGTCCCAGATTCGCCTGAGCCAATCAAAACGGACCGCAAGCTAATGATAATGCTTGTAGGTGTGTCCATACGTTGGAGGCCACGAAAACTAATAAATCATGATTTGCACCTTTGATAAGGGGCAACTTCTCCCCTTTCAGTTCATACCATCCAAGGTTGAACTTTCGCCCAGTATGTAAGTTATATAACACCTCATTATACATATAATACATTATATATATATATATATATATATATATATATATATATATATATATATATATATGTGTATTTATATATATCTTACAGTTAGACTGAAGATGGACCTATAGAGGTCCAAAACATGTTTCTGTTTTCAAAATAAAACATTTACGTGGAAATTAGCCACTCCACTTGGAGAAACCATGGACCCTTCGTTCAATAAATCATGAGTTACATTTGTGTTTGAATAGGTGTGAATGAACAAAAGCCAGTAGCGTCTCTGGTCTGGGATCGAAATAGGTTTTAAAATATTCTATAGTTCTGTTGTGTTTTGTTGGAAAATATGGCTTTTTTTTTCGACCATAGGAAAATGAAATTATGATGATCCGATTGCCTATTAATACATACTTCCTTGCTCATGGCATATTTTTTCAAATTTTAACGTATTTTTTAAATATATCTAAATAAAATTAGTTATCTCCGCCTCTGCTGCTCAAAGGATACCGCTTCAAGACTGGAAAACTTGTTTTCCATGCTTTTGCAATTGTAAATGGTTTAACTATGACTTTCTTACTGACATGATTTATACCCGACTCCCTGGTCATGTTACCATCAATATATGTATCAAGGAATTTGATGTTATCTGATGGTTCAATTATTTCATCACCTAGAAAAACATAGAAGTTATAAAATGGCCTGGAATAAAATCGCACCGAAATAGTTTTCTTTGCATTCACCACCAAATAATTTTTATGACACCAATTTGTGAATTCGAGACTCAATGTAGTCTATTTTTCCTGGAGTTCCTCTGGGTTCGCTGCGATTATTGTATGGTTGGTCGGTTGGTTGGTTGAAAGCTGACGAGCCAGAGACAGGGTTGGCACTTAGCTTCCCTTGACACTACAACCAGCTGGGGTCTATTATATCATTCTGTCGTCAGTGGTTCCTCATTCAAATAGGTTTGTGCCTTTAATTAGGTTTAGTAGCCTGTTGATGAGGTTCTTCGGATTCATGCCTGTTTTCGGGCTGATCTCTCCAAAGGTTCTGTGTCGCCTACTACTTAGGCTGTCACAGTCGAAGATAATATGAGAGGCTGTTTCCTCCTCTTCATCACATAGCCTACACTCCACGGTTTCCCTACGTACTCCCATGGTGTTTAGGTGTTTTCTTAGGCCGCAGTGTCCAGTCAACAGACCTATTATTATACGTGCCTTCGTTCTGTTCAGGTTCAGAAGGTCAGCCGTCAGGGTCCGGTTTGGATGCCCCACCATGACTTTGTTGTGTATTTGCCCGACAGTTTGATCCCAATATTGTTGGTGTCTTCTTTTTATCCACTCGTCGATCAGGGTCCTGCATCGGTTTGTGCTAATCCCGTGTACGGGTTCTGGCCCTGTGAATAGCGTTTCAGATGCTTGTCTAGCTAGCTGGTCCGCTTTTACGTAGCCTTCAATGCCTCTGTGACCTGGCACCCACATCAAGGTGGCCTTGTTGTGTTTTGCCAGCTCGATGAGGTTCTGGAGGCAGTCCCAGACCAGTTTAGACTCTATCTGTATAGAGTTAAGTGCTTTGATAGCACTTTGTCAGTCAGATAGAATGTAGATGTGTTTTTTCCTATAACCACTTTCTAGATTCTTCTGAATGCACACCATAATAGCCACTGTTTCAGCTTGGAATATCGTGGAGCATTTGCCAATTGGTATTATGTAATCCCTTCTTGGCCTAACTCCATGTATTCCTGCTCCCGTTCCTTCAACTGTCTTTGAATCGTCTGTTTACCAGACTATGTCCGCAGTTGATTGTGATTCTATACTCGGGGCCCATCCAGATCTGTCAATTCGGGTTTCGAATGGTTTTTCGAATGAGTAAAGGGGTTGCATATAGTCTGAAATTATTTCGAGTTCTTCGATGTTGATAACATGAGTGATTCTGGTATGTCCAGTTGTTCGGATTCTCCAGTTTTTTGTTTGTTTCAGTATGTATGCACTCATCCTGGCCTCTCCAATGACATGTAAGTTAAGGGGTTCGAGGTTTAGGATGATTTCCATTGCAGCTGTTGGAGTGCTATTCATCGCACCCGTGATTCAGAGACAGGCAAGCCTCTGGATTTTCCCAAGGTTAGTTTTTGCCTGCCTTTGATTGGTTTTTGGCCACCATAAGAGTGAGCCATCAGTTACTCTTGGTCTTATTACCGCTGTGTAAAGCCAGTGCATGGCTTTCGGTTTGAGCCCCCGGGTTTTTCCAAAAGCTCTCCTTCACATCATGAAGGTTATCTTGTTTTTATTGGTCACATGTTGAAGATGCGGGTTCCAGGTAAGTTTCTTGTCAAGAATCAGCCCTAGATATTTCACCTGCTCTACTACTTGTAATGTTTCACCGAATAGTCTGGGAGGTATGAGATCTCTCATGTTTCTTCTCCGGGTGAAGGGAATTAGTGTTGTTTTGTTCGGATTTGCCCTTAGGCTCTCTCTGTTACAGCATTCCTCTAATGTCCTCGGTGCATTTTGGATTAGCTCTGAGGTTGTTCGAGTATTCTTTCCTTTGATGAGGATGACCAAGTCATCTGCATACCCTTGAGAGTAATATCCTTGGTTATTCAGAGAAATGAGCAGTTTATCTACAACCATGTCCCACAGAAGGGGGGAGAGTATGCCCCTTTGTGGGGTACCTCTGGAAATTTCAACCTGCTCTGTTTCCTCGAACATGTTGTTGTATCATCTGCATACAAAACTACATAATCTTTGCTTGTGTGATTAGGCATATCGTCGATGAAAAGGAGACAAATAAGGGGACCCAATATAGAGCCTTGGGGAACCTCAAGATCAATGCCATACTGCTGCGACGGAAAGTTGTCAACTTTAACATATATCTTCCTGAGAGTCAAGTATGATCTGAGTCATGAGAGAAAGTTACCCCTGAAGCCAAGTGAATAAAGTTTTTTGCATATAATGTCGGGGTCAATAATGTCGAATGCTTTCGATAAGTCAAAGAAAAGTACACCGACCTTCTGTCAAGTGAGTCTTAGATATACTTGAATAAAGTGTAAAATGCACTTTCCGTTGACCTACCTGGGTTGAAACCATACTGGAAGTTGAATATTATGTCGAATTGTTCTAGGAACGCAACCATTTTCACATAAAAGGATCCTTCAATTATTTTACATATGACTGTTGGAACTGTTATGGGCCGGTAATTCTCAATAAGAATTGAGTCACCTTTTTTTAATATCGGTGTTACTGATTCAATTTTTAGTTTATCTGGGTACACCCCAGTTTCAATAGGATGATTTATTCAAAATGCTAATAATGGTTCTTAGATTAAATTTCTGATCTTCTTTATTATTTTTGTAGAGATGCAATCTACTCCAACCGAGTTTGTGTTCTTGAGGTTACAAATAATTTCTATTACATCACTCGGATGCACCGGAGTAAAATGAAAAGTATGATCTACATGCATGGTGGTGTAGTCATTGAACGATGTCCACTCAAAGTATTCATCAATTATATTCTCCGCTATTTTCGAAAAATATGAGCCAAAAGCGTCGACAATTTTATTTTTATCATTTACAAGTTTGTTGTCCAGTAATAATTCACAATTTATATTTTATTTTCCTCTTCCGGTTTTATTTTTGACTACGTTCCAAATTTTTTTCTATTCATCATGTTGGCTCATGTTTTATAGAGCACCATGATTAAATGCATACTTTGCTTCATGTATTTTTTTCCTGTAGAGTTTTTTCGGGTCATCATAGTATTCTTTAAATTTTAGATCAGCTACATTTCTTGATAACCAAAAATATTTTTTTAAATTGTTCCCCATGTGAAACCCACAGCTTTTCACTGAGCTGTGCTTCTTGATTAATGTTTTTTTTTACAGTTTAGCAGGTCAGTTTTATCCAATGAATACGTATATGCAAAAAAGCATCGAAAGCACATTGAATGTTACTGAAATTTTCTTAGTGGTTCATTTCTTATGCAGTCTTGAAGTTGAGCAGGATTATCAGTACATGTGTTCATGAAAGTTATTTTTCGTCGAGTATCTCTTTTTTCTACTAAAATGTCAGTTAATTCAAAAGAAAAGCCCATATGGACGGGTGGTCAACATCAATGAATTTTTCGAGATAGAGAGTCTGAGGAGATATTTGTTAAAAATCAGTCAATTTTTGAGATACTCCTACTTCTATTTGAGTATGTGAAAATTCTCGACGGTTTTCAGGTTTTTAAAATCTAGGTTAAAACTTGTGACAAATCACTCAATAATATCTTATCATTTGATTCGCATAAATAACTGATATTTAGGTTGCCACATAGTATAATAAGTGATTACATGTACCACCACGTGGTTGTTCAGAAAAAAGTATTTCTCTGATTTATAAACAAGGTAGCTGTGCTGTACAGCCAGTTGAAAAAAACTCATCTGGAAAAATCCCGTTCATCACTGCGAAATATCTGCTGGGTTCAACGATCACTGTCTGTGTCGAATATCGGCAAGTCTTCCTGGCAGAAAATTAGGTTTCAAGGATGGTGGCAGGCATACCTTCTGGATCTGACTTTTCCTTACAGAAACTTGAAGCCCCAACAATGCATGAATCAACATTTACTGCAGGCAATCTAACTATCACCGGATCCTTCCGGAATTACCAATTTTATTTGAATTTCAATAGATTTTCGTCGACAAAAATGTATTGAAGACCTAGTGAATGCGATGTCTCTCCTGCGTCAATGTTACGAATGATTTCTGGTGAGTACTCTTCTTTGGAAAACATTCTTCTTTGCCTCATTCATCTTTATGAGTTCTTAATTAAGACTGGAATAGAAAATCAAATAACTATCTGAATGAAAATGCAAATTTTCAATTTCAGATCTTTTTCTTTTACCATCAAAAATTTTTTTTTTTTTTTATTTTTTTTTTTTTTTATGTTCTGGTTCCCACGAAAAGGGATATCCTGTAATGTTCAGAGAACATCGTGGAAACCAAGGGAAAGAAGGTAGGAGTTGGTGTTCTTCTTAAATTTCTGAAGGTTGTATACCTCGGGGAACACCTCCCTAGGCAATGAGTTCCAAAGCCTCGCTGTTCGTTGGATGAACGAGCTTTGGAAATGATGTTCTGCAGGTCTCCAAAGTACCAGAAGGGGTGGATGACTAATTGACGGGTTAATCTCGAAGAGACTGCCAAAGCAGGAACGATTGTTGATATTTCAGAAGAGCATCGCCCATGAAAATATCTATAAAATAGAGACAAATCGCCAACTTTTCTACGGTGTTCCAGACAAGTGAGCGAGTTTGTAAGCGAGGCATCACCGACGAGACGAATTGCCCTTTTTTGGACAGAATCCAATAGCCTCAGGATATGTTTAGGTGCCGCACTCCAAATATGGGAACAGTATTCCAGGACAGGTCGGATCTGTGCCTTATAGATCATAAGCAGCTGACTGGGGGTGAAATAGCTCTTGGCACGAAACAAAAAACCAAGTTTTTGGGATGCACTTTTGGCAATGGACCTCACGTGGTTTTCCCAGGAAAGGTTATTGCTGATAGTAATACCAAGCATCGATATGGATGACTTCAGTGGTATGGTTACTCCTGACAAAGTTATGTTAGGCACAGTGAGATCGGCTTTTCTAGAGAAAAGACATGCTTGTGTTTTGTTTGCATTGAATTCTACCAAGTTATTAGATCCCCATTCGAGAATTGTTGCTAAGTCCATATTTATATTATTAACATTTCTTCCTCGTTCATTTCTGGTTTCACGGGCTGATATAGGTGCCCTGGAAGAGAAAGCGGTATGGAGGGTACTATCATCGGCAAAGCTGTGTACGGGACATGAAGTTGCTTTCAACAGGTCGTTAATGTGAAGTAGAAATAGTGTTGGTGCGAGAATAGATCCTTGCGGAACACCAGCATTTATGAGTAGAGTGTCAGATGAAACTCCATCGACCACTACATGGAGAGACCTGTTTGAGAGAAAACTAGCAAGCAGAGAACACAGCTGAGGGGGCAAGCCATAAGACGGAAGCTTGGCGTTAATGGGTTAATATAATAAATTTACGAAACCAAGATATAAATATTGTTATTCTATTTAATTAGTTCGTAGTAAAATTATATAAAATATCTCATAACCCAAAAAAAAACGAAGAATGAATTCGTATCAGTAGCTTACTATGTTTGCCAAAATACAGTAGGCTTGTGTCAAGTGTCAAATCCCGAATTTCATTATGAAAAACTAACTCTCTTTTCCTTTCCATATTCTACAATCTCCACTTTGAGAAAAATGGACTTTTTTCGCCAAAAAAAAATGAAAAACTATTGTTTAGCATTAGTTTTGTTGGTGTTCCTTCATTATTCTAGTGTTTTTAGGTTTAAACTATAGTTTTTAGAGTGTGTTTATGATGCCGTTTCATTTCACTAATGAGGAATACGCAGATATTTCATTTGTGTATGGGCTTTGCGAATGAAATGGCCAGTCTGCAAGAAGGGAATACAGACGCCGCTATCCTAATCATCGTGTACCACATCACTCAACATTTGCTAAGGTCATTCATAGTAAAGAGAAAAAGGAAAAGTTCCATCAAATAGAGGACGAGAAGATGCTCGAAGAAATAGTGTTCATCACGAAGAGCAAATACTGGACGCTATAAATGATAATCCTTCTAGTAGCATTAGAAGAATAAGTAGGCAATTGGCGCTACCTCGTATGCGTGTATGGAAAACAATAAAAGTGTTAGAAAGCAATGGTAAATCTGGCAACTATGTTAGTTAGTTTCAGGGAAATTCAAGTTTTTTGTTTGCTGCATGGTGGTAGTACTGTTAGCGCCACTAGTAAAAAAAAACATAATGGCCGACAATATTGTATTGTGTATTGTGAATGTTATTTGAAGTTAAAAATAAAATAATTCAACTGAAGAAGATTTGTCCATTTTCTTTATGCTGCCCCTTCAAATTCATCAGGTTATGGGCCCAGACTCGTAAAGCATAAAGAAGAAAAAACAAGTAGCTGTGCAAGTTTTTCTTGTTGGCGGGAAACCTCCTAGCAGAGAACGGCGTTTTGTAAGCTGAAATAAAATGGATAAAAAACTCGTTGCCGGTGTAAAACTCTCTGGTGGAAATTCCAGACGTCAGTAATATTGAAAGGTCAGGGGCTGTTTGAAATTGTAACTGGCATGAAGACAAAACCCACAAACGGAGACACAGAGATAGCTTCGTGGATAAAAAATGATGCCAAAGCCCAAGAACTCTTAGTAACGAGGATGGAAGAGGGGCCATTGACCAACATGTGAAACTTCAAATGAAATGTGGTCAAAGTTAAAATCAGTATATGACAAAGAATCAGTGGTCAGTGTCCACTTACTTCAACAAAAATTATGTCTGGCAAACAGCACCGAATGCCTCATCCCGTAAGTGACTCGAGGGCTTCTAAAACGTTAGAACTAGTTCATGCCGATGTATGTGGCCCAATGGAAACTTTATCGATTGGTGGAGCTCGTTATTTTCTAGTGTTAAAAGACGATTTTTCGTCTTACCGAGCTGTGTTCTTCATGAAAAATAAGTCCGAAGTTAAAACGCACTTGGCAACTTTTATTGCTCTATCCGAAAGAGAGACAAATAATAAATTGAAAGTACTCAGAACTGACAATGGTCTAGAATTTATAAATCACGAAGTAAAAGAATTACTCGAAAGACAAGGCATTCGCCATCAACGTTCTGTTGTATATACCCCACAGCAAAATGGAAGAGCAGAGCGTGAAATAAGAATTTTGGTAGCAGCTGCAAGTGGCATGGATAAAAAGTTTTGGGCTGAAGAAGTTAATACTGCAGCATATATTATAAATCGTACTGGTAAAAGTTCCATAAGTAACAAGACTCCGTATGAACTCTGGTTTGGCGAAAAAGCTAACCTCAAAGAATTCCAAGTCTTTGGTTCAAGGGTATCAGTACACATTCCTAAGGAAAATCGCTTGAATTGGGACCCAAAAAATAAAATAGGTGTTTTTGTTGGATACAGCGAAGAAGTGAAAGGATACAGAGTCTATTTTCCACAGAAAAATGAGTTGGAATTTCATAGAGATATAATATTTTTACCAGACAAGAAAAATGAACAAGATCTCTCTCCTGAAGAAAAAGCAGAGGCTATCGTTCAACTGGAAAATTTCGAAAAACATGAAGCTGAGGAAACAGAAAATAAAAATCGTGAAAATGAAATAATTATAGAAGAAACTATTGAGGACATTGATCATGATCAAGACCTTGATGATGAAGTGTTGGATGAAACTAGACTGCAGAGATATAACTTCAGACAAAATAGGAGACAACCAAGGAGGTTCGATGATTATGAACTTGGTGCCGATGAAAGTTTATTGACATATATGTGTGAAACAGGTGAACCAACAACCTATGAAGAGGCTATGTCGAGTGAACATCGTACGAAGTGGAAAGAAGCAATAAAAAATGAGATAGGTGCTCTGAAAGAAAATGAAACATGGATTGTGGAAGAAAATCCCAAAGGTGTTGGAGTGATTGACTGTAAATGGGTTTTCAAAGAAAAAAAGGACGAAGTAGGCAATATTGTTAAATATAAGGCTAGGCTTGTGGCCAGAGGTTTTCAACAAACAAGTTAGTGTATATTGGATATATATACACCTGTAGCAAAATTACCTTCCGTATGATTTTTCTTAACCATCTGTAACTTTTTGAAAATACCTATTTACCAACTGGACGTTTGCAGTGCATTTCTCAATGGCGATATTGAGGGGTTGGTTTATATTTCTTTACCAAAGGGCTTTGAACAAGCAGAAGGAACTGTTTGCAAATTAAGAAAATCTCTGTATGGTTTGAAAACATCACCAAAGAGCTGGAATGAAAAATTTCATGATGTTATGACTTCTTTATCATTTGTGAGATCTGAAAATGAATATTGCTTATATGTCAAAGTGACAGACTTGCATAAAAATTTTATTTTACTCTATGTTGACGATGTTCTGATAGCTGGAACAAAAGAAGCTGAAGTCAATAATATAAAACAAATATCAGGTCAAAATTTCAAGATGAATGATATGGGTGTTATCAATCATTTTTTAGGTATGGTTATTAACCAAAATATTTCAAAGGGGGAAATATCAATAAATCAAACACAATATCTGAAATCATTATTGAATAAGTTCAATATGCTAAATTGCAATCCTTCCAAAACACCTATGGATTCAAATTTTAATCATGAAACACTGAAAAGGGATAAATCTGAAAGTCCGGAATTGGAGCATAAATGTAGGTTCTATAATGTATTCTATGTTATGTACTAGACCTGATTTATGTTTATCAATCAGTATTTTGAGTAGGTATCAGACTTGTGCCAGCCAAGAACTATGGCAAGCCCTTAAAAGAGTGTTGAGGTATATTAAAGGAACTCTTGATTCAATGCTTATTTTCAGCAGTACAAAGTTAGATAATATTATTGAGGGATATGCTGATGCAGACTGGGCCGGTGACAGGACTGACCGCAAGTCAACTACTGGTTATATTTTTAAAGTATTTGGAAATTCTATATCTTGGAGATCACAAAAGCAATCAACGGTTGCCCTGTCATCAACCGAGGCTGAGTATGTAGCCTTAAGTAATGCAGTAAGTGAAGCATGTTGGCTTCGTTATTTGTTACATGATTTTAAAATTTATAGTGATTATGTTTGTGTTATGATTTTCGAAGACAATCAATCAGCGATAAAAGTTAGTAAAAACCCTGAATATCATAAACGTTTAAAACATGTTGATATTAAAATACATTTTGTTCGTGACAAAATCAAAGAGGGTATTGTAGATGTAAAATATGTGAACACAAGTGAACAACTCGCAGATATGTTCACCAAGCCTTTAGGTTTGGTTACTTTAAATAAATTTTGTTCAAATTTAGGTTTAAAGTAAGGATTTACCATTGAGGGGGTGTGTTAGAAAGCAATGGTGAAATCTGGCAACTATGTTAGTTAGTTTCAGGGAAATTCAAGTTTTTTGTTTGCTGCATGGTGGTAGTACTGTTAGCGTCAGTAGTAAAAAAAAACATAATGGCCGACAATATTGTATTGTGTATTGTGAATGTTATTTGAAGTTAAAAATAAAATAATTCAACTGAAGAAGATTTGTCCATTTTTTTTATGCTGCCCCTGCAAATTCATCAAAAAGAAAATGGTTTGCATCCATACCACAAACAAAAAGTGCAAAAGCTTCAAGATGGTGATCGTGGTACATGATCACCATCTTCATATCGTTTTCTAGATGGTGCTTAACACATAGAAGGATCATTAACATAATTTTATTTACCGACGAGAGCAAATTCACCAGGGATGGAATTAATAATACTAGAAATGTGCATATTTATGCAGACGAAAACCCTCATGCCATCGTTCAGAAAAACTGCCAATACAGATTTCATGTCAATGTATGGTGTGGAATCCTTAATAATCATTTGTTGGACCTCACGTACTTTACCTGATCTATTGCAAGGTCTAAATACCCGTGGTATGTGGTTTCAGCATGATGGTGCTGGACCTCACTTTTCAATTCCAGTTAGAAACCATCTCAATGCCACTTACCCCAACAGATGGATCGGCCGTGAAGGTCCAGTGAATTGGCCAAGGCGATCCCCTAATTCAACAACCCTAGACTACTATTCATGGGGTCATTTAAAATCATGTATAATGAAGGAATTAGAAATAGAGAACATTTATTAGAGAAAATCACTGCTAAATGTATAGTGTTAGAAATAACCCTCAAATAATTCGAAAGTCAGTGAATCTAGTGTACATGTATTGATGCTGGAGGGGTTCACTTTGAAAATTTATTGTAATATTAGTTTTTTACGAATTTTTATTATTGTGTGTTGTGTTGTATTTTCATAAATTCAAATTTATAAGTAAGCAAATATAATGAAGTCCAGGTCTTTTTCAACAAGTTCCTATACGCTTTTTTTGGTAGATTTCGAATCTGCGATCAGATTATTGATAATTGTTATACTAGGTCAGTTATTCTTACACGAACTTAACATAGAAAAGACTCATTCCGGTCCTGATACGAATTTATTCTTCAGTTTGTTTGGGTTATGAGAGTATTTCATAAAATTTTACTATGAACTAATTGAAGAGAATAACAATATTTATGTCTTGGTTTCGTAAATATTCATTATATCAACCCATTTTTGATGGTACTTTACTCGACAATTGAGTTCTTGAATGAAAAAATTGAAAATAATAATTTATTACGGAATAACTGAAATGGTGCCAGAATCTTTTTTAACAAGTTCCGTGAGGAATTTTTCCGTAGATTTCGAATCTGAGCTCATATTTTTGATAACTATTATACAGGGTGAGAACTTAACATGGAAAGAAAACAATATTCCGGTCCTGATATTGGTTTCGTTCAAAAAGCTACTTGTTTAGGCCTTTCAGTTTAATTCATGTACCAAATTCAAACCAAATCGGCTAATCCCTGTATTTAATAGGGCGGGTTGATTTTTTTGTCTAAATTCGCAAATCACTCTGTATGTCAGTAACGAAGCGGTTTTGGACATTTGTATATGGCATTTTGCAATCATATTGGCAGTGGCTATAACCCTATAAGTTCCATCTCCGAACACTCTGCATAAGAAATTTGGCGAAGAAAAACACTATCGAGTCATAGCTCAGTGGTTACACTGTCACCTACCAAGCAGAAGGTCACAGGAACGAATTCCGGCCAGCTTAACATTTTAATTTTATTTTATAAAAACAACGGCTGGACCGATTTGGCTAATTGTTTTTTTTTATGTTCGTAATACTCCGAATAAGGTTTTCAGGAAAAGAAATAATTTTCAGAAAAGTTGTTGGAAATTTCTTTTTCAGGGATATATAAACACAAAATTAGTCCGAATGAGATTTTTAGGAAAAGACAGGTTTTTAGAAAAGTTATTGGATTCGAAAAAAAATTAAAGTGCTATTTTTATGAAATGCCTAGATCTGTGGTCGTGAAAATATATATATATATATATATATATATATATATATATATATATATATATATACCGGGTGTCCCAGTATACCTGTTCCAATGGATTATCTCAGCCATTTCTAAAGATAAAAATTTGAAAATTTCATGATCTCCAATTCGTTCAAGGAACCTTCAACTGAGAAAAACAAAAATTGAAAGTCACTTCCGGTTTGACCGGAAGTGACCCTAACTTTTTCTATTTCAAATAGCACCCTGTATATTTTTTGCAATTTTTTATTTCTACTCAAAATTATCTTTCCAACGATGTATCACACTTTGTATTTTACATTTGATTTGATGGAGAAAACGTCAATTGAAATTTCAAATTGAAAGAATTGCAGTAGGCTATGATATTTTGTGTAATTTTCGTCCTCAGCATTTTTTCTTTCAAAGACAGTACGCTTCCTATGAAATGATCCACTTGTTGCCAAATTCGAAGCCAAGCGTGTGAAATACATAGCGCTTGGCATTCGTCTATCAGGGTATTTCTCTCTGTATGCACGTAGGGCAGCCCGACGATTATTTTCGCATTTTCCATAAATCAGTATAATATCCAATTTCTCTTGATTAGTGAAGTTATCATCATTTTCACGGTTATTCATTCTTGAATGTTGGTTTCTCTGACACGCACACAACTATTGAGAATTATTAACTAAAGTTATAAACAAATGTATTCAAATATTTCCATGACACACTAAGGTTTTCATTTAAGAATTATTAATTCTTCCAGTTCTACTACAATTTTAATAATTTGAAATTTGACATTATCTTCATCATCTCGAATGCAAAATTGTTCATGAATTATCAATTATTATTGAAGTCAAAATCAAGATTACACAAAATATAGCCTACTGCAATTCTTTCAATTTGAAATTTCAATTGACGTTTTCTCCATCAAATCAAATGTAAAATACAAAGTGTGATACATCGTTGAAAAGATAATTTTGAGTGAAAATAAAAATATACAGGGTGCTATTTGAAATAAAAAAGTCAGAGTCACTTCCGGTCAAACTGGAATTTTTGTTTTTCTCAGTTGAAGGTTCCTTGAACGAATTGGAGATCATGAAATTTTCAAATTTTTATCTTTTGAAATGGCTGAGATAATCCATTGGAACAGGTATACTGTACACCCGATATATATATATATATATATATATATATATATATATATATATATATATATATATATCTATAATGGCATAAGGGAATAATGGGATAATAGGATAACTGGAAAACGGCATAATATAAAAACGGGATAACGGAGAAAACAAGATAACGGGAATAACGGGAAAACGGGATAACACGATAGGGGGAAAATGGGATAACGGGATAACGGGATAACGGGAAAACAAAACGAGAAAACGAGAAGCGGGCAGAGTCGAAAGCATAACCAAGATGGAACAACACAAAGAAAAACAAAGGAAAAAAAATTCTACGCGGACGGGAATTTTCAGGAAAAACATTTTAGGGAATGAAGAAGTCTGGACAGGACGACGACTCGGACTGTCGGGTCAGCTAGTAAATGAATAAAAGCAATACCAAAACAAATAAAAACATGAAAACATATGTAAACACACAATGACTATTATTTTCCCTTCATACATATTTGAGTGTTTTGGTAAATTCACTTAAGGTATTGGAAGCTGAATATTATAGCTCTGTCTGGTATTGTAAGAGATTTATCTTTATGAGAATGAGTAACATATCTTTTGTGAATCAGGCATACCAATACCAGAATAATTAAAAACTTTTTAACAAAAAATCAAACCGACGAAATACGGAACTGAAAAGTAAAAAATAAAATAAACCTTCTTAGTCTCAATAACTGAGCTCCTGAACTAATGTAAGTAACTAATTTTGAGTCGGTGCCAAACAAACAAGCAAATTAATTAGGTAAGGCGTAAAATAATGGCATTGAGTTGCGCGGTGACATTCTGATAATTTTTTTGAAGTAATTTAATGATCTTCGTTGATTGTTTGGTTGGCGCCGACTCAAAATTAGTTACTTACATTAGTTTAGGAGCTTAGTTATTGAGACTAAGAAGGTTTATTTTATTTTTTACTTTCCAGTTCCGTATTTCCTCGGTTTAATTTTTTGTTAAAAAGCTTTTATTTTTCAATTTTTTTGTGGCTGAAATCTACTAATTACTACCCACTTGTTTTTTTATTACTTCCAAAATACTCACCCACCTCACTTCAACTATCACCAGTTAAATAATATGATTATCTACTTTTGCTATTTGTTGTAATATAAATTATTTTTGTTGTTCTGGTTAGTTTATTTCATTACTTTGTATATCATTCCATTCTCTCATAGAATATAATGATTGTGACGGATGTAGGAGAACAAAAATAATGACAATGGCGATCTGTCATTGTCCACTACATATGTATGCCAATATTCACAAGTGAAAAATCAATTATTCCCTATTTTTCTACCCGTAAGGGTGGATAATTCCATTCGGAATATGATCAAGTATGAGGTATACCCTATCTAATAAAGAAGGAATCATCCAAATCGAAGAATCCAGTACAAAGTTATGCCTGATAGAATCGGTTAACGGACCAGAATTCAGAGGGTGAGTGATCAATATCCTTCATTTTGCTACCCTTAGGGGGGGAGGGGGTTTCATCGTTCAGATTCGAATGGGACCAACCTCGAAGTACACCCTATCCACTGAAAAATTAATTATCGGAATCGGACGTATCAGTAAAAAGTTATGCGTGGTCGTACATAAAAAAAATATACGCGTCGACTAGAGAACCTCCTCCTTTTTGGTTTCGTCGGTTAATAAAATACAAGATGCTCCAGAACCCTAAGCGTGAGTCACACTTGCATATATAACTTTTTCTGCAGTCTATTCAACATCCGATACGATTGGAGAAATGAAAAACGAACAAAACAGTAGATTGCTATCGAGGTCGATTTAACGCACTTTCTACATAAGTACTGGAGCGATCAAGCACAAATACCTTCTTCGGTTATCGTGATCTAAAAGTAATGTGTTATGAGCAGATTTAATAAATTTCAAGAAAATATGCGATTGAAAGTCGTACATTTGATGCCGATCTCATAAATTGATTGATATCAATGCTATACCGGGTGACACAGGATATCGGGCCACCCCTGTAACTTATGCATTCGTGAAGGGATTTTTCTGAAATTTGGTCCAGTTATATAAGCAACCATTTCGGATTTGATCACATTGCAATCCAATATGGCGGATTTCCGGTTTTTCTGGAAATGCCAGCAACTTTGTTTTTTCAAATGGAACACCCTGTATATTTTTCAACAGATTAAAACAAGTCACAATGAGTTGCACATAAAAGAAAAACATACTTTTAAAAAAATATTTCTTGAAATCCTTATTTTCAATTACATTTCAAAAAAATAATTCAACTATTTCATAAACAATGTATTTGTTTATAACAATTTCTCAAACAATTGTAGTAAAAAATAAAAAAATAAAAATTTTATGTGGCTTTCAACAATATAAAAACAAATCAATCGGGACATTTGAAAAAAAAAATGCATTTATATTTTTACCTCAGCATCTTCAATTGTTTATAAAAAAATTATAATTAATTTTTTATTTTTTCACCGAGGACTTTTTCTTAAGCCTTCAAAAAACACTTATTTTTTTCTGGCAGGCGGTTTAAAATTATTTAGGTTTTTCTGTTTACTTCCATCTTGGAGAAACTTGTTAATTAACAAAAGCATAATTAATAATAAAATTGAGGAAAAAATTATTTTAGAAAATTTCCTGCTCTTTTTGAATCTGTTTTCAGATTTCCGATAATTGCAATAGTTTTCGAGATATTTGCGAAAAACCGATCCTCCTTTTTTTTAACTAAATTGTTTATAACTTCGAAACTATTTGTTTGCGAGACATAGGACAAAGCGTGAATCATGTCTAGATAAAATTCCGCATCCAATGACACCTTGGTCATAATTTTACATGAAGGCCTTCTCCAACGGTACGAAATGGCACTTGTGAACCAGACTAGTGGTAGAAGTTATAGTGGTGATCAAAGTTATTTTGGACCGTTTCATAATTTAATTACAGTCTGACCAGGTTAGGAAGCAAAATAAACAGCTCGCATTTTTGTTATACTTTGAAAAATACCAAAATTGTGAAACCATGCAAAATAACTTTGATCCACATTCACTGTTGATCAAAGTTATTTTGCACCGTTGTATAATTTAATTGCTGCGAGGACTTTCGTCGGCTTTTTGCAAGCTTGCAAGTGAATTTTGACCCTCTTCTAGTTGTTCGATTAACGTGAAATTTGGCAAGTGTTCATCGTTTCGGTGACAATGCATTATGGAATTTTTGCTGGAGAAAAAACAAAATGGCAAATATGGCGAACGAATTTTGTAATTATGGTTCGATTCTATTCAAAATTGTTATGTGAATTTTTGGGGGTCGGAGATCATCAATTTTTGTCAGAATTCAAATACAAAATAGGTATTCCTGCGCCACAATATTTTGTATCTGCTACTCACGGAATAACCTAGGTCAAACAAGTAAATTATTTTTTCCTTTTTGGTGCATTTGTATGAAAGCTCGTCTTAAAATTTTTTTTTAATCATTTTTATTTTCTCCAAAATTTATTAATGACCCTCGGAAGAGATATATACTTTTTGAAGTTTACCAATATTGTGAAACAGTGCAAAGTAACTTTGATCCATACTATACATGTTGGCAATTCTACAAGAAATCGTATTCAAACTAGTTATGAAATTGCATGTACCACAAAATAATGATAGCCATCATGAATGATTATTGAAATTATTCAACAATTTCAAGTGTCGCAAGTCATAGTATAAGTGGGTAAATTTAGTTTATACGTACATGTCGATGCAATAAGAGGCAGCCATTATTTTTACATGAAAAATTCCGAGGGAAGCAAAACGTACAATTATACATAATTTCAATCTTCCTAGTTAAAATCATGAACAGAATTATTATATTGGCGAAAAGGGTCACACTCTTGAAAAAATTGGAGAGATAAATTTTTTGCCAGAATAAGGTAATTCACAAAGTAATAATTATTTAAATTCTAATAGAAAATGTTTTTGTTTTTTTTTCTACAATTTTGTGCCTAGGCAGAAACAAAATCTGGCCTACTGGTTTCCAAAATGCAGGGTGTGGATGCTTTTCTCGGGATTAGTTTAGTAGTGGGTATCATTATCCTCTCAAGTCTATATATGTGTACTGCACATTGAAATTCAAATAAAGCCTGTATTCCAAATAAACTAACCCAAACCAAAAAATATATGATTTATTCTTCACGAAATAAAACCACATTCCATATGATTGCGGTTTACTACTTTGTGAAACTGGAAATGAACTCTATTGACGTAGTAAACAACTATTTCATTTATCATAATTATTACAGCTTACTTGAAAAATTATTTGAATAAATAAATATAATCTGGGTTCTTCGACGTTACCGTTGAAATAGTGAGGCATTGCTATTTTTAATATATGATTAGTTTTTTTTTCCAGTTACTATAGCCTTTATTTTTTTGAAACATAAATTCATGGCATGCCTGCTTCTCCAGTATTTGTCCACCCATATGTTATTTTAGACCTGGTTACCCTTGTACATAACCATAGAGTTATTCTTTCCTGGGTACTGACATATATTTATTCTATTTTGTTCCAATTACTTTCAGGGCCGTTTATATTCTTTCTGTAATCGCTGAAGTGTATCGGCAGCTGGCAACTAGGTCATCTACATATCCGGGGCAGTGGAAGGCTTGTTTGGATGGTCTTGGCAGGAGAGCGTACGTTAGGATTGCTCACAATAAAGGTGGCAAATCATAGCATTGCGGACAGCCCTTGTCAGCTACTGCTAGAGTGGATATTATTTTTTTCTCTAGACTAGCGCTTATTCATCTACAGATGCTTGACGGGACTCCCGTTGCCTTGTTCATGTTCGAAGAGGATACATGTTTATTTCCTTGTTTTCTAGCGACTGTTAAGTATCCTGTTGAAATCATCCACTGCAGACTTCCCCAGTTGGTATGCGTATCGATGGTTCATCCTTTCGCCTCTGATAAATCTGTCCAGCAATATTTTCAATGTTTTCTGGATGAATTATGTCGGATAGACTGATGGGTCTGTAAGACTTCGGTGTCAGGTCCGCCACTCTTCCCACTTCAGGAAGGTGGTTGGCTTTCAGTTTTCTCCGTACAGATGGTATGTCTCCACCCCACAAAGTCTTTGAAGATTTTGCAGACTGGTATCAATTCATCCACGGTGAACTGGTGGAGAGTGGGACAAATTCCATCAACATCAGGAAATTTGAGAAGTTGAAACCTGTTTATGGCCCATACAGGGTAATTCAAAAGTACTTTGACAAACCTCAGGAGGTGATTCTTCAAAATATTCTAATATGAATTGTCTCTATAAATCTATGTCCGGAAACGCTCTGTTTCCAAGATACAGGGTGTTGAAGTTTTATTTTTATTTTCGTTTTTTTTCAAATAACTTTTGAAATACCGACCTTAATCAAACTAAAATTGGTATTGAGAGGTTTTTTGAAGTGTCGAATTCGAACCTGATGTTATTATTGCTCTTACTAGTAGGGGGCGCCACCTCGTCTCGTCTTTTTCTTTTTTGAAGATTCATAAATTTTTTGAGCGTACTTCTAGCACATTTTTCAGTGGAAAAATCAATTCTTCTATGATATCTACGTAAAAAAGCTACCTTTGGTACAAGTCGCTATAAGCAACAGTTCTCTAGATATTTGGACTTGAAAATTTCATGTCGATTATTTGATAATCGATGCGTGTTGAAGTTACCTTATTTTGCATTTTTCACAAGAATGCTTAGGAAATGCATTTGACGTTTGATTAAGTAGTTTTGGTTTTTTGTAGTGGGCGCCACCTATTCTATTTATTTTTACTCGTTTGAAATAGTTATTTTTTTATCAGGGGTGCAAAATCTGTATTTGGGTTTGAATAAAATTTGCAAGAAATATCAACATTTCAAGAAATTTTGAATATGTAGAATAAAATAAAGAAAGGAAACTGAATTGTATTCAAATAAATTCTTTGAAGTGTCTACCTTCAGCAAAGATACAGGCATTCAGTATTCTAGTCATTGAATCTCGTACCCGCTCAAAAATTATTGGTGTGTTTCTCATTGTTATACAGGCGTCTACTATTCGGTTTCTTAGATCTTCCCCGTTCGCTACTGGAGTTTTATAAACTAGTGACTTCAAATGTCCCCAAAAATAAAAATCGAGAGGGCTTAGATCTGGGGACCGTGGTGCCCACGCCTGATTAGGTTCTTCTACGCCCCTACCGATCCATCGATTTGGAAAAACAGTGTTGAGGAATTCTCTGGCTACAACGCTAAAATGTGCCAGAGTTCCATCATGCATAAACCACATGCGGATACGAATTTCTAATGGCACATTCTGAAGTAGTCCCGGCAATTCATTTTCTAAAAAGTCTCTGTAAGTTGCGCCATTCAGTCGGAACGGAAGAAAGAAAGGACCTATCAAGTAATTATCAATCATTGCCGCCCATACATTTACAGAAAATTGATACTGATAATGTCTTTCACTAACTGCGTGCGGATTTTCCAGAGCCCAAACATGGTTGTTATGAAAGTTTGTGATAGCATTTCGGGAGAAGTTTGCCTCCGCCGTGAAGAGTACATATCTTGAAAATTGAGGATTTCCAGCCAATTTTCTCAAAAACCACTGACACATAGTAATCCGTTGGGGAAAGTCTCGTGGCAAAACAGCTTGTACCCTTCGAACATGGTATGGATGAAATTGTTGATCGTGGATAATTCTCCAAACTGTGGACTGAGTAGAATTGAGAGCTTCAGCAATTATTTTTGTACTTGTTTCTGGATTCTCCTCGAGAGCGTTCAAAACTGCTCCTTCCAATTCTGTGGTTCGGACTGCTCGTGGTCTTCCAATAATAACAGCTGCCCTTTCGAAGCTACCTGTTTCTGTCAAACGACGGTGGAGACTGGTAAATGTTGGAGCTGAAGGCAGTACTCGATTAGGAAATCGCTCCTGGTAAATACGTCTTGCTTCGCGCGCATTGCCATCCGCAAGGCCATAAACGAAATGCATATCGGCTAAATGAGCATTATTGTATACTTTTCCCAATATCAATTGCAGAAGCATGAAAAAGTCTTGCGGCGAAATCCTGTGAGAAGCAGTGGCGGAAATAACTAATTTCATTTAGATATTTTAAGATTTTAAAAATACTTCATAAATAATGAAAAATGAAAAAAATTAAAGACAAGCTTTTATTTATACAAATACATTAAGAAAGAAAAATAATTTCTTCCATTGTTTGATGTAGGTTATTATTATATCCTAAAACGTATTTCGATCGGCACACACCCAGACCATAGACGCTACTGGTTTTTAATCTTTCAGAGCTATTAAAACACAAATATAACGCGTTATTTATGACCTCCCATCGTATAGACACCCCTGCCAGCATTGATGTCCGACTTGATTGGCCCAGACGAATCGGTTGTACAACAGACAGCCGTCACTCAAGTCCACGTTGACTATCGGCTCTTTTGATCCACCGTTTGCCGACGGCGAATGTTTACGAGTAGTACAGATTATTTTTCGTTCCGTTTCTTCGCATATACGCTCGTGTTAGCGGAGTGAATTTTTGCTCCCTATAGAAATAGCTTCTGCAATTGATATTGGATGGACTATACAAATAATACATTTTTTCCAAATTAGTGTTTTAAAACTTACAGAAATTTCAACAAAACAACAAAACGTTTAACTGTCACATAATATGTAATTACCAGAACTACTTACTTAAACGTCAAGTTCATTTCCTAAGCATTCTTCTGAAAAATGCAAAACACTGGTTATAACTTCAACACGCATCGATTATCAAATAATCGACTTGAAATTTTCAAGTCCAAATATCTAGAAAACGGTTTCTCATAGCGACTTGTAACAGGGGTAGCGTTTTTACGTAGGTATGCTAGAGGAATTTATTTTTCTACTAAAAAATGTGCTAGAAGTACGCTCAAAAAAGTTATGAATCTTCAAAAAAGAAAAAGGCGAGACGAGGTGGCGCCCCCTACGAGTAAGAGCAATCATAACATCATGTTCTAGTTTGACAACTCGAAAAACCTCTCAATACCAATTTTCGTTTATTTAAGGTCGGTATTTCGAAAATTATTTAAAAAAAAAACGAAAATAAAAATAAAATTTTAACACCCTGTATCTTGGAAACGAAGCGTTTCCGGACATATATTTATTTGGACAATTCATATCAGAATATTGTTAGAAATCACCTCCTGAAGTTTGTCAGAGTACTTTTGAATCACCCTGTATAACTTTGTCTGGACGGTCGAGTGATATCCGTAGCTCATTCCCAATCCAAATATGAGTGGGCCTTCTATTTCTTTTTCCAATATTCTCTATTCGTCTATTTTGAAATCCATATGATCGATGAGGCCTTAAAAGTGTACAATCAAAGATTCCTCGCAACTTTCCGCTTTTGTTACTACGTGGGTTCCGTTTTTCTTCTTTACAAAGCCTTCCTCTTTGCCAGTACCGATAATTTCAAGTTTTAGTGAATAACTATCGAACATTGCCATCCACCCGTTTCTAGTTCAGACACAACGTTGAATCATTCGTTGAATAAAGCAATTAGGTATTCCTCCACTGATCTGAGGCCTTTTTATGGATGGTAACCAATAGGAAATAGAAACCGCAATACATATTTTACATGACAAATGATAAAATTGGTGCTAATTTGTCACTCGTTAAATTTACTTTCATTCAACATTTTCTTCGTGCCATATTACGATCAATAAATGAAATCGATATCCATGAACCCAATCAGATTCGAGGGTTACTAATGGAAGAGAAAGATTCGGGAATCCATTTACTTAATCAACGAAGGGATCGAATTCAAAAGAAGACAGGATTACATTAATTTAAATGTGTTTGGCTGAGGACAAATCAGTCAGAAAAAGTACATTTGTCTATAAAAGCTCAGTTATCCTGCATCGAAATGGAAAGCAAGATTCTGTTCACCAAAATTAACAATAAACTGAAATTTATGGTACCTATCTATACCGGGTGGTCCACTTACGACTATCCACCCTCAATAACTCCCAAAAAAATCATTTTACAAAAAAATTGGCGAAACACGTTGATTTTTGTTTGGAGGGAGACACCATTTGACGAGAAGGAGATATGTTATACTTCAACCCCCTACTCCCCAGATCAACCCCCTCTATAATTTTAATAGGGAATGAGGGCTGTGTCATACATCATTGTGAAGGTAATTCAATTCTGATACTAGCAGTGCAAAATTTTCTGAATTTGAATGGGGCGTTCTGGAGATATTCGAGTTCAAATGTTCAGAATGATCCCCATTATTGTCTCCCAGACAGTAGTACAGTTCAGTCGTAATTATCCACCGATTGTCTTATTTTATTTCCTCACCAAGTACACGTTCCAGTTTTTTGTTGTCAACATGATTGTCAAAGAAGAAATACTAATCTCTGAGAACCATTTTTTTGTGAAATGGTGATAGTGTAGAATCGAAAAGTGACCACGTATTCCAACAATTCTACTTGTATCGCGATGGTTTACACAAAAGACGACAAAGTTGAAATTATTTTTATTTTTGATGCTCAAAATGAGTGTGCATGAGCAACAGCTCGGATTTTCAATGAGAGACACGAAAACAGAAACGTAACTCACAAGTGAGTATTAGGAAAAATGGTTATAGAAGAAGGTTTTGGTATTTTTTTATCAATCTAGATATATCTTGGATCTTGTGGTGAAATTCCGTGAGACTGGATCAGTCGCCGATAAAAAAAATAATAGGATGGCGTCTGTTACAAACGAGATCAATCAAATAGAAGTTTCAGGACAAGTTGCAGTCGACCCAACTTTGTCTACACGGCAAATCAGTAGCATAACAGGCATATCGAGAACTTCCATAATGAGGGTGCTAAAATTGCACAGATTTCATCCGTATGAGTTGCATCTTCACCATGAACTGAATGAGGATGACTACGACAGACGATCTGAATTTTGCAAAAATGTAACAAGAATGATACAGAGGAACCACGGATTCATCAAGCATATTTGCTTCAGTGATGAGTGTTCATTTTTTGTAACGGGTTACTGAACAGACACAACTCTTGCTATTGGAGTCAACAACAACCCCCACCTACTTAGAGAAGAGCACACACAATGGTCTCAAAAGTTGAATGTGTGGGCAGGGATTCTGGGTAATAAAATCCAAGGTGATTTAAATGGTTCGGTTTATTTGGATATGCTGCAGAATCTGATTGAACCACTTATTTTAGATGCTGTTGACACGGACCTTGATGATGATGGTAATCCAAATCTATTAGCAGATAACATTTATTTCCAGCAATGGCTATCCCAAACTTTTCCAAACAAATGGATAGGTCGTCGAGGTCCAATAGAAAGGCCGGACTTGGTACCCAATGATTTTTTTTGGGGTCATTTGAAATCCGGTATTTATAAAACTCAACCTACTGACCTGATCGATTTGGAAGGAAGAATTATAACTGAATGCCAGGCAATTACCAGAGAAACAGTTTCAAAGGTGCAGGAGGCATTTGAAAATAGACTATATTACTGTCTGGGAGTTAATGTCAGTCATTTTGAACATTTTTTGTGAATAATTGTTTGATAATCTATTTCGTATAATTTATTTACTCACAATTCACCAATGTACCATTTGAACTCGAATATCTCTTGCACGCCTTTTTCAAATTCAGGAAATTTTGCACTCCTAGTATCAGAATTGAATTACCTTCACAATGGTGTAACACACGACCCTCATTCCCCATTAAAATTATAGATGGGGTTGCTCTGGGGAGTAGGGGGTTGAAGTATAACATATCTTCTTCTCGTCAAATGGTGTCCCCCTCCAAACAAAAATCGATGTGTCTCGGCGATTTTTTGTAAAAAAAATTTTCTGGGAGTTATTGAGGGTGGATAGTCGTAAGTGAACCACCCGGTATAGATAAGTACCATAATTTACGGAAACAAGAACATAACAAAGCCAAAATAGCTAATATATTTTACCAACACTATGCAAGTATAGAGAAGGGAATGGCGAAAAAAAAGCAAAACAAAAAATTAATTATAAAAAAAGCATATCCAATGTTACTATGTCTAGTGTTGTTGAATATAATTGAAGAATTGAAATATGATAAGAGTCTAGGAACTTACGGCATAAGCTTCGAACACATAAAACTAATCGTGAATTACATAAAGGAGCCCTTCACTCATATCATCAATGAGATGATAGAGAAAGGAATTTTCTGTTGTATTCAAAACAGCAACAATAGAACATTTGTACAAAAAAGGGGATAAGAGAGAAATATTGAATTTGGACTATAATTCAATATATCTCTTTGATAAATACAAGCAGAAATAGCCGAGAATACATTAAAAAGTAGAATTATGGAATTTTTTTGGAAAAAAAACATTTACTTACCAAAAAGCCAATTTGGCTTTAGACCAAAAATGTCAACACAAGGTGCAATATTGCATTTAACAAGCAGTATATATGAATGTCTAGATGAGGGGAAATGGATCTGGAAAAACTAAAAACTAGGTTAAGTGAAATGGAACTTTTTCTGAACTTGGAAAAAACCAAGTACATAACATTTTCTTGTAATACAAAAAATTTACTCAATATACAGAGTCTAAGAATATCTAATGATGGCCAATTGGCCTTGGAATAAAACTAGATAGGCACTTGAAATAGGATAGACACGTAATCAGAGTCGTGAAAAAGATAAGATCAATTATGTCCACTTTCAAACAGTTGAAAAATATCCTTGATACTAAAGAGCTCAAAATAATTAACCACTCTCTGGTAGAATCTCACATACAATATGGCATATCAGGATAAGGGACACTGTATCATTCAAAAATACTTTTTAAATACATATTCAACCGAAAACCTCTTTAGTGAAATCCCAATTTTTAACATCACAAAATTATACCTGATATTAATGACTTAGACAAAAAAAACAACAAAGTGCCAGCCACCATCTTTTACAATACACGCTAATGATGTATCACTGATTTCATCTGATACTCAAGAATGAAAAAATGGAAGCACTTTGATTGGAGTAAATAACTGGTTCTTGGCTAACTATCTTTTCTTCGATATTGGCAAAACAAAGTGTTTGCGATTTAATAACCTATTGAAATATTTCATTTGGACCCATAACTTCTGATGGCAGTCTTTATGATTAATTGTTGAGCCTATCAATTCAGAAACATGAGAGGAATTTTAATTTCGATCGATTGTTGTCGTTTTAAAAATGAAATCAAAAGGATTAATGAAATAGCAATAATCATTCGATATTCACCAGAAAATATTGATAAGCGTTTCACACGTTTATTGGATTAAACCACCACTCTTAGAAAAACGGCGGAAAGCAAGGGATTCATGAAAATCCCTCTCAATCCAAAACGCACGAGAGTTCTCTACGGGATGTGAATCTCCAAGCAGTTCATAGCAATCTTGCGAACGTTATTAGAGAACCCGAAGGATAATACTAAATAAGTCGGGAATTAATGAAATTAGCTGTCAAAATTGTGACAAAGTCTATTACCGTTAGACAAAATGTTCAATTTCTAGAAGGTTCCATGAACATGTGGCCCATGCTACCCACCGAAGGGAGAATAGGTCACGTGTAGCAGACTATATGATAGAATCTGCTCAGAAAATTAATGTTCCCAATTTGAAAATGGTCGAACCGGTCTCAATTTACTTAATGACGATGAAGGGCCGATGTATTTATTCTACCTCGTTTACTTTAATCCCCAGAATATCATCGAAATCCCATTAGCGAGATGAGGAACACCAATAAGTATAAAATAACCCAATTAGAAATACTGCAGTTATACAGTGCACGTCTGAAGTCCGTGCCCCCCCTACTAATTTTGGAACCACCTGGTATATCACAACGAAATTTGGAGGGCTTGAATAAGAGATAAAAACCTACTTTTTCATGACAAAATCACAGCTACAAGTTTTGAAATGGGGGCTGAGCACCTTCTTCAATAGTTTTTTCGAATAGAACACCCCGTATATTATTCCATTTTAGAAATCTGCTCATCATTCTCAACAGTTTTCTCGAATACACTTTACTCCTAAATTCAATTGTTTTCGAAATATTAACGTTTGAAAAGTGACATACCGGTTTAAAATGAAGTATGGATTTTGGTCACTTCCGGTGAAACATTTTGCTAACTAAACGTTATTATTAATTTGTAGTTGAATCTCTTAATGAATTCGACTGATGAGAGGCGTAAAGAGAGTTTATTAAGGATAAACAGTACCGCTTACCGGGAAATCTCGAAGCCTACGAATGTGTTCTGTAAATTCACAATCAAAACAAATTAGTTACCTTAAAAATTATAATTTATTTTTGAATAACACTTTTATTCAACCCCAACAATCATTTCATCAAGTGTTCAATGTGGCCCCCTCCTAAATCATACACGTTTCAGGAAGGAACGCTCCGGTCCCGATCATCCTCCGTGAGAGCATGCAGGATTTTCATTTCATAGGGATGAAACTTTTCTTTTTTAAGGACTCTTTGGGCACTTTTTGAACTTACTCCACAGGATTCAGCAACTGCAGACGTCGACTGAGTCGGATTGATTGAATACAAGTAAACATGGATACATAAAAAGCAGATCCGTAGAAACAGCAATCACACAGTTCACTGAAAAAATCCTTGAATCATTCGAAAATAATGAAATCGTGCTGGGTATTTTCCTAGACCTCTCTAAAGCATATGACTGTTTGAATCATGACTACCTACTGATTAAACTCGAAAAATATGGTATTAGAGGAAATGCTTCAAATTGGTTTGAATCCTATTTGAAACATCGTCAACAAAGAGAAAAAATTATAACTGATGGACATGCAACCACATCTAACTTACAACATACCAAGATGGGGGTCCATGATAAAGTAGGTTTTTATCTCCTATGTGAGCCCTTCAAATTTCGTTGCGATATATCAGATGGTTCAAAAATTAGTAGCGGGGGAACGGACATTCTTGTTTATTATTCAACACAACAAAGATCATCCTCAATTATACCAAATCCAGGTATTGTCTCGAATAACAAACGATAATAAAAAAGCTGGAAATGTCCGATTCAAGGTCGAGTTGAAGAAATAAGAACAACACGTTTACATATTTGTTAGTCTCACTTCCTCAAGATTCTGATAAAATTTATATAACGCAGGTCTATGGGAGGCCAAACCTGCATATCAGTATTCTGACTCATTATTCATTGGATATTCAAGGATTGACGAGGTTACCATTTCAATAATTATCTTCGAATCTGCATCGTTTGTTTTTACATAAATTATTTCATTTGTCACAAATGTTAATATGAATTTAATTCATAATACTCGTTTTCCCAAAAATGACTTTGGAATAATCTAAAAACATTTCTAATCCATATACTTGGACTTTATACAGAAAAATTATTGAGCTATTATAGACCAATCAATAGAGGTTGTTGAGTGACAAAAATACTACCAGGAAACCGACTGTGCCATCTTACGGAAGGCGGTCCGTAGTTATATCCTGTTTTGTTTCATACTCCCAACTGTCATTGCTTAATTTATTATAAACATTTGAAAGCATTTTTTTTTCATTGTTTTTGACTTGTTACTTAAAAACTAATGAAGCAATCTCCATACTTTCCATGGACGAATTGTAGAGAATCAAAATGCAAAGAATATGAGCGTTTTTAAAAAAAATCAAATACCGCTATTTTTCAAGTTTTGAAGTGGGCTCTCCACGACATAGTGGTGATTGATATGTTCTTCATGTGTGAAAAACACAGGTAGTGTTGGATTATTAGTTTTGGCATTTGATTCTTTTAATGCACTTTATTGCAGCAAACCAGGATGCGTCATAGGTGGTCCGATTTCAGTAGTTCTAGAATATTTTGAGAGATGAAGTATTGTACTACAAAATTACCATTTTAATTTTCCGTTAAAATGCTGCGAACTAGGTGAGAAATACTTGCAAACATGCATGAAAGCGGCTCAGGAGTGGGAGTAGAGTAGTAGATTCATAACGGGCGCATCGCGCTTGTATTAATATATATATATATATATATATATATATATATATATATATATATATATATATATATATATATATATATATATATATATATATACGCTTCCCCGCGTCTGCTGCTCTACCACCACTACTCAGCCGCTTTCACGCACTTGCCCATTTTCGGTCATGTCCGCAAGTATTTTTCACCTATTTTGCAGCATTTTAACGCAAAAAGAGAAAATACGTTTTGTATTACTATACTTCTACTCAAGAGATCTCTTTGAAAAATTCGAATAGGACCACCTGTGACGCATCCAGGTCTGCTGCAATAAAGTGCATTACAAATTTCAGATTGCAATTATGCCAAAACTAATGATTCAACAGCGCCCGAGTTCACACATAAAGTACATATTGATCACTACTATGTCGTGGAAAGCCTGCATCACAACTTGAAAAGTGGCGGTGTTATGAATTTGAAAACACGCTGATTTTTTACGATTTTCCCGGTTTTTCTCCGTTACTAATAATCCGATTGAGTCGCATTGGGGCTCATTTTTTTGCATTTTGATTCTCTACTATTCGTCCATTGAAAGTATCGAGATTGCTTCATTGGTTTTCAAGTTACAAGTAAAAAACGATAAAAAATTAAAAAATTGCTTTTAAACGTTTATAACAAATCAAGCAAATGACAGCTGGGAGTAGGAAACATAACAGGATATAACAACGCAACGTCTTCCGTATCGTGGTACCGTCGGTTTCCTGGTATTTTTGTCACAGAATCAATAGAGCAGAAAATCCCTATTGATTGGCCTATTTATGATTACCAGTGAGCGTATTTTTTTATACACAAAACTTTTTGTAGTTTTCATGATTATTTCCTCATTGGATAGAGTATACCTCGAAGTTGGTCACATTCAAATTTAAGGGTAGAAAAATAGGGAATGATTCATTTTTCACCTGTGAACCGATTCTGTTAACACTTGGCACACATATGTGGTTCTGAAGACACTACAACATAATGGGGACCTTGACCTAATCTGATGATGGAGACGGACGACGGTTTCCTTGTGTTTGGGCTTATTATTTGCTTCCAAACTTTTTTTTTCTCCTCAGTATTAGAATCTTCTAAATATCGTTTTCTCATTAGAGCAGTATTGTAAGCCCACCCATGTTGATATAACAAGGTTGTTGTTTTATATAGTACTAGCTGACCCAACAGACATTGTCTTGTCCAAATTTCCATATTCCCTAAAAAAAATCCTGAAAACTCGTCCGCGTAGAATTTCTTTATTCCTATGTTTTTCTTTTTGTTGTTCCGTATAGCTTGTGCTTTTTACTCTGCCCGCTTCCCCTTCTCCCGTTTTCCCGTTTCCTTATATTTCCGAATCTTACACTTTCGTAAAAACCATCCTTGGGCTATTACGAACATTCAAAAACAATTACCCAAATCGGTCCAGCCGTTCTCACGTATTGCGCTTACAACGACATTTTTATTATAAAATATTGAAGGTGGATTTATAAACTTAAGTGGAGGTTTGTGAGATGATTGAGAAAAACTGAAGATATGTCCTTAGTAGGGTCATAATTTCCTATGTTCAATAATCGCATAATACTAATTTCTTACAACATATCTCTTGAACATTTTCTAATGTTGGGAGAATCGGAAACATAGTACAGGTGAGTCAAAATGAGATCGATAACTCCATTTTTCATTCATCATATTATTTGATCGAATTGATGTCGTGGATTCACTGATATGTTACCATACTTTCTTGCATATGATTGTTTTGACAGATCAACTGACAAACAAACACAACTTCAAATTCATAATACTCCACTTAGATAAGAGTTGAGGTCTGAAATAATGTTTGCGAAAAACTGAAGATGAGTACTCTTAATTTGTTGAAGTTTATGTTGGAGTATCATTATCAAAGCCATTTCTGATTGAATTATCTAGGAAAATATTATCCAATCAACATGTTTTTGATGAAAAAAAACAATTATTGTTTATTAATATCTACTCAAATGATTTCTTTCGATCCGTGATAACCAGTTGCAAAGTCGAGCCTTTCATGCTAGTTTGTGGTAGGCTGTTCAGTTCACCACTGATCAACGCATAAAACATTCACGAAATTTGGAACTGAAAAGAAACGTAGCCATTTTTTCATTGTTCCTGGTAGAAACACACTGATATATCGATACTTACATTGGACATAATTGACAGTAACCCAAAACAGTTCACTAATAACATACATTTCCATCAATACTTTCATGTTTATAGAAGTTTGTACTGAAAACTCATTAAAATCTTGAAGCAAAATCATTACAATGATAGACTAATTGCCACAAAAAAATAAACATGACGAATGCTGGTATATAATAAATGATATTCGTCAAACAAGTCGTGGAAATCAAGTTGACCTTTATGAGGACCTTTCATCCAACCTCCTCAATGATTACTATTGTAATATTGCAAGCAAAATAACATCAAACATGACTTCCTCCACAGACCCCATGAGTTATTTGAATACTGAAACCCCCAAGTTCCTTTTATTTTATTCCACCAATACCCAGGAACTGAAAGAAGTCCTTCTGAGTATCAGAAACAGAAATTCTGCTGGGGAGAATGGTATATCAGTAAATATTTTCTTAAATTTGCCTGATTCTGCATTAGATGCACTAGCTTCCGCTATCAATAACTCATGGCAATCTTGGCATTTTTCTCCGTGTCTGAAATCAGCCAAGGTAATTCCGCTTTATAAAGGGGGGAAAATCGACCAACCCTCTAATTATCGCCCCATTTCATTGCTATCGATACTATCCAAATTAATCGAAAAACTCGTGAAGACTCGCATCATGGTCTTCATAGGATATCACAGCCTACTGAACCACAACCAGTTCGGTTTTCGAAGTAATAAGATTACAAATGATGCAATGTTCAAACTCTTGGAACATCTTTATGGTTAAATTAACGATGTAAAAATTCTTGCAGCATCGTTCTGTGACTTAACAAAAGCCTTTGATTGTGTGAGTCACAGAATACTGCTACAAAAACTTGAATTTTATGGATTTAGAGGATGTGCGCTTCACTGGTTCCAGTCTTATTTGACGAACCGGACACAAAAAGTATTCTTCGGACAGAATTCTTCATTATGCGAAAACATTAACTGCGGCGTTCCACAGGGGTCAGTTTTGGGACCAGTACTCTTTTTGTTATACCTAAATGATCTAGGGCTTCTTAATGTTCGAGGCAAGTTCACTCTCTTTGCTGATGATACCACTATTTTGTGGCACGGAAAAGATTCTTCAGAATTGAAGAAAACCATTCAGAATGATTTAGAGAAAGTTGAGGAATGGTGCGACTGTAATTTGCTTGCATTGAATATCAACAAGACCAAATCACTTTCCGTCAAGTGTGACATTGAAGGTATAACTATTGGCCATGATACACTAGATCGTGAACACAACACCAAATTTCTTGGCTTAATAATTGACACCGAGCTGAAATTCCAAAAACACATTTAATCTCTCAGTGAAAAACTGGCCTCAGGATGTTACGCCGTAAAAATGGCCACAAGCGAGATTGGTTCTGAAACAGCAAAAACAGTTTATTCCCACCTCAGATACGGAATTGCCTTCTTGGGCATGTGCAGCCAACAAAGGCTCAATAACATGATCATTTTACAGAAGCTAGCGTTAAGATACATATGTAGGGTATCTCCCAAACATTCGTGCAAATTGCTATTTGTCTCTGAGAGAATACTCACTCCATGTTCTTTATTTATATTAGAAAGCGTGTGCTTAGTTTTAAAAACCGTGATAGCTCATCAAGTCATCAGATACGTCACAGAAACGTAGGATAAATAATCTAAATCTACCTCTGCCTAACCCTCCTATACTTTGACCCGGATATCAATTATATATGAAGGCATAAAAATATATAATCACCTACCCGTACACATAAAGTGTATTAACTCTTCTAAAAAAATTCAGAAGTCTGTTAAAGATGTATTTCTTGAGGGAGCTTACTATCATTTGGAAGAGTAGTAGTCCGAGAATTGGTAGAGTATGCAGTTTCGTATAATTGTACAGCTATATATACGTGTTTCTATATGTTAATTTGTTTGTATCTTATGTGTATATTTATTTAAAATGTTTTATACTCTTGTGCAATGATGACAAATAAGTTTTTAAGCGCATCTGACGTACTACTTCAATAATGTGTAGGTGCTGTAATTGATTTTTATATTATTTACCTACAATTATTGTTAAAAAATGTATTTCTAGCTTTGTCAATAAGAACATGTTTATTTTTTGACAATAAAGTATATTTCTCTCTCACTCTCTCTATTATTGTCTTCTGTATCTGTATAAGTCATCTGTCATCATTTCAGTCGTGAACATCGTTTCAAACTGGATTATTCATTTGAAGAATATACAGATATGCATTTTGTTCATGGTGAAACAGGAGGAAATGCTAGAGCCGCTGCTGAATTATATCAACATAGACAACATAGATATCCATAGCTGTGCATTCAGTAAACACTATTGTGGTGCGAATAGAACAAGAAGATATAATGTTACGGAAGTACAAATTTTTGAACGATTAGCAGCAGATCCTTCTACCAGCACTCGGGCTATTTCGTATAGATTACAAGTGTCACAATCAACAGTAAGTCGGGTAGCACGTGAACAACTATTGTATCCATTTCGCCAACAGAAGGTGATGGCCCTAGATGCTGGTGATTATGGTCCTCGTAGATTTTTTTGTGAATGGTTTTTGAGGATGTATGAAGGAGCAAACGACTTTTCTATGTTCTATCCACGGATGAGGCATGTTTCACAAGAGATGGATATTTCAATAGAAGGAAATGTCATTTTTGGGATGAACAAAATCAGCATGGAATGTTTCGAAAAGGCTACCAACAAAGGTTTTCAGTGAATATTATATATAATTACGAATTAACGATTAGAAATTATCAACTATAAGAATTGAGGAGGCGTTTATAAAAATCATCATCTTAAAATTTAGTGTTTTGTGCTGACGTTCAGGGCAGATAAAGTGTTCTGTGATTATTAAGTATTTTTGGATATGTTCGAAAACAGAGTTGGAAACATAAAATTGAGAAAAGCCTACTATCTCGGTTAAACCGTTTACTTGGTAATGTCAATGTAAGGAACTAATATCTCTATGCGCATGCGTTGAATTTATATTTGTTAATTCTTAGTTGGAAAGATGAAACATGGCCATCTCTCAGTTAATTGATAATTTAAATGAAGATGAAAGATTTTAAATCCCAGATTCATCTTTCTTAATTTTCAGTTGTTGATTCAATTCTCAGTTTAGTTGAGTATATAAACCCAGCATTACATTATATAACAATTAATATTTACAGTCTGTAATTATGTTGAAAAAGGAAATACTTTCGATTGCATATTGCATAGAAAGATTTTTCTGTGAATTGAAAATACGATAAAAAAAGGAAAAATTCCGGTTAAGGTTAAAAATTAAAAAAAAAAAAAAAAAAAATGAAATTATTTTTTGTGAATATCTAACAGAAAACAAATCGTGGATTTTTCAATTCACAGAAAAAAAAAACTATTTAATATTTAATTGAGAGTCTTTTCCATTTCCAACATGAATACCCCACAAGAGGTTATATTGAACGATGGAAGATAGTGATTCAAGTTTATCTTTTAGCCGCAGATGATTCCACATCTGATTATATGAACATCCTGTTCATATTTTCAATCAAATCTATGTAATTACAGTGCGGTTTTTAACCCCCTGTTAACTTTTGAACAATGAAAAGAAAAGGTGTAGAATGAAATTACCGATACTCCTTTTTGAAATGAAAGACATTGTGAGTGCCCGATAGATGGCGCGGGGGGAACATCAACTAAAAAATTTCAAATAGTTTGGGGGGTCAAGTGGCACGTCCCCTCAATTCTCATTCAATAAGTTTTTATTTTAATAGTTGAAGTAAGATAGGTAAGTATTTCAAAAGTAATCAAAAATCAACTAGTCAGTTATAATCAAAACAAAATAAAATAAAAATGTAACGTGAAATCCCCAGCGATAAACACCTGCACACTATGGGTATGCAAAGAACGCAGACTATGTGTGAAGAAGGAGGAATCAGCCTTTCATATCATACGAAAAACATGCTAAATGGGCTTTTGTACCTTGCAAAAGAAAAAATATAACGGAGAGGTTGACAACTCCTTACACATTCTTGAAAATAGATCCTCGGCATATCGAAAATGTTTGTATTTCGAACGTAATAAAAAACAGTACTTATCATGTAATATTTTCTAATTGTTTTTGGAATGAATTATCTATAAAAAAACGACGAAAAATCAAGAATTTTAAATGTTTTAGAGAATAACAATCCTTGGAGATAAACGATGCCAATCAAAAAACATTCGATGGGAATTACCGATGGTGAATTATATACGTGAATAAATTATCAGATTCCAAGCGGTGGTTAATGTTTACAAACAAAGATCTGGTTGCTGAATCGTTGAAACTGTTCACCGCCTATGGGCATTTATATGGAATTATCATCCCATTCGCATCAATAAGACAAAAAACAAGGATGTCAAAACATTTGGTTTATTGCAATTATAGAAGTTGCAGGCATATATTCGAAATGTAACGTTTCTTAAAATGAAGTTCTTGGGTATTATTAAAAACCACTTAGATTTTCATTTTCACACGAAGTTTTTACAAATAATTTTCTATCAATAAAATTCAACAAGGCAGTCTAACTAATCTTGTAATTTTTTATAGTGAGCACTCTTCAGCATAAAATATACAAATAATATGAAGTCTTTTTCTCGAAAAATTATAAAATATACTCCAACATTATCCTTTTAAAATTGTTTTCTGAAAAAAATCGCTAACCTACCTCAATTATTGATCTGTTACTCGAAAAATCGTACAACTGTTCTGAAAAACATACTGTTGACTTCATAGGTTGGTGATTTTCAGTATTGCTTTCGATAATAGTAAGACATTTTTATTTTCATATGTCTATATTGTCGTCTAACTCAATGGAACTTTTGAGCATTGATAGTTTGGACCATATGATTCCTTCACTCTCCAATGCTTGAATTTGTTCAAAATGAGCCAACAAAATATATTTTGGATATATTGTTGCCTATTTTTGCACATATTTTTTTAGTTCTTAGCAGCGATTGCAGCGCCTTCGATATCTCCGGCAGTTACTCTCTAAGTCACTTCTTCAAAATTCTTTTTTCTCACCACTTCCACACATTTTTATCCTATTTTTATTATACAAATCACAACAATTAACGAGATGGTAATTGAAAATTATGACATATATATAAATATATATATATATATATATATATATATATATATATATATATATATATATATATGCCGGGTGAGTGAAATTCGAGTAGATGTATGGGGATCTCGGAAACGGTAAGTTGCGTATTATGCAGCTCATTACTATAATGTTGAAAAATCTGAGCTAGCCCTCTCACTTTCAGAGATTACAGGATGGGGCACCTCCCCAATAAATTATAATTTTTCAGTGAACTTATTTGTTTTGATTATGAATTTACAGAACACATTCGTAGGCTTCGAGATTTTCCTGTAAGCGGTCCTGTTTATCCTTAATAAACTCTCTTTCGCCTAATATTAGTCGAATTCATTAAGAGATTTGACTACAAATTGATAATAACGTTTAGTTAGCAAAATGTTTTACCGGAAGTGACCAAAATCCATTCTTCATTTTAAACCGGAATGTCACTTTTCAAACGTTAATATTTCGAAAACAATTGAATTTAGGAGTAAAGTGTATTAGAGAAATCTGTTAAGAATTGTGAGCAGATTTCTAAAATGGAATGATATACGGGGTGTTCTATTTGAAAAAGTTATTGAAGATGGCGCTCAGCCGCCATTTTGAAACTTTTAGCTGTGATTTTTCCATGAAAAAGTAGGTTTTTATCTCCTATTCAAGCCCACCAAATTTCGTTGCGATATATCAGGTGGTTCAAAAATTAGTAGGGGTGAACGGACTTCAGACGAGCACTGTTTATATATATATATATATATATATATATATATATATATATATATATATATATGGGTTAATGAGAATCTTGATAATAGTTATATTTCTGGATTTTTCTTGGGTTATTTGATTCGTTTGTAGGAAGATAATAAAATGTACGCTGTTTTTAACGTTTCGCCCTCGTTTGGGGCATCTTCAGTAAGAATATATGTGCTTCTGAAAATAAAATTCCCAATTTAGAAACATATGTAAGATTAAAGTTAGGTTACATGTAAAAAAATAGTGAAATACTATCGTGTGACGTACCTTGGTTAAACCATATTATAATACAACACTAATATGGTTCAACCAAGGTACGTTACCCGATAGTATTTCACTATTTACCTACATTTAACCTAACTTCGCCGCTCGCCTAACCTCAGCTGTCCTGATCAGACCTGAGTTAACGCTATTGCCGATGCCATGAAGATTCAAATAATGTGGAATGTTGAATTGATTTTGTGGTAAATGTAAAATCTAAACATTGCTTGCGACAGATATTCAATTTCAAAGTAATGAAAACAAACGAATCTCGTCATATTCAAACCGGTAGATGAAGTCAGAACTAGTAGATGAGGTCAACACAGCTTTGAGGCACTTATCGAATCACATTATGAAAAAATCAGTTGAAAAACACAAAAGACAAGTATTGTATTGTTAAAGAAATATCGACCATCATTGTGACCTAGTCTGATTCAGAATAACAAATCACAGTGAACCCTGTTGCCAAGTATTTTGAAGACAAGATAAATCACTCGTCGCATTTATGAATGAAGTAGTCGCCAATCACTAGTCGGGAAAATACTGTGCATATCTTAAATTAGTAAACGCTTTGGACGTTTTCATTCTAGAGATAATAATATTATATAATAATTTTTTATAGAATGGCGAATTTCCAGAACTATATCGCGATATGGATATGAAGGCTCCAAATTGACTTAAAGAGATCTACAATTCTTTTTTCAGAATGCATGATTGATAATAATATACGTCTTTATTATTTTAATGATATGTATAAAGAATATGAAAAAACTTATTATTAATTGTGAAATTAATGGGCGAATTTCATTCACAAGAAGACTTCAATGACTTTTCTTCCTGAAGTCTTCTCTGACTGAATTGACTTCGCTATTTTTTCCATAATTATTATATTTTTTGAATTTGAGGAATTCTGAAGAGATTCCATTTCTATGGAATAATTGTGATGCTGAGAAACTGTGTCGTACATATTTTATGTTTCAGTAGTAACCTAATGCATTAAATATATGGTAGACAAACCAGTAGACCTAAGTTGGATCCCTGAAACGAATGTAGGACACAATCCAAGACAAAAAAAAAACAAAAAATCCTAACGAATGAAGTTTGCGTCCGATAATGTTGAGGTCAATAATATCAAATGCCTTGGACAAGTCGAAAAATAGTTCTCCAACATACTTTCTTTCATCTAGTGTATATATTGACAGAATTTGTAAGTAATTCCGATCGACTTGCCAGGACACCCATGTTGATATTCAGAGAGTATTCCGAATTTGTTCAGAAATGAATACATTCTACTATAGACGCACTTTTCGATAATTTCACCTATTAAAAAGTTTTTGATAATCAGGAAATTACACCGACTCTATGGAGCGATTTTTATTAATGCTAACGGTGCGGCGATGTACAAAGCAATACTTTTTATTACTTTGGTAGAGATACAGTCTATTCCAACTGAATTCGTATTTTTCAGTGAACTTATTGGATCTAACACGTCACAACTCAGAAATGGAAGAAAATAAAATGTATTATTTTCATACATTGTTGTGTAATTGCTGAAAACATTTAAACTAAAATATTGTTCGATAGCATTTTTTGCATTATTTGAGAAAAAGTCATTGAAAGCATCAGCAATGACAGTTTTGTTCTCAACTATATTACCATCCACATTCATTTGATTACAATGTATTTGAACCTAATATTCGAAATTTTTACTGAAGATTATATATATATATATATATATATATATATATATATATATATATAATTTATATAAATATATATATATATATATATAAATAAATATATATAAATATATATATATATATATATATATATATATAGCGTCATGGCAACGTACATAATCACAATATAGATACATGTACGAAACAAGCCCCGAATTTTTAACGTATTTTGAATGTATTGTATAATTTCTTTACGATCGTCCACAAAACGAGCGTCTACTGCGACTGATAAAAAAATTCACACCCTTGTTATACTTGGATAACTGTAATTTCTCGCGACTCCCAAATAACTACATACTATTTAATAAAACCAGAAGTTTATTTATTTTCGTATTTTCAGGGATTCTACCAGAAGCCTTACAAACCAATTGCTTAAAATGCACAGAAAAGCAGAAAACAGTCACCATGCGTGCCATAAAAAGACTGAAGAAAGAGTATCCCAAAATATGGTCTCAACTCCAAAATGAATGGGACCCAGATGGCAGCTTGACAGCAAAGTTTGAAGCTACTTACGGAAATAGACAAAACGAACCTATTCCGCTAATATCTGTCAATATCCTCAACAGATTTGGTTCAGAGGATGATGCAGAAAGCAACAACCCAAGTACCAGTTCTACATCATCAGTACCGCCAACAACAACGAAGAACTCCATCGTATCTACGAAAAATCCAGGACCCCCACCAACAACAACGAAGAGTTTTATCGTATCTACGACAAAATCAGACAATAAAAGTGTGAAGTCGGGTTCAACCACCAAAAAAGTTATTGCTTCCACCACCGAATCAGTCAAGCTAGTCAATAGAATCATCACTAACACCCCCATAGTCACAAACACAATCACTAATAACTACAAACCTCCTCCATATCAATTCAGGCCACTGGCTAACATTGGAGCTAGTATAGAGGCTACGGTAAGTTTGGGCACTAATATTGTTGGTAATTTAGTAAGAGGCATTGGAGCTTTGGGAGAAAGGGTCGTAGAAACAGGAGCAGAAATTGCTGGGGTAGTACTGAAAAATATTGCCAGGCCTCTTTGAAACCTTTCTCCCAGACCACTGATCAGCTTTGTGTAATCGTTCAATGTTTAGGATCATTGCCTTCCAGCGTAGATTAATTATCATAGTAACTTATATCATGCTTTTAGATTTTCTTTGCTTTCGTATCACATGATCATTCACAGCGGATAACTGTAATCAGTTCATTGTGGGATGTATTTGGCATTACGTTAGTGACTAGATATAGGTGGGTCTTGATAATTAATGTATGTGCCTCTTGGATGGACCCGTTAAAAACTCACTGATATTATAAGTACGGTTCAGTCCTTTTTGCCATCCTCAACTCATATTATGGCGATTTTCCATTAGTTTTCTACCAGAACTTACTAGCTATGTTAGCTTGGTTTGCAATCATCGTAACTTATGTCTGCTGTTTTTTTTAATCGACCTCACACTCTTCTTTGTGCTCTCAACTACATTCTTATCTCCCTGTGTTCTTAATTCTTCATATTATTAGCGCTTCCGATTCCGTGAAGGCTACATAATTCAGGGTTCGATAAAGGAGTTGTTTATAAAAAAGCAGATAAATATGTAGTGATGAATGATAAGACAGTGCAGATGCCCGTTTGTTATTTTGACCCATCAGAAGAATCTTGTGACCATTTTTATTTATTTCTCAAAACGGATCTCATTCGGCTCTTACCCCTATTTGGAAATATATGGTTAGGTCACTTATTGATGTATATAGTATGATCTGAATAAGAATGTGTATTATTGCTGCTTCACATTCTGAGCAGATACCTCGTGGCAATTGCAGCGAATGCAGGATTGTGGATGAAAATAATAACGTCTTTACTGGCATTTGGAGAATTTTGGATCGACCAACTGGGTGTGCAGTTTGAGGAAACTAATATTTGAAGATATTTCCATTTCTACATCAATGGTCAAATATTTATACATTACAACTTCATAACATTATGAATATCTACATTTCATGGATGTAACCTATTCTACGAACAAGCAATGATAATGAACTTGTAGGCTCTGTAATAAAATGAATATTTCACGAAATAAAAGAAACACTTTGATAAATTAAACACTTCCACTGCACACAGATAAGTGTTGGCAGCCAAAAAAAATTGGTAATGTTTTTTTTTTCAAAAGGCTATAGGTATACATCAAATATATTTGGGTCAAGTGTAAATAAGAAATCATACCGATTCCTGTTGAGTTTGATGTTTCACCATATTTGTCATATTGAGATCTATAGAGTTTTCCGGTTGATGTGGTGTTTAGAAAATCAGCTTCTTGTGGAGTTCTGTAGCTCACATTTATCGTTTTATTTCATTGAAATGACACTGTTCCTGTGAGAATCAGCGGTATGAACTCATAGATACAACTGAAAATAGAAAAACAACAGGTATTGGATTAATTCACAGCTCTTCAAATAGGGAAGAATACCAATGTTATAAATCAATGTGGGTTATAATTCAAAATTCCTGAACCATAGTAGTTAGCGCAAATTGTATCGTGGATTGAAGGATCATTATTGACTCACCATCTACTATATACTCAATTCTAGGACAGTTGTGTCTGATCACTAACCCGTTTAAAAACACTGAAGTAAATCGGCCATTAGCATTCAGAACAATCTATGTTTTCAATTATAAGAATAAAATATTAGGATGAAAAGGTGAAGAATGGATAGCATCAATATATCTGATCCTTACTATCGTTTTTAGAACCTCCTTGACCTTGCTATGGCATGTTTTCTTCATCTCAAGACCATCTTTGTAGAACTTATTCTATCCACGGACAGCAATGGATGCTGAAAATTCCCACCAAGTGATGGGGATCCTTTTGAGTTCCACTAATTTTGACACAATTTCAATAATCATGCTAATCATTTTTTTCTTTCAGCTATTCAATCGCCAACATACACATTAATTTCATCAACTTCTTCTTTCAGGTGAGAATGGTGAAGTCGGTCGAAAAAAATATCTTTGAAATAGCTAAGAGAAAATTAATAATGTGGAACAATTTACTGACTGGATGACGCTTGAATGCAGACTGAAAAAAATAAAACGACTGAAACTGACAGAAGAAGTGATACATCCCGAGTCATTTTAATCAAATTGCCTATTGTAGTTTTAGTTTGCTTTGTAGCTCAGACATGAAATGAGATCATTCACATCGAAATTTTAAGTGATTGAAGGTCCTGAAATGAGAAGCAAGAGTTTTGTTGATTGTTCATTCGAAGAAGGATGAGAATCTTCAGTGAATGTATTTATGGAATAATCTCATTTCGGCTCTGTAACGTTAGACAATAATAGTAATCAGATGCATGGCTGATTTAGGTCAATCGTCCTATTTGAAATAATTAAAGTTGATTTGAATCCGGAATTAAAAGGGAATGTAAGTCTAGCCAAATATTATTGAAAGGTACAAGGTACTTGTTTTCAGTATTTTTTCCTGAATATCTATTTCATAGAGCACACAATTTTCAATCGAAAGGGTTCTCAGAATAATACTGAAAAAGATATTTATTGGTTTATAGGAAGCGTGTGTATATTTTTCGTTATAAAAATACTATGGATAATTAGCAAAAAATTAAAAGATTGTTCATAAAATAATTAAATTTTCATTTTGCATTTTCGTCAATTGAAAACATCTTTTTTGATGAGTATAGAAACATTAGCTCCGTTTTGGGGGTTTTTCCTCCTTCTGGAAGTGAAACATATCAAGTATATGTTCAAGAAAGTCATTGTAAATATATGTTCAGATTTTCTCATTTCTAACGGCCATGAGTTTCTCCCATGTAAGTTTGACCAAAACTATATTCAAAGTATATTTCAAATGTGTTTTTGTTATTCTTTGTTCGGATAATTCCGTTCTCAAGGTATTATAAATTGTTGTAAATTATTTTACTATTTTTCTGATTATTTAAATTTTTCCGAATAGATAAGGAACGTTGCTCAGCAGCTCGGCAGTCTAGCCATTGGTTGAATTTTTTGAGATTAAAAAGTGAAAATATATCAAGTTAGTAAATTTTCATTGTTGGAATCAATATTATAAATGTAATGCTTTGAACCAGGCACATATAATATGAGTTGAAATATTCACAAGCTTGTTTTTATCAAAATGATTTTCATTCTCATGACAGATAAGCAATGAAGTCGAAAGCGAAAAGCAATGAAGTCGAAAGCGAAAATGAAAAATAATATATCTATTTCTTTGTGTTATACTCATTTTCTGTCGTTTTTGGACTTTTATGGATTTGGAATGATGACAAAATTGTTCCCTGGATAATTTTACTACAAATATATTTTTTTCTGTGATATTGGTACGGTCGGTATGAAAAACTTCAACAAAGAAAATACTTTCCATTATTGGATTTTTATGTCTCAACTAGTATCGACTATGGATACAATAAACACACCAATTTGTATTGTTTTCATATATTTTAATTGTGAAATTATTCATTTGAAACGGAATATTAGCATGTTAATGAGAAAACCAATAATGCAAATTATAAGGGAAATAATTTATATATTAATTAAAATACCTGCAGAAAAATGGAGTAGCAGGAAATGATATATATTGTTTTTAGAAAAATTTACCCTTTTTTGTGGCCAGCATGGCTAGCGGATTATAATGCGATTTTATGAAACCTGGAGAAAATGCCACATCTGACCATTAAATCGGTCCATTTCTATAGTGCATTTAATTTTGATTGAAAACCTCTTTTTTACAGAAACAAATTGTTACTGATTTTTTTTTGTCCAGCAATATTTGGGTAGATTTTTTCTCATGTTTCTGACATTTGAACTTTGGTTGGTTGTGGTTGTCCGGACTCAAGTCATCCTCAACATCTGAACTAGAATTACCCGAATTTGCATATTTCGTAAATCCTTTCAGTCACAAGACAAACTGCAACAGCACAATCGCATCGTCCATAATCATGTAGGCGTTGACATTTGCATTCTTCGCTATTCCTCAAGAATTGAGGTTACTACGAAGAGAACAAGAAAGCAGTGAATCTTAATATGTTGTTGCGTCATCAAAAAACTGGTACAATTAGTCCTGTTGAATAGATTATGTAATGGGTGTTTTGTTCAATGTTCACTTCTCTGATAGTCTTTATTTGAGAATTCGACATGCTAAAAGGTGATTTGTTCATCGTAAACACGTTATTTTTCTCAGTAATTATTATTTGGGATCATGTTAGGGTCAGTTTATACAACATTGTCATTGTCGTAGTCACAATCACTGTCTCAATTCTAGTTAGTCTCAGTCTTTCTGAAATTTTATTTTATGCATCACAGTCTTAGCATATTTTCACGAATTCCCAATGGCGATTTTCTGTTTGAAAAATGAATCTTTTTTCTTATCTCAAAGATTGGAAAAATTTTCAATCATTTCCAGACTATTTTTTTCCAGAAACAAATTCTAAAAGATTAATTTTTAATGTTATTTGTCAAATGTATCTATGCACATGCGCATTTTATATTTAGTCTTAATAATAAGCATAAATATTGAAATTTGCCAACATTGAAGGTCATATTCTTATGATAATGATTGAGACTAAAACTGAAAGTTACATAAATGTTCCCATTGAAATGTAAAGATTCAACTCGATTTTATGATTGAGACAGACAGTGTGACATGGACTATGATAGTGATATTGTTGCATAAATTGACTATTACTTTCAATCGAGTGTTCTCTGTGTGAGATTATCTGGGTCCTACGCCAAAAAAAATTAAATTCAGAAAAAATGTTATAGGTAATCCCTGAGTTTTCCAAAATATTCCAAGAGGTGATTTTCCACGAAAATTCGAGTATAATTATTCAAATTTGCCTAAGAAACAATTTTTTTAATGTATGATTTTCTAGTACAATCCTAAAATTGAAGTTGACAACTACTTGTTAATTTCCCAGAAAAATCGCCCAAACTTCTCTAAAGAAAATGAAATGGCTTTAAAATAAACAATATATTTCCCACTTATTTCTATTATCCCGCCTATGTTCTATTGTCTAGGACAAGGAATTTTGATTCTACGACAAAATATAGATAGATATTTTGAATCATAACTAACACAAGAAGGAGCATATCTCAGATTATTATAAACATATGTTGAGCCTTTTTCCTCGATATTTTTTATTTATTTTTCTCCCTGGCATTTTTACCAGAACAAAAATATAACCAAATTACATAAGTTCATCAAAACTCGAAAAAATGAACAAATACGAAAATTATCATCTAAATGAAAATTAATGTATATTTATTATCATCAACAAGTTGCACTCCCACCCACGATTGTACAGGATACTGAAATTTCGAATAAAAAATAAATACATTTTGTTCTTCTTTCGTAAATATCCAACAAATATCTGAAAGAATAACCTCACTAGATCTAGAGAATCAACAGTTTTTTGACGTTATGTAATTTTCTTACTGAATTCTCTGATTCAACTACATATAAATCGAAGATATATTCCGAAATACAATTTATTACAAACATAAAAACATATCCAGTTCATTTGGTACGATGTCTTATTTTGACTGAATTTATATATAAATATATATATATATATATATATATATATATATTACCAAATAATTCATTTCCCCGATAGAGACACATGATTTATGTATTGAATCTTTATCCGGTCTTCGAATATAAATCATTTCTGAGAATAACCTTTTGATAATTATTTGAATTTTTAAGAATACCTGTGTTGTTTACGGAAATCGTTTTTTTATACAATATGTTCCACTTTGTGCAGAACCACCCCCGTATTTTTTCGAATAAGGGTCGATTTGGAAATAAGAGTACTCGGAAACATCTTTCCGATGACGGAATATTATAAATATCAATTTTCCATGGTACAATTCAGAAAAAAACAATTACTGAAAAAATCAACTGAAAAGCAAAAAATAAAATAAACCTTCTTAGTCTTAATGATAATTGAGCTCCTTAACTAATGTGAGCAACTAATTTTGATTCGGCGCCAAACAAACAATTATCGAAGATCATTATATTACTTTGAAGAAGTAGTTGAAACGCCGCTATGCATCTCGCTTCCATCATTTTACGCTTCACCTAATTCAATTGCTAGTTTGTTTGGCGCCGACTCAAAATTAGTTACTCACATTGGTTTAGGAGCTCAATTATCATCAAGACTAGGAAGGTTTATTTTATTTTCTGCTTTTCAGTTGATTTTTTCGTCGGTTTGATTTTTTGTTAAACAATTTTTATTTTTCAATTTTTTGTTTCTGAAATCTACTAATTACTACCTACCTACTTTATTACTTCCAAAATACTTACTTATCTAGCTTACTTCAACTATTAACTGTTAAATAATATGATTATCTACTTTAACTATTCATTGTTATATAATATAAATTATTTTTGAAAGTTCTGGTCAGTTGATTCCATCATTTTGTATATAATTCCATCCTTCCATAGAATATAATTATTGTGACGGATGCAGGAGGATCTGTCAATGTCAACTACATATGTGTGCCAATGTTCACAAGTGAAAAATCAATCATCCCCTATTTTACTAGCCATAGGGGTGAATTATTCCATCCCAAACTGAAATATGATCAACTATGAGGTATACTTCATCTAATAAAAAAATACTCATCCAAATCGGAAAACCCTCTACAAAGTTATGTGTGATAGAATCGGTTAACGGACCAACATTCAGAGGGTGAACGATCAATATTCTCCATTTTGCTACCCTTAGGGATGGATTTTTTTGTTCAAATTCAAATGGGACCAACTTCGAAGTACACCCTATCCAATGAAAAAAAAATCATCGGAATCAAACTGCTCTGTAAAAAGTTAAGCGTGATCATACATTAAGAAAAATATAGGCGTCGACTAGAGAACCTCCTCCTTTTTGGTTTCGTCGGTTAAAAAACAAAGTGATGAAGATGATGATATCTATAGAGGACATTTTTTTCAATTTTTTTTTCGATTATCGATTTTTTTTCTTCCTGGCCTAATCCAATTGTAGGAATATTCAAGAATTAGGAAAATCATCATTTTCTTCGCAAAATTAGCGGCAAAGTCGATCCCACGCAATAATAATCGGCCTATTTCAAATAAATAAATAGTGATTTATTTCCAAGAAATATAAAATATTTATAATGGGGGAATTATAAAAATGCATGAATGTGAATGAGTAGTAAAATTATAAGGTGCATCAATTGTGGTAGCAATTAATTTTTTCCATCAAAGTTTTCCATAACTTTTCAAACTATTTCTGCAAATCTTTATCAATCAAACCAAAGTTCAATACAACTACAAAATCTTGACTGCTGACCAATATTTCTTTCAATTTTCATTACTGTTGCTTGTTTGAGTGCCTAGTTGAATGATATGTTGATCACTGTTAGTTTTGACAACTGAATTAGAACGTTTTAATTAATTTTTGACTAAGTGAATGAAATACAAATCTTTTGTTTATATGAATATAAACGTTATTTATATAAATAAACCGTTGGCCGTTTGTCATTTAATTGAAATATACATTTTATAATTTTATTCTGAAGTATTTTCAGTGGTTTCAGTGGAAAATTTATCGCTGAATCCCAACTGTACTTGAATATTAGATATCCGAATGGACAAAAGAAACATATGTTTTTAAAATATTTCAAGTATTGGATTCCTGAATAATTCAATATGCTTGGACCAAGATTATTTTTCATCAACCAATAGTCCAAGAAATTTGACTGTTAGAGAGTAATTTATGTTCCCATTTTATAAGTTTATTGTATATTTTGAATCCATTGATGTTTATTTATTAGTTATAAACAGAAAAGATGATTTGTCATAATTGAGATTTTTTTGCATTGGTTCATATTACCCCGGTTCAACGGATTACGAAATTTCAAGGTGTAAACTGCAATAAAAACAATAACTTATCTTGTGTCCTCCGATTCATCGAGAATTGATTAAAATTAATTGGTTTAGGAAATAAATATCAGTTGTAGGTCTTTCATTTCAAGGTTTTTCCTCGAAACATGATCGTAATCTCGTTTCATCAAAAACAATTCATTATTGGTATCTCAATTGAAAATAATATTTTTGCGATTTGCCAACTTCCTCTATTCGCCATGGAATTTTGAGGGTGGTAAAGCTCTTGTATGTTGGCCTGCGAGGTCGCTTGATTTGTTAATGGTATTATTGGGCAGCAGGGTTATAAATCAAAGGGAGCCTCAGGAAAAAATAATAGAAATTTGTCTAAGAATCATATCATATTTTCCCAAAGTAGCTGAAAATAACCACCGGATGATTAAAAATGTATATGGTCATATAGACATTTGATGAGTTTTTGTTGTTAATGAAAATTTCCTTCTCATGTTCATTCATTTTATATGTACATAGTTGTGAATGAAATGTAATAAATTCTCGATTGTGATAGGATATAACCTAAGTTATTAATTATGTGGGAAATAAATTATCAAACAGGTCAATTATTGCTTCAGTGTGATGAACGTTTGAACACGTTTTGACGTTTTATGGACTCTGATAGTATGCTGAGTATGACTATGCCGCTAATTTTGTGTTTTTGAGGTGTTCTGATTAACAATTTGATATTTTTTCCCAAATGAAAAATTCCTAATAAGACTTCCAAAAATGTAGCAATTGTTCCTGAGAAAAAAAAAATGTTTTTCAAATATTTTCATATACGAAAAAATACGAGAAAGGTGCCACTCCAACTGAAGCACAGTCTATACATATTAATTTTCCAGTTGAGAAGTCATAATAAACGCAGCTTTAGTTTTTTCAACTTTTGTTGATTACTAAAAGAATCACTCTCACAAGGAAAAAATCAGAAGAAATGAAATTGAAACAAACAACATATCATTCTATTTGAAAAACTTTTGCTGAAATTAATAGATTTGAAGAAAGGGACTCTGAAAACCATTTGAGGAACCTTCATACTCCAGTTTTTCTGATTGAATGGAAGTTTCAGTGATGGATATTTTTAATTGTTAAAAAGTCAACCTACGAAAACTTGTTAATATAACGAGGTATGAGAGAACAAATGTATTTTCGAATTCCCAAATGTACTTCAATCTAAACAGATTTCACGTTCCAATTATGTTATATTTTCTGTTATATTGTATTGTTCCATTATACTCAAATATTATATCGATATCACACGTTTTCATAGAAATGCATTCAAACAGCTTTCTGATGGGAATTGCAATGTATTGTCTATTGAGATTGAAATAGCAATTCCAGAAACAATGAACGAACTTCAAGGTTTTTCCAGAACGACAATTTCCTTTTTATGTACATGTCGACCACAATCCATAAATGTGCAGTGTGTTCCCATTACATTATAATAATGACGTATTCTTTCCATTATAATGCTGTCCATTTTCAATGCAATTCATTCAATGGAATGTAGGTTACAAGAATTAAATTTATTCAACATACATGAACAATCAATCACTTTTTGATTTGAATAATCGCAAATTTATATTACTGTATTATTACTAAATTGTGCCTCAACATAGAAGTTATAATTTGTGGATATTTTTACCAACTCTCATATTATTTACTTTTATTGGGGAATAGTTTCATAGAAGCAGAACGATGTTCGACATTTTCATCCAAACACTGTTCAATGTATTGAATGGACTTATGTGTTTCTATACTCTGTTTACTCTACAAAAAAAGGAAGATTCGACTAGCCTGTTATCGAATTTTTAACATCGTGTGTTTCTGTAGAATGAACAGAGTTAGCTTTTTCGATTTCTAAGGGGATTCCTGCGGAGCTATAGTCCAGGTTCTGAAGTAAATAGCTTATCAGTTAACTCACGAGTAAAAAATGGTCTCTCTGTGCTTTTATATCCATGCGAATAATATATAGTTCTATTTTATACTGTAGGTACTTTTGTATCATACATATAGTTGTGATTTTATTAAAATAAAAACGTTTCATATTGATTTGTTTATTTTTAATCATTTAAGAAATTGATTCCCCTCAACTGAGATGTATGAACAATACAACGAAATCAATCACATAAAGGTAAGTATTTAAAGGTGATATTAAATGTCTTCATATGTTTCAGATCGAAAATCAAATTTATTTCATTTGACAGTCGTATTTCTATTTTTCAATGTTATTGGCGAGTATATGAAAAGTGGGTAGGATTACGATTTTACATGAATTCTCAAAAAACATATCCAATTGACACCATCAACTTTTGATTTATATATATATATATATATATATATATATATATATATATAAATATATATATATATATATATATATATATATATATATATATATATATATAATATATATATATATATATATATATATATATATATATATATATATATATATATCCATATATATATATATATATATAAATATGTACAGGGTGTAATCTACATTCTTGCAAAACGGCTAACACTTGATAGTCCATAATAAATAAAAAGTTTTTTCTTTCCACATTTTCACGATGAGCCTCATAGACCGAGAGCCAGCAAAAAAAACACGTATGATTAGCTCAAAGCTAAAACTTTTTGAAAAGTGAGCCACTGTTATAAATAACAGGGCAGTGCAAGTATGGCGGTCCGTAGGTGTCGGCGTTGCGCTACGCAATGTTTTGAATGTTTAAAAAAAACTATGCCCTTGGGGAATGAGCACAAAGTTAATTCTTGTTTTATATTATACATCTGATTGCCAAAGTATGGAGGAGTTGTATACCATATTCATTTAACGTGTAATTTTTTTTATGAAAAGTATGGCCGTCCGTTTTTATGACCCGCGTGGCCATTTTGATGACCAAATGCAATGAATTTTTTTGGGGGGTGGAGGAAATCTAGACACCTTTAAGGTAGTGTGGGACTCCCCATTGATTCTGGGGTATATGCCCCTTTCCTCGTGCTACCCACTAAAATTTCACCCAGTGCTCGTCTGGTAAGACCTCCGAGGACACTTGGGCCTACTGGCCAATTGTATCTTGCCTGTTGTTCACTTTTACAACACCCATTCCAGTAATTCCGTGCCCTGCACAAGTTTTACAGGTCCTTTACTGGATGTGTGTGTACAGTCTCGGTTCATCAATTGGTTGCCGAATATTGACTGTCTTCTGCGATCCAAGTTCCGCAGTTGCACAGTATGTGTGATACTGTTTCTGGTTCCTTGCCGCATAATCTGCATGTTAGGTCGCCGTGAACAGTCCCATTTTATTAAGGTGCTCTTTTACTGGCGCGTGTCCAGTCATGAGTCCCGTAACTATTTTCAGTTGTTCCCTGTTTTAAGTTACCAGGTCTGCTGTTGTTTTGCGTCACGGGCCTTTGATGTATTCTTTCCCGTGTCTGTTTCCTGATATGTCATTTCGGTACTGTTTGTGTTTTTCCTGGATCCAGTCTTCTACAGACGCTCGTACCGTGCGCTTCGGTACCGCAACGGTTTGTCCTGGACCTGCTTCGTTTTCCAATCCTCTTCTGGCGTACCCCAAGGCTCTGTTCTGGGTCCCGTCCTGTTTCTCCTATACATCAACGATCTGACTAGAGGAAAACTCACCATCTTTGCCGACGATACAACATTAATATGGCATGACAAAGACAAAGACAGGCTGCATACCAGAATGAGTGCAGATATGATTAAAGTAAAAGATTGGTGCGACTCTAATTTCCTAACACTTAACACCAAAAAAACCAATGTAATAGCATTCAAATGTACATTTTCAGATATCTCTTTAGGAACAAACACTATCGAAAACAGCACCACATCCAAATTTCTAGGAGTCCATCTAGATAAAAATCTAAAATTTGACGAACACATCAGACAGCTCAATAAAAAATTAGCATCTGGATGTTACGCGCTAAGAAATGTTGTGAAAGAGCTAGGTTTTCCCAACGCTAAGGCTGTGTACTACGCCTTGATAGATTCCCAACTGCGGTATGGTATAGCCTTCTGGGGAGGTTGCTGTAACACACTTATGCAGTCAGTCTTTGTCTTACAGAAGAGAGCCATCAGATATATTTGTAAGGCCAAGAGGCAAGATTCATGTAAACCCCTCTTTCTTGAGCATAAAATACTAACAATCATTTCAATATATATAATGGAAACAGTGACCATAATCCACAAGAACAGAGCTAATTATGAAGTCACAAACACTGCATATTCAACCCGTCAAGCTAACCAACTCAGGCTTCCAATACCCAATTTAACTTTGACACATAACTCACTTATATATAATGGTACAATAAACTCCCGCTAGAAATTAAAGAAACAACATCGCTAAAACTATTTAAAAAAAAACAAAAAGCATATTGAGTGATAAAGCCTACTATAATCTACAAGATTACTTTAATGGCACACTGTGATATCCTAGTTCATTAAGTATACCAATCTTTTCATCTTTTTATATTATCTGTTTAATGTATATTATTTATGTTATTTTATTGTTTTTTTTATTAATGTTATTGTGAAAACTTAACTATTTACAATAAGCTAATGTCTGTTTTAAAATAAGCTGTACAAATTTTTAAAATTTACTGATTATCGATAATCTTACTGTATAACATTGTGTTTGTTAACAAGAGATAACTCTTAGCAACAATAAACATATTCTCTCTCTCTCTCTCTCTAGCGAGTTCGTCGGCTCTTTCACCCTGCATATCACTGATGTACTGGCACCCAAATCAGCTTGACGCAGTTTTGTTTTGCTAGAATTGTCAGTTCCTCTTTGCAGGTCCTTGCCAGTTGGGACATCCCTTCCTGGCTACTCAGAGCCTTCGGTGCCGTCTGGCTGTCTGAGAGAATGTGGATCTGTTTCTCTACTATTGCTCTCCTATTTTTTTCCTTCACGCATTGAAGGATTGCGTAGACCTCTGCTTGAAATACAGAGGCATGAGTACCCAGTGAGTAGCTAAACTCGGTCCTTGGGTTTTCGCAACATTCTACAGTATGATATCACATTATGTATGATGACATTAAATATGTCTCAAAAACATGAATGTATGGCACTTGTGCCAGTTATACATCAACCTCTGAAAAATTAACAAGTTTAATGGTTAATTTCTTTTTCGGACATCCAATAGGTATGGCACTACAGACTCGTCTTCTAGACATTAAAATAAATTGATACATGTTTTTTCCAAGTGTGTACCTATGATACATGGACTAGTGAAAAATTTGACATTTTTAAATCAGTATAGCGGGTAGTTAGGGACACCGAAACGATATGGCTTGATCATAATCAGTGATGAGATTTTTTTTATCATTGGGTAAAAAAAATAGCTTCGAGCTCGTATTTCAAGAGAGCATAAAAAAATGACACGTTTAATCTGGCGGACAGTTTGAGACGCCACATCGGTATGGGATACAACTCCTTCATACTTTGGCTATCTAATGTATAATTTAAAACAAGAATTAGCTTTGAGCCCTTTCCCAAGGCCATACTTGCGCTGCCCTGTTATTTATAACACTGGCTTACTTCTCAAAAAGTTTTAGCTTCGAGCTTATCATACGTGTTTTTTTGCTGGCTCTCAGCTTATTAATGAGCCAGAAAATAATATTTATTTCAGTTTTTTGTTTTTGTTGATGATCAATTTATAGAATATGAGTTAATCAATAATTGATATAAGACACTGAAATAAATTCCCAAATGATAATAATATAGTTTATTAACTTCTTCAGGTACAATATAAATAGAGGCACAAATTAAAAATTGAATTAATGAACAAGAGAAGTCACATAAGCTGTTACCAGTTTTTGTGTGACTTTGAAAATTACATTGTGAAGTAAAATATTATGTAGAGAAATAACACAAGTACAGAAAAATATTTAACACTAAAATGTTTGCACAACATAGATATATACATATATTACACTTACACTTATATATATATATATATATATATTTACAGTTACAGTTCTTTTGATAAAAAAATTATTTACGGGGTATATATAAAATCAGGAATGTTTATTTTTGTTTGTGAAATTAGGAATCGTTTTTTGAGTTTGTTTAGATTTTTTGAACTTTTTATTTGATTTGGTAGATTATTGAATAATTTGAGACTGAGGTTTTTGTCCTATAGCTTTATTCATGAAAGGCATTTTGAAGTTATTTTGTTTGGTTCGAGTGTTGAATTCGTGTTCTATTCTCGGATGTTAGTGTTTTGATTTGAAAGATTTTATATTATCTAGTATGAATAAAGAAGAGTTGTACTGGATCAAATATATTTGTTTCGAGGTAAAGATCATCTGTCGGTTGAGTTATTTTTTTTGAAAATTATTTTAAGGATTCTTTTTTGTTTATTCATAGTGGTCTTTCCAGCTGATCCCCATGTCAGAACCCCGTAAGTTATATGTGTTTGAATAAGAGCTAAATATAAGGTTTTAAGTGTTCTGTTGTCTAACAAACGATGCATTAGAAATTGGAGCTTTTTTATTACATAGTGTATATGTGATTCCCATTTGAGTTGGTTATCAATAATGATCCCAAGATATTCAATATGTTCCACAGGCTAGATAGTGGAAAGATCGGACGAACTGAGGGAAGTGAAAGATGGTAAAGTGTACCGTGCAGAAGCATAAAGTGGTAGGTAGTATGTTTTGGCGAGATTTATTGTGGGGAGTTTATGAGAAAACCAGTACTTGATATTTCCAAGATCTATTTTTACTTTATTTTTCATAGAGGCCGTGGAGAGGTACTTCAAATAAAATTATTGGAAACTGGACAGTTGAAACTGATACAATTTCATGTGCGGTCTATATGTATGGAATTAATTCAAATCTAAAATGGGTTGGTTTTCACTTGGAAATTTTAAATTTGCAGTATGAATATAGTACCCTCCGCGTTCATCTCTTCTGAGTTATACTCTTCCGAAACTAATTTGAATGGGGGTCGTGCGACACCTCGTCCGAAAATAATTTCGATTCTATATTCCGTAATATTTTTTTATAATTTGGAGCATTAATTACTGGGAAAATTGATTCCGGCAATATCGAATTTTATTTCGTTTTGCAAACTCAGTTGAGGTTCGACAGTTGTTTTTCTAGCTCTTACCGTTTTTGAACTATATTGAAAGAACACCTTGTAATTTTTTTTTGGGATTGAAAACACATTTACTTTCATTCATAATTCACTATTTGAAGGTGTTTTCAAATGGATTACCGTTAGCAGTTCAAGGCATTACAGTTATTCCATAAATTTTATTGGCAACACATCAGTATCTCAGACTCGATATATTAAAAATATGAATATTATTAAAAAAAGCAAAAGTCCGGTATTAATAATCTAACGACATCATACTACTACTAGTATATTGAATCATCATTGAGAAATAATAGGTTTCAAACATTATGGAAATCCACACAGAGCATTGTAAAGTTATGTAATTCTTTCAAGCATCCCAATTGAGATAATAGCACCACTGAGCTCTTATGCCATTAAAAAGAAAAAGAACTTTGGACAATAATTTGGAAATACACATATTATCATATAACTCTGTAAACCATTTGTCTAATAAATTAAATATTGTAATGTTATTTATTGGAGGAAAATACCACAGATTCAATCAATTATAGGTGTCTTCGGCTGGACCCCAGAAACTAATTCAGATAAATGGGTGACGTTCAGATTGACTGTTTCTACAGTGCTTCTCAAAAGTCCCCTCCCCCCCTCTTATTTACGATTATACAGAAACACGTGAAATTTGGAAACTGAATATTAAAGGTTGTAAACTTCCCTACTAGTGATTATAGATGACGAAATCGTCAAAGATGACGTCACAAGGCCATTGTGACCAATAATTTTAAATGGAACCCTACGGCAAGCGACACTTCTTTTGATAGGTATCGAAAAACCCTATTCAATGATACTAATTTTGTTTGTGTTTATGGCAGTTTTATTGACTCATTAGTAAACATTAAAATCTAAATTTCATTCAGTATGATATCAATTACAGATTTAAGAATCAGTATCTACTTAAAGAAATTGCTCGAAGTGACCTCCATTCACTCCCTGACAGTGAAATCTCCTATTTTTAAACTTTTTCAAACGTGTCTGCGGAAACAGCCTCACATTCTGCAACAATACGTTGTTTTAAAACATCAATATTGTCAGGTTCAGTGGCGTAAACCTTCGATTCAAGGTACCCCTACAGAAAAAAATCCTAAGGTGTGAGGTCCGGTGATCGAGCTGGCCATAACGTTGAACCTCGTCGTCCAATCCATCTACCACGATACTCCTCATCCAAATACTGTCTTACTGCACCGTCAGGAGCACCATCCTGTTGAAATGTTATTTCCAAATTGCCGAATTCATCTGGATTATCTTCCAAAATTTCAAGGATTAACGGTTCTATTGCGTTTTGAAACAGCTCCAGATAAACCTCACCAGTTGAATTGTTACCTGCCCAAACATTCACCTTCTGGGGAAATTGGGTATGTGTTTCACGGAACTGGTGAGGATTTGCGTCACTCCAATACCTCACATTCTGTGTATTTACATTTCCATTTAGATAGAAAGTACTTTCGTCACTAAAACAAATTGTTTTGACATAGTCTGGCTGTTGGTTCATTTTAGTTTCCATATTTTCACAAAATTCTAGTCTTCGGTCTGGGTCGTCGTTCGAGAGTTGATGAACCATTTTCAATTTGTATGGATGAAATTTGTTTTTTTTTTCAACACCCTGTATACTCAACTTCGACTGACTTCACAGGTAGATGCAATGTGACTTGTTGAAGAAGTGGGATTAACTATTACTTCTGCCAGTATATCAATTTTCTTCTCATCAGAAATTTGTGGTCTGCCAGATCGTTTCACATCATTAATACTACCCGTTGTTTCAAACTTACGAAGAAGCTCCCTTGAATACGTCCTCGAAACGGGGCGATTGGGAAACCTCTCATTAAAAAAGCGTTCTGCTGCATGAATATTTTGTCCAGTTTCACCAAGAATTAGGATCGCTGCTACTTTATCACCTAAAGCACCATTTCGCTTCTTGAAGCACTCAAACGTTCGGCTCACAACAGTTTAACAAATTATTAAAATGTACAAAAATATTAAAAGTACCAAAAGCTGCTAAAACAGTTAAACATTCGATCAACAATACACAAATTATTAAATGTACAAAAACTTGGACAATTACGAAAACATCGAATTAGGGAGACTAACAAAAACGTCAGCTTATTTGACAACTATCCAGAGGCGGAGCTTGAATATTGAATTTTAGTATTAACTGATTTAATTCATCACAGCTTTGCGTTTTTTGAAAGCGAGTTGCCAAAACTGCCATAAACACAAACAAAATTAGTATCATTGAATAGGTTTTTTCGATACCATTTAAAAGTGGTGTCGCTTGCCGTAGGGTTCCATTTAAAATTATTGGTCACAATGGCCTTGTGACGTCATCTTTGACGATTTCGTCATCTATCATCACTAGTAGGGAAGTTTACAACCTTTAATATTCAGTTTCCAAATTTAACTTGTTTATGTATAATCGTTCCAAAAATAAGAGGGGGGGAGGGACTTTTGAGAAGCACTGTATATTACATTATAGTTTGAGTCATGTGTATCAAAGGAAGGTAGAATCTTGGACAAGTCATACATACAATAATATATACAGGATGTAATCTCACCTCTTGCACATCCGCTAACAGTTGATAGAACATCAAAAAATAAATAGATTTTCTCTTCGGTATTTTTACGAAAGGTCATAAAAAGACACAAAAAAATATGAAAAAAAATTCTACCAAAACGCTGTTTCGCGTTTCATCAAATTTAGACAAATGTTTTCAAACTATTTTTTCCAATTTTTAACCACTGTAATTTATTATAAAATAGCATTATACACTCGTCATTCACTGGTGTGCAAGAGGGTAGATTAGACCCTATATATATATATATATATACATATATATATATATATATATATATATATATATATATATATATATATATATATATATATATACTGACATATTTTTTTTTTTAAAATTTAATTAAAAAAATTAATTAATTATTTTTGTCCCGTTTGGGTTATAAATTGATATGATATGTGATAGATAATTATTTTCGCCCAGTATAATATATTGTAATGTAATTATAATTGCTAGCTAACGTCACTGTTTTCTCGCCACGTTGCTGCCAATTGTTATTACTCTTTCTTACCACGACTAAACTCAGTTGGTACGCCTTTCGTCTCAGATAGCCGGTCCTGGCAATAGAGCCACTGCCCTGTCTTGATGTCAATTTTGATTCAGTGTTTATAGGTAAAATATGCTAATATTTTCATTGTGGAAATTAAACCAGGAAGTATCAAAAAACAATTATTTCCTTTATTCAGGAAAACTTATATTTACCTGGCCTACGATAGATAACTTATACTATGATCAGACAGATTTTTATAGACAATAATGAGAAACAGTGATGGATAAAGTATACACAACCTCACTTTTTCTTTGAGGTTGGAAGAATTCTTTTATAGTTCAATATCAAAATAAAATAGAGTTCTTCAGATACGATACGAGTTATGTTGTAAGGTTATTCAGTTTGTGATGTACACTAGAAAAGTTTATACCTGAAGCTGGAACTGTCGCTGTTACAATACACGCCAAGAATCTGAAATCCTTTTTCAATCTACTGCTCTCAGGGCTCTCCAATACAGAAGGAACCATACAAATCCCAGAAATCAGCTTGGAAACAGTTTTATGTGGAGTACATAAAAGGTAACCTTGTTTTCTCCTATTAACTTTTATCGAAATTCTCTTGAGGTTGAATTGGTTAGTTTCTAATAGACAAAAACTACCTTGTATTGGTGAAAATCTTGAATTTTCTTTTTCCTAAAGTTTGAACGTGGCGTTCGTCCAAAATTTTTTTCAATCTCCTTCTGGCTTTGTTTTTTCATCTCCTGGATACCATTTCTGTTTTGTCCATATTATTTGAATTTTCAAACTCGCGCACTTTCTTGTCACATTATCACTCTTTTGGGTTTATTTGAAAAAACTTATGAACTATTATATTTTTCTTTTCTTATAATCTATATACAATATTTGATGATAATTGTCTTTGACATTTCATAGTTCTTATTTTTCCACAATTTCAAATCTTACATCTGACCATACTGTTTCCTGATTGGCTATTGTCATCAGGAAGTTTGTTGTTCTCCCATTGGCTATTTTTAGTTAGATACAATTTCATATACTGTATGTTTCAAGCTTATAATTTTGTTGATCACATTTAATTCAGAATGATTTCGTGAATCTAGACTTTTTTGTTGTATTTTGAACAATTATAGGTTGAAATCTTTTTTAGGTTAAAGGAAAAAATAAAATAACTATAACTTAAGTAATCATTATTTTTTGGGTTTTTTATGAAATTATTTCTTTTTTCCTTTCGAAATATATTACTGGTCCTTCATGACATAACAATATATATATATATATATATATACATTTCATATATTATATATATTATGATGCTATTATTATTATTATTATGATTAGCGCTTTGGCAACAATTAATATGAATAGAATAGAATTTATTGATGCAGTATATACATAAATAATGTTTGCATACATCAAGTGAATGGTAACACATAGTAGTAAATATTAAAACAATCTATGGTAAATATATGGTCAATAACATAACATAAATACAGAACATAATAATATAAAAATATATAATTATTAGACAGACGACGAATCAGATAAAGAGTCGAAATAATTAAAATATTCTTCAAATGTGTAAAAGGCATTTTGTAAAACTATATTTTTAATTTTTACTTTAAAAGTGTTCAAACTCATGTCAAGAGTCTGAAACTTGTTTGGTAACACCTTTAAAAAATTTAAAGCTAGATATAAATAAGAGTTCTGCGATTTACTTAATCTTTATTTGGATAGCCTCAAATTTGTTTCAGCCCTAGTATCGTGGTAGTGTATGTCTTCCTGCTTGGTCAATTTATTTTCACCTTTTAAATTTTTGACATAACACAAACATTCATATAAGAAGCAAGATTGCAGAGTTATTATATGGAGATTTTTGAAGAAGGGTTTACAATGGTCATCATATTTATCATTTGCCATTATTCTGACAACTTTTTTTTGTAATTTGAATATTATCTCTAAATGACATGATGATCCCCATACTATCAATCCATATGTCATTATACTGTGGAATATGCCAAAATAAGCTACTTTCAAACAATCTATTGTTGTTATATTTCTAAGTTGTCTTATTATGTATATACACGTGGATAGTCGCTTTGATAATTTGTGAATATGCGATGCGAAACTTAATGACGAGTCCAGATACACTCCGAGAAACTGAATTGGTTCATTATTCTCTTTATTAATTTTTGTTGAGAAATCTTAAGTTTTGGTTTCATCATCATTTATAATTAGATAATGGCTTGTAGCCCAGTTTGTCATAAAGCTTTCAGATTCATTAGCGTTAGAAATTAGATTGGAAGACAGAGTGTCACTTAGCAAAAGAGTGGCATCATCAGCATACATTATCGAAAGCACATCTGTCAGATTGAAAGGCATATCATTAATGTAAATAATAAATAATAATGGACCAAGGATTGACCCCTGCGGTACTACATAATCATCTTTTAAAAGTTTTGATATGTCACCGTTAAATTTAACACATTGCTGACGGCCTGCAAGATAAGATGTGATCAGATTTAAGGGGTTTCCTCTGATCCCATAATATTCTAATTTTTGGAATAATAGACCATGGTTAACCGTGTCAAATGCCTTGGACATGTCATAAAATTTTGCACAGCATAATTTACGCTCCTCAAAAGCTTCTATAATATTTATATACATTTTGAGGATTGCATTAATAGTAGATCTTCTCTGTCTGTACCCAAATTGAGCATTATTCAATAGATCGTTTGTTTTGATGATTATTACTGCTAGTATTTTGATTTTCAATTATTTTTATTTGTTATTAGTTTATTTTTTAATAACTAGCCATCATAATACAATATTTGCCATTTTTTATGATACGTTTGATTAGATGATTTTATTTTTATTTGAAATTTCTGAAAAGAAATACCTATCATAACATTAATGAAATATCCGGCTATGTTGCTTACTCTTTTTCAAATACTCTTTTACTGTATTCTTTTACCTTTTCCCAGCTCAATCGGTACGCCTATGGAAACATGAGATTTCTTTCTCTCTCTCTCTCGAAGGAGGATTCAGTGGTGCCATCTAGTTGTTTTGCTTGAAGTTAATGTTCAATGTGATGTTTTATGGAAATATTGGTTGTGATTTGATCAATAGATAAATAACGAGTCCATAAATTAGTCAAATGATTTTTCTTTCATTCAGAATGAATCCTTAAATATTCCTAGCCTGCGAAATATATCTTAATAAATATATGCATCCGTGGAATCCATTGAAGGTTGTAAATACCCATGGCATAGTAAACTTCTCAGTATTATATATTCTGGCCACTCACACCTGTGCTGCTACCGAGAATCTTTTCATCAAACAACTATTACATAATAACTGTGGGCATACCTATAGACGTAAAATCCCAAGAACGCTTCCATAACCACTGAAAGCTGAGAATTTTTACAGGTACAATTCGATAAGTACCCCCTGAAAAAATTCAGGCCTCAAACCGTTCGTTGGTTTCATCAACCACTGTGAAGTGTGCAGCAATATATAGATATAGATTTAGTTTCCAGGCTATTCGAGTCTATAAAACTTGATACTGCTAGGGGCGCTAATACTCTTGATATTGCTTGAGACAGTTTCAACGATAACTAGCGTGTATAAAAACGAAATTCAACTTAAAAAATACTTTTTTTTATAATTTCATCATAAAACGTGCTTTGGAGGAAAAATAAATATGCTCACTGCTATTTATAGAGTGAATAACCCAAGTAGCATCATACTCCTCTTCCGACTCGGTGGTTATTACGTAATCACCTACCCCTATACAGTAAGAAAAACTTTATTTTATATCTGCATGGTTGTAGTCACGTAATTCCCGTTTCTGGTAGCTTCACTTGTTAGTATCAATTAATCACCTCAAATGTTTTCAAACTTGAAAGTGGAAAATGACCATTGCGGTAACAATCCTGTATCATTTTAATATCACTTAGAAGTCATTAGAGCCTCCGCACACGGGGCTACTCGAAAGAAACTGATTCCTGACTCAAGTTAGTAACCAATCACTCGAGAGTCATTTCCTATGTCGTTCTGTCGAGTGCCGCACATGACGCTACCAATAAGTAATCAGTTGGTAATCGGTTCGTGATCAGTTTTTAAGGAACTTCGTTGCAGCCCCTTTAGTGTCTAGTTTCCGAGTTTCGGGAAGTAATTAGATAGTTTTTTGTGTTTACAAGTGTCTCGTTGAATGATTTCAAGACGAGCGAGCATATATTGAATGTGAATTTTGTGGCAGAGGTAGAGAAGAGGCTTTACTATATAACTACATGCTTTCCGAGTACTCCCGGAAAGATCTGAAGGAGGAAGCCAACGCATTCCCTCATATTGGTATTTTGTTTACTAATTGCAGGAGCTATCATTCGCAGTAATTCACTATGACTATCTTTCGACATTCGATAGAATGAGGAAAACATAGAGTCTGTTTGGTTTAGCTCCGTTTCTGTTACGAATAAACTGCAGTTCACGTTTCTTTCGAGATATGGGTGGGCCCAGTATCTTCTTGTAACCCTTCTTCTTGAATAATTATACAAAACCACAGCTTCATCATCACTTGAGTCAGTGGACGACATTGTCAGCGCTAAACTACCTCACATCATACGACACTCGAGACTGGGAGAAAATTAATGGTGAGTTACTTTGCAATAACTATAGAGTAGCTTCGTGTGCGGAACCCGGTTATTAACTAGTTAGCGATCAGTTCAAATTTCCGTCACAAACCATTAATGGTTTCTAATGAGTAGCTCCGTGTGCGGAGGCACTTACTTTCACTAGAGTATTATAGTTCCGGTGACGCTTTAGTAACTTCTAATCTTTAATTTGGCAGGCACTTCATTGTGAGATGTGGTGATGGTTGCCACGTTCTTGCTATCTCCATAAGTATTTGTTAGTTCGTTCGTTCATTCTTGCAAGTGAATTTTGACCGATTTCTAGTCGTTCGAATAATTTGAAATTTGGCAGGTGTCCATAATTCCGGTGACAATGAATTAGGAAATTTTTGTTGGAAGAAAAAACAAAATGGTGGTTCCAAAATGGTGGCTCCAAAATGGCGGATGAGATTTGTAATTATCGTCCGATTTGATTCAAAATTGTCATGTGGGGGTTTTCGAGGTCGGAGATTATGAATTTATCATCAAAACTCATAAATTCAAAATGACGGCTACAAGATGGCGGGCGAGTTTTGTGATTATGGTCCATTTCGATTCAACATTATGCGGTGGTTTTCGGGATCGGATATTATGAAATTTCTGTAAAAATTCATAAATTCAAGATGGCGGCTCCAAGATGGCGAACGAATTGTGTGATTATGGTCCGATTCGAATCAAAATTGGTATGCGGGGCTTTTCGGGGTCGAAAATTTTGAATTATTTGTCGAAATTCATAAATTTGAAATGGCGGCCCCAAGATGGAGGACGAGTTTTCTGATTATGGTGATATTTTATTCAAAATTGGTATGTGGGGATTTTCCAGGTTCGCAGATTATGCATTTTTTGTCAAAATCTATAAATTCAAGATTTCTTATCCCAATTGGACCGACATAAAAAGTTTAGAGAAGGAATTATCTTCCACACGACAGATTTTTTTTATGATTGTACCAGGAACGCTTTGAAAGTAAAAACACTGGTAGTATATAAATTTCCCATTTGCCGGGCAGTGCATCTGAACACTCCTCGTAGTGCCCTTATTTTCATTGCCGTTCCAATTGGGATTAAACTATACCTTTCAACTGCTCGTACATCAGGAATGGTATTAGGTCTTAAACATGTTCTCCCTTGCGGCTTTTTAATAATATGTGCTCTAAAAAAATGAGGAGAAGAGATAAAACAATATTTTTTCATGCTCAATGGTCTAATTCAAGAGCATCACACCATACTTGTAGTTCTTCCATGTCAGTGGAGAATCTGTAAATGAATTATCAGTTTCTATCAGTACTCTACCCGAACAAAAACAATTTCTTGGTAGGAACTTCACGACAAAACAAAATTCCACCTGAAAAATTCTTTTGCATTCGACGCCACTGTTAGCTTACCTCTGGAATGTTTTTGACTATTGTATTTCGACATTTTGCACCACAAAACTCACAAGTATACAGAGTATTTTAAATGTCAGTAAATAAGGAAACATTGTTTATGAAAATGAAATACAAAAAAACTATTTGAATAACACTTCACGTCAAATAGGTCAAATCAAATCGCCGTTGGCGAAGAAAACAGGATTGCTAAAAATCGTTCAATGTATCGAGGCTTCCCACAATTTTCAGAGTGTCAACGATTCAACTGTTCAAAATTGTATTTCTTCTACCTTCTAGAAGAATGGTTTTGTTACTTTGTTCGGAGTTGATTCTGCTTAGTGGCCATAATGTTTTAGACACCACAATTGACACTAACAAGTTATAAAACTGTGGAGTGGCTACCATATATGGAAATTCTGTGACTACAACCATGCAAATATGAAATTTTAGTTATTATTGTAGTAGATTTAGTGGTGATTACCTAATAACCACTGAATCGAAGTTGCAGCAGTATCAGCTTCCGTCACTATGATGCTGCCTGGAATGTCAGTTTATCTAGCAGAAACCACCTTTCTATTGATTTGAATTCCGATTCAGCATTTATGTTCGAACAAAATGGAGGTATCATCAACTAAACTTATTATTTTTCCTTTTGTCCCTATTTGGAGTAAGCTATTCATGTAAATCAAGAAGAGAAGTGGTCCAAGTACACTTCCCTGTGGGACACCGCAGGTCACCGTCCTGGAGTGACTGATGACATCGTTTATTTTTAGTTTTCGTAGACGATTTGATAAATAACTTTTCAATAAATTGTAAATGTTTCCTAACTTGTCTAACAGTGTATGACAAACTGAATCAAAATCTTTAGAGAGGTCGACAAAAGGGGTTTTTAAAAAAAGGAAAATTTAAGGGACAAATATACATAGGACTGGACATTTTACACGTATTTCGGGCTCTCGGCCCTCATCAGTACGGTGGAGAAGTGCAAGGATGAATAACACTTGGTAGAAAACGACAAATCAACGGAGTCAACAAACAGAAGCCAGCCGCTCATTTGGGGTTTCGGTCAGCAGACCCTGCATTCCAGGGCAACAACCAACGTCACCACGGAGGCAGCTTTAGCTACCTGCGTGACATCCGTGTCCAGGAATATAAATATAAAAGAGAGGAATTTCGAGGGGACTGTTAAAAACAAAATGGAAGGAATTCAATGGACATAGACTAGACATAGACATAGACATATATATATATATATATATATATATATATATATATATATATATATATATATATATATATGAAAGGGAGGAATATCGAGGGGACTGTTAAACAAAATGAAAAAAACTTAATGGACATAGCCCTCAAAGAGAAGTGTTAACCGTAGAACGTGTTTTGGGCTCTCGGCCCTCATCAGTACGGTGAAGAAGTGCAAGGATGAACAACACTTGGTGGAAAACGACAAATCAACGGAGTCAGCCGCACATTTGTGTTTTCGGTTAGCAGATCCTGCATTCCAGGGCAACAACCAACGTTACCACGGAGGCAGCTATAGCTACCTGCATGACATCCGAATCCAGGACTGTCAAAAAAAGGAAAGAAACTTAACGGACATAGCCCTCAAAGAGAAGTGTTAACCGTAGACACGTGTTTCGGGCTCTCGGCCCTCATCAGTACGGTGAAAAAGTGCATATATATATATATTTATATTTATATATATATATATTGTTATGTTATGTTATGCCAGTTGTAAATTTTAAAAGACAAAAAAGCCACAAAAAGAATAAATAATAAATAATTATCAATTTCAAGAGTTTATTTGTAAATAGCTTTCAAAATTCAATGTATTTTATGAGCCTAGGTATGATATGGATAGATAAAAATGTCAAAAGTTAGCCAATGAGAGAACAGCAAACGTCTTTATGAAAGATAGCCAATCAGAGAAGAGATGATCAAATGAAAAGTTGGAAATTGTGAGAGAATGGCAAAGAGAAGGTATCATAAGCAATTATTATTCAAACTTGTAATTAATGATAAGAATGGGAATTTAATTGTGTGTATAAAATGTGCAACATTAATATAAACAGTGCAAAGTGACAATTTGGTGCGCGAATTCGAAATTTCAAATGGAACAACAACAATGGCAAGATGTTGCGGAGCGACGAGAAAACAAAGCTTCGAGAGAGATCGAAAATATTTTCCAAAGCGGAAGCACGCACAAAATTTCACTAAAAGAAAAATGGAATAATTCCATCATTTGCTTAACAAAACAAGATTACCTTAATGATATCATATATCCACGATTCCAAAAGCTGAGTCCCGCATCGATACGTTCCTGACACATGGTTTTGCAGTTCCTAACGAAGGCTGGAGAGAGAAGACTTCCTGTTTTTATGGTATAGTTGTGAACACCAACAGTTCCAACCAGGTATAAAACCTTTAATAGTGCTTTCCCGGTCCTGAACTATTTCACAAATAACATTTATCACATTCGATGAACTCTATGTCACTTTTTTATGAACAATAACAGAAAATTTACTCTCACAGAAAAAGTGAGGTTCTGTTTATCTATCCATGATATGCATTTTATGATTATCCGTGAATAATTGTTTGATTCACTCTAGCATAGGTTATTCCTGAATAAAGGAGATAATTGTTTTCTGATATTTGGTTTGTTTATTTTCTCACAATTATCAACTAACATAACAAAGATCATTCAATATACTGAAGTTAGTCACCAGTGGCCAAATTCCTTTGAACCGACTATATGAGAAAAGGGCGTACCAACTGTTGTTAGCTGTGGCGAAGAAAATAATAATTGTTGGTAGCGTGACGAGAGAACAGTCACGTTCGCTGACAATTATTATTACAGGGTCAGAAATATCTAGTTACATCATATCAATTTGGCTCTCAAAGAATACCACAAAATCATTATCAATCTCAATATACAAAAAACTATTATATTTTTCAAATTATCAAACCATATCAATATACATATATATAATGCATCTTCTGTCGACTTTCCCTCTCTAAAACCATATGGATGATTTAAATTACTAGTCCATCCTTGACAATCTGTTTTTTATTATTTTGGATAATAAATTATCCATATTTATCTATTCTGCATTTGATAACATTTTTTGAAAAGAGGCTTGATGATATCTACTTTGACAATTCTATGAAAAATTCCCGAATCATACCATTTATTTATTATGAAAGTTAGAGGGGAAGTTATTTCGAGGACGATTTCTCGCAAAGTCTCAAAGCGGATTCCATCATAACCTGGAGATTTTTTCAATTTGAGACTAATATAGTTTTGAATACTTCTTGATCGAAGTGGGTATGAGAACATACTATTTTTGAGATATTCTTCTTCCGAAGAGGAACGAATTCAATATAATATATAATATCAGTATAGTAATGGCAATAATCGATGGACCAGTCAGTGATGTCGATGATCATAAATGTGAACTTATTGCTTCACCCGCGTAACCACTCTCACTACTGATGCTAGAATGTAGGTCAACCAATGTTCGACGCATTGAAATATTCTTGTGAACCAATCACGTGACACTCTTACTTTCTTGTGTCCCCTTGGGCATTTATAAAATAGAATGAAACCAACGTAATACTCTACCAGAAACTTCACAACAATGAATAGTTTCAGTGCATTGGTTCTGTTCTGCGTTTTGGCAGCCGTTGCTGCCCAGAATAGTGGCAAATATGATAACGTCGATGTTGATAAGATTTTGAAGAACGAGAGGGTGTTGACGAATTATATCAAGTGTTTGATGGAGGAAGGACCCTGTACACCAGAGGGCAGAGAACTAAGGAGTAAGTATTTGTATTTTGTAGAGAGGGCCTTCTAGAATTGATTTTTGATAAAAAAATGAGAGCATCGTGCGTTTTAACCGACGAAATCAAAAAGGAGGAGGTTTTCTAGTCGACGCGTATATTTTTTTTATTTATGATCACGCATAACTTTTCAAAGAGCAGTTCGATTCCGATTATTCCTTTTTCATTGGATAGGGTGTACTTCGAAGTTGGTCCCATTTGAATTTAAAAAAAAACCCAAGGGTAGCAAATTGAGGATATTGATCGTCCACCCTCTGAATTTGGTCGTTAACGATTCTATCAGACATACTTTGTAGTGGGATTTCCGACTCGGATTATTCTTCCCTCATAGATAGTCACATAGTTGATCATATTTCAATTTGGAATGAAATGATCCACCCCTATGGGTAGGAAAATAGGAGATGATTGCTTTTTCACTTGTGAACATTGGCACACATATGTAGTTGACATTGACGGATCCTCCTACATCCGTCACAATAATCACATTCTATGAAAGGAAGGAATTATATACAAAGTGATGAAATCAACTAGACAGAACTTTCAAAAATAATTCATATTATACAGGGTGTCCCTGGACTTCCTTTTTTTCTCTCGGGAATGTATAGATGAGGTCAAAATATTACCAGTACTTCATATAACTTTTGTTCCTAAAAGCATTCGTTACCAAGTTACGGGCCCCCAAAGTTACAAAATGAAAAATGTTTTTCTTTGATAACTTTCAAAGTGAATATTCAAAATCATCTGAATTTTGGTGATTGACTAAACAAATGAATTCCTTCGATGAGCTTTCATGCAGGAGTCAGTTGTTTTGCTACAAAGTCAGGAACGGACTACCCCCGATGGTCCACACCCCAAAACTTTGAAATGACTGAGATTTGTCAATATGTTTCAACAAAACAAGGTTACCTGGACAATTTCCTGAATAAAAGCACTCGTGTGGAAAATCGATCGGAGCAACGATTTTTGATAGAAATGCATTTTTGTTCGACGACATCCAACCTGAGATGTCTACCATTATTCGAAAAGATTCATTTGTAATGAATATAAAAATGATAGGTACAATGTTCGTAACGAATTTTTATCATGCAAACACGTTCACTTTACAAAACTCATGGTGTAAATAATCAATCGCAAGCCTCAGGAGCAAACAGAAATGCAAAATCCGCTACAAAAACTGCTCGATATGACCCCCGTCTCTCTCAATACATTTTCTTAGTCGGCGCAAACACTAATTTTATTCCTTTCTACAAGGTGTTTTTGTCAACATCTGTGGAAGGAATGGAACATAAATTTATTCACCGGATATTTTTCACCTATTCATGTGCAGCCTTTTTTGTAGTTTATTCGTTTTCTTTTTATTGGTTATGTCTTCCGATGTGCGTTTTTTCAGCTAAATTTATCTTCGGGTTGAAGATTTTCTCCCATGAAATTATACTTATCAGTGAAACTCCTCAACATTTAATCTGTGAATACGAATTTGCAACATCCAAATGTTGAGTTTCATGAGATTCAGATAACACAACACGAAACGTGCTTATTTCACGCGTACATACAAAATATGGACTGAATTCGATATTTCATAGTGGAGTAGCTTGTTAGTTCAAAAACACCAGAATATACATAACTTGATATTTCATTTGAAAAAATATCTACATTGTGAATGAAACTTTCAACTAGGTACTGCACTTTTTGTTTACGACTTTATTTTAGCATATTTTGTATTATCCCTGTTATAAATGTTGTTGAATTAACGTTAGCATTCGTATTTCTACTGTGAAAATTTTTCATTTCAAATAATGGTGGCGATCGGGTTTTATGTCGTCGAGTAAAACTGCATTTTTATTAAGAATCGTTGCTCCGATCGACTTTCCACACGAGTACTTTCATTCAGAAAATTGTCTACGTAACCTTATTTTGTTGAAAACTATTGAAAACTTATCTGTCATTTCAAAGTATTGGGGTGTGGACCATCGGGGGTAGTCCGTTCCTGACTCCTGCTTGAAAGCTCATCGAAGGAATTCATTTGTTTAGTCAATCACCAAAATTAAGATGATTTTGAATATTCACTTTGAAAGTTATCAAAGAAAAACTTTTTTCATTTTGTAACTCTGAGGGCCCGTAACTTGGTAACGAAGGCTTTTAGGAACAAAAGTTATATAAAGTACTGGTGATATTTTGACCCCATCTATACATTACCGAGAGAAAAAGAGGGAGTCAAGGGACACCCTGTATAACATTAAATAGACAAAGTAGGTAATCATATTATTTAACAGTCAATAGTTGAAGTAAGCTAGGTAAGTATTTTGGAAGTAATCAAAAATTAAGTAGGTAGTAATTAGTAGATTTCAGCCATAAAAAAATTGAAGAATAAAAACTTTTTACAAAAAATTAAACCGACGAAAAAATCGACTGAAAAGCAAAAAATAAAATAAACCTTTTTAGTCTCAATGATAATTGAGCTCCTAAACTAATGTGAGTAACTAATTTTGAGTCGGCGCCAAACAAACAATTATCGAAGATCATTATATTACTTTGAAGAAGTAGTTGAAACGCCGCTATGCATCACGCTTCCATCATTTTACGATTCACCTAATTCAATTGCTAGTTTGTTTGGCGCCGACTCAAAATTAGTTACTCACATTGGTTTAGGAGCTCAATTATCATCAAGACTAGGAAGGTTTATTTTATTTTCTGCTTTTCAGTTGATTTTTTCGTCGGTTTGATTTTTTGTTAAACAATTTTTATTTTTCAATTTTTTGTTGCTGAAATCTACTAATTACTACCTACTTAATTTTTGATTACTTCCAAAATACTTACTTATCTAGCTTACTTCAACTATTAACTGTTAAATAATATGATTATCTACTTTAACTATTTATTGTTATGTAATATAAATCATTTTTGAAAATTCTGGTCAGTTGATTCCATCATTTTGTATATAATTCCATCCTTTCATAGAATATGATTATTGTGACGGATGCAGGAGGATCTGTCAATGTCAACTACATATGTGTGCCAATGTTCACAAGTGAAAAATCAATCATCCCCTATTTTACTAGCCATAGGGGTGAATTATTCCATCCCAAACTGAAATATGATCAACTATGAGGTATACTTCATCTAATAAAAAAATACTCATCCAAATCGGAAAACCCTCTACAAAGTTATGTGTGATAGAATCGGTTAACGGACCAACATTCAGAGGGTGAACGATCAATATTCTCCATTTTGCTACCCTTAGGGATGGATTTTTTTGTTCAAATTCAAATGGGACCAACTTCGAAGTACACCCTATCCAATGAAAAAAAAATCATCGGAATCAAACTGCTCTGTAAAAAGTTAAGCGTGATCATACATTAGGTAAAGCGTAAAATGATGGCAGCGAGATGCACAGCGGCGTCTTGATTACTTCTTCAAAGTAATATAATGATCTTCAATAATTTCTTGTTTGGCGCCGACTCATAATTAGTTACTCCCATTAGTTTAGGAGCTCAATTATCATTAAGAATAAAAAGGTTTATTTTATTTTTTGCTTTTCAGTTTATTTTTTCGTCGGTTTAATTTTTTGGTAACAAGTTTTTTTTCGGTATTGGTAGGAAACAATCAGTCAATATATTTTCTATTGGCATTGATTAAAAATCCACAAAAGTTTAGAAAGTATATAATCACATAACATATAAATAACCGTAAGCAATTTTGCAAACTACTAGATATTACGATATGATAGATAATAATCAGTGTTAACCCTGGTTATATTTCGCCAATTAACAAGAGTATGTAAAAAGGAAAATTGGGACTTCATGTAGGTCATTCAGATAAATTGATGAGTTGTTAGCAATGTTTTCCATATCATGAAAACAAAGTTACCCGAGTATCCTATAAAATATCCTTTATGAATGTATTCACTTGAAAATAATATCTGGATAGGAAAACAAAATATCTAAAGAAATCGATAAAATGACGAAAAACTGCAGTTTCCAAATGCAAATAAAAAATTATATTTTTTGCATACCTTTTTTTGCTATTTAGGACGATACCATACCATTGTCAAAAACTTAGTTTTTTATTGAAATATTGCTTATGTAGCAATTTAATATTTTGAAATGAGTGGGAATTGTCCGGTATAAAATGCGAATAAATGTTTCAGTGTTCCAAAAATCCAAGATAGATTTTGAAAATGAAAAATTCCATACTGCGTACAATAAATTAGTATTGTATTGAGAATATGATTTGCCTTCCGGAAAAATTAGCTAAAAATGATTGGAATTATAGTTTTTTATGGAACCGGTTGACGTTAGATTTCTTGATAAAAAAAAACTCAGATTATTAAAGGTTGCCAACCCAAAAAACCACGTCGAGAAACGTTGATATTCTACAAAACAATTGCATTCAATCAATACTAATAGGTACACACCCGGCCCTCTTCAATGATTCTCTTTCAAATGCATCGATTTTCCACATATATAAGATTTTGTTTACTCGCTTGACGTGAGTTTGAATTCTTTTCAGTAATATCCATCAGTTTATTAAAAAAATATTACTATTCTTTTAGACAACACCAAAAGTTTATGTAGCACATTATTATGATTTTGTTACGTGATCCTAAGAAAAACCTACTATGCTTCAATCCGACAGTGGTAAATAATCGAAAATCATAGAAAGTTGTGTTTGTTTTTGCACTGTCATATATAAAAACGAAATCAATGGATCATATCTTCCGGAGCCAGAGTTGAGAGAAGAGAACTTGTACTTTCCAAACTTTGCTCATTCCAACATCAGTCCACAGGAGGTGAAAAATACCTCCCTCCGTTAAAGATAATATCGCAGAAGTCCTGTCTGGGTTAGAGACATAATTAGTAGAGGTTCAGAATGAAAAAAAGGTTTATCTTGTTGACCATAAAAATGTAAAACATGAATAGACATAATGGATACACGAAACTAAAATTACGGGCAACAGCTTAAACTTTCCCATCAGACGAACATATACTGAGATTGAATCAGGTGACTTGGTGAAAAAAAGGTTTTCAATTAATAATGAAAAGGGGGCGCTAAAAAATGTCTTATAGTATCAATACTATCTTATCTGGAAATTCGAATTATTCCACTGATGAGTCTTTTTGATGGAAAGGGTTCTACAACAGGAACGACAGGATTCGTAAAATCAGAACAGTCCTCGAAAAGGCATCATAGTAATATTAACTCGCAAATGGAAATTGAAGTGCCTAGGACCCATAAGACTTCTAGAAGAAAGTTTACAGACCACAGGAGAAGTCAAATAACTCGGGAAAATCATAGTCTGGAAACCGTCCTGGAACCAATATCTGGGAAAGTTTACCAGAAAATAAAAAACTTCCCCAATTATAGCTAGGCGCTGATTTCTAAAAAAATGGGAACTCACCATGCACTCGTTGTACGACATGGTGGTAGAAACGGCCATGACACGCACTCACAAAATTAGTCAAAGTATAGAGACGTAATAGGCTAAGCGGGCTGCAGAAAACCTGACCAATCGAGTAACATAATGAAATGTTTTTAAAATGTTAGTAGTAACAGCAAACATGAGAAAAATAATTGACTTCCTGGGCAAAAGTGGCGCGGATGTTTTTTATGACCTTTTTTTCGGAAAAAGCAACCATATAAGATGTAATACATGTCCGAATTACGTTTGACACTTACTATCTCTCCAGTTGGTCAAGTGGTCTGAGGAGCTGGTTCACGAAATAGAGCGTGGTAGAAAAATGATTTGTTTGGGGCGAATATTCGTCCCAAAACACCATGAAATGTTTTCACAAGCTTTCATTTAAATTCATATATCTATGTTTAGTTCAAATTTCGCAAGTGAATTTTGACCTACTTCTAGTTGTCCGATGAACGTGAAATTTGGCATTATTACGGTGACAATGCATTATGGAATTTTTGCCAAAGAAAAAACAAAATGGCTCCAGTATGGCGAGTTTTGTGATTATCAACAGAAAAACCCAGAAATCCTTCACAAAAATAAACAATTGATTATTCAAAACATAAAAACCATGAAAAGTAGTTCTCCCTCATTGGGATTTTTGCAAAATGCAGCAAGCGCAAAATACTTATAAGCGATTTCGACTGATACGTTTGCTATTGCCTTACAATGAAAAAAAAGTCTTTTTCCAATATTCTTGAAAACGACTTAGCTAACATTTCCCATGTGAAGGAACCCCCAAAAAACAATAGTTCGGTCGCTGTGAGGTCCTTTCAAAAGCATATACGAGACTGTTCTTCAGTGGACTAGGATAAAAAATCGTTGATTGCATTTTTGTTCGTTTGTTCGACAACTTCTTGAAGAAACTGATCTGTAACTTTATGTCTAAAATAGTCTATAGGTGTATTTCCAATCGAAGGAACAAGCAAACTTTTTTTTTTCCAAAACGGAACATTTTTCATGTAATTGTTACTCGTTGCAATATTTGGTTATTGGTGGCGCGTCTTTTTTTTATCTGCACTTTTTTCCCCGTCATCACTAGAATCTCACCCCATGCACACCATTGACTCCACGTCGTCAAACACATCAGTCAGATTCTTCTAAAATAGCTAATAATTGTGTAAAATTTCTTGCTATTTCTCGCTTTTTTGGATTAGAAGGGCCCGATACAGCACTCTCATAGGTCATTTTTCAACACGACTACCAACTTTCAGAAGGAAAAAAAAAGAAACCAGATTCATTATCGTATAAAATGATACCTTTGTGCAGTGCCTACACCGCCACACACGTTAGACTTCAGTGCCGAACTAATACATCTACGTCATAAACAGCCAAAGTCGGCGGCTCTTTGAAGAGTCGGTGGCACATTCATTGTGTCGAACTGGCTCTTATGAGAGCCAGTGGCAGCGAACCTGTTAACTTCAAACAGGTAGCAAATAAATGTTGAGGCCCATGATTGGCCATGTGCCAGTAAAAGACAACCTCCAACAAAATATGTCAGTATATTGGTGATCTTACCTACAGATTATGTGGTGAGGAACCAAAAACACTGTCATACATACTGTATAATTGCGAAGCATTCAATGAAACAGTTCATTTTTGAGCAGCCAGTTGGCGAATCAAAATATACTGAATTGGAAACCATTAGAGGTTAGAGCGATACCCAATTTGGATTTCGTGAAGGTCTAGGAACAAGGGAAGCACTAGCCAGCTTATTAATACTCTTCCAGAAATGCCGAGACATGAGGAAAGAGGTATATGTCTGTTTCATGGACTACGAGAGAGCCTTCGACCGAGTTAATCACACCGTCCTTCTGACATTACTACAGGAAAAAGGGTTAGACAAACAAGACATCGAGTTTATTAAAATCTTTATTGGAACCAAGAACAACGGTTAGATGTGGACAAACGACATCGGAACCGGTGTGTATAGAAAAAGATACGACAAGGTTGTGTTCTGTCACCAATACTGTTTAATATATACTCTGAGCACATATTTAACCAAGCAATAGGCGATGACGAGGATGGAATAAAATTAACGGCAGGACATTAAACAACATACGTTATGCAGACGACGGTTATCATTGCAGACAATCCAGAAGCCCTTCAACGCCTAATCAACAAAGTTGTAGAAGGGGAGATCAATTAGGCATGAAAATTAGTAACAAAAAACAAAAGTAATGGCCATAACAAGATTTCCAAACCACAACTGAACATAAACATCTACGATACCGCAATAGAGAGAGTAGAAAATTCAAATATCTTGGCAGCAACTTAACGACAAATGTAGACCCTGACGTCGAAGTAAGATCAGTATAGAACAGCTAGAGCCATATTCTAAAGATGAAGAGCCTATTATGTAACGCAACCCTGAACTTAAACTTGAGATACCGTTTTGTAAAGGCATACGTGCACTCAGTTCTCTTGTATGGAGCAGAAGCATGGACATTAAAAGTGGACACCATGAACAGAATCGAGGCGTTTGAAATGTGGATCTTCCGCAGAATACTAAAAATATCATGGACTCAACATGAAGTACCTAACGATGAAGTGCTTAGACGTATGGGAAGGGAGAGAGAGTTAATTACAACAATAAAGCGAAGAAAGACCGCTTATCTGGGCCACATATACCGTAATAACAAGTATAATATACTTAAATTAATAATATAAGGAAAAATCGAAGGAAAACGTGGTCCTGGACGCAGACAACATTCATGGTTAAGAAACACACGCGACTGGACCGGTATGAACACATCATCTTTAATTCGTACCACTCAGGACCGCAATAAGTATGCCGAAATTGTCGCCAACCTTCATTAAATGGAGATGGCACCTGCCGAAGAAGAAGAGGTTAGAATTAAACGAGCCTCCTAGGTGAAGTTTTTGTCGGGTAAACCTGAGGTGCGAGTCTCAGGGAATCCCACACTACCATATGGAACTCAAATGGTGTCCATGGGAAATTTTCACAACCTCTCCAAACAAAATTTCGTTTTCTGTGGTATGTTTGACTATAGCAGTGAGCTTCTTGATATTCAGATTTTTGTGTCTTTCCGGTGTGTCGATATGAGAACTGGGGTTGCAGCAGCTCTGCATGGTTATTTCAGCGAATATAACCGATAATTTATAACTTTTGAATCTATTATGCGAATATCATGGATCTATCCAACATCTTCTGCAGAAACAATGAGAACACTTTCTCTCTCAAAAAAAGGTAGGGTAATTCGAGGATAGATGGCCCAGGTTTTGAAATTTCATGTTAGCATGTTTAAACGTTGAATTGAAATTGCTGTTAATTTTCATAACGAATCTTTATTGAGTTTAAGAACATGTGCTAAATACTAAAATTCATGAAAAAATTAAACTTATGGTTTATAAAAAAAATAAAAATAGTTAACAAAAACCATCTCCCCCACAGTGGTGAGGTGAGATGGCGCAACTGAAAACAAAAGATATTTTGGCCAAACTGTCACTTTGTTTTGCATACAACAACACCACAGTCATGGCAAAAGTTAACAAACTTGGCGCAAGAATCGTGAAACCATTTGGAGCAACGCAAGCAATTAACCCAGTCGTCAGATTTTGTGGATTGGGAATACGTTTCGCTACAACTTGCGCAAGACTCGTCAGCGTCGTCCATATCATCTGAAGAGTCATCCAATGTAGGTGCTTCTAGTTCTTCGTCTGAAGATGGGTCACGTTTGGGAGCTTTCTTAGTGTTATTTTTGGTCACTTTTGATTCCTTCATAACTGGTTCTGATTTACTGGTCTTTTTTTCTGTGTTTTCTTAGTCGCTTTCTTCTTTTTTTCGCCAATTGTTGCCTCTGTGATTAGAATTTCTGCCAGCTGCTTGCTCCGGGCTCGAACCGAATTAATGGCAGCAGAAACAACCGGAACTGGTGAGATTATGTCCAGTATTTTGCCAGGGTACATTTGACAGGAGTATTTGCATTAGTTTCTGCAGGCGGTTCAATTTGTTTTCTGGTACAGTTCCACCTACAGTCTGCCAACTGCGGCCAGGTTGTTGATTGTCATCAGCTGAAGCTTTATTCAAACTTTGAGAACTCTCATCAGTATTTTGTTTATTTTCAACTGCATCATAGACCTGAAGTATGATACTGTTTTCAGTCAAATAAGCGTCATCTGGGATAGCTGAAGGGTTAAATGGCACAATTCCTGTTGCCTTAAATGCCGAAGTTCCATTGTTTACAGTTGCAGACTTATTCCATCCTTCAGCAAGTAACTTGCCAAATTGTAATCTGGTGATTTTTCGCCCTGGGTTATTTTTAATGTATAAAATGCGAGCTGAGTAGTAGTTTAATTCAAACGATCTGAAAACATATATCTAACGGTTGTAAAATTGTGTCGTATGACTTGGTGAGCACAGCAATATGATGTTGTGGTCAACACAGATTCTAGCATCTCAACGTTACTACAGTGTGAAGCATGACCATCAAGCAATAACAAAACTGCTCCTGTCGGTTTTCTGGGAACAAACTGATCCTTGAGCCACTGAAAAAGATGTCACTGTTGACATAGGCTGACTTTTCCGACATGTAGACCGAGGATCCCGGAGGCATCCCATCCTCAAACTCTTTTTTTATTTTGCCTTTCATTACGCAGGTATGGGAATAAAACGCCTTCTGCGTTACAACAGGTTATAACCGTGATGGTTTCTCCCTTTCACCGGAGCTGATACTTGCGATGTTTTTAGATCCTTTCTGAATAATGACATGCCCTGGCCTATTATTTAGCTGTAAACCAGTCTCGTCCATATTATAAATATGTCCAGGTTTATTGATGAGATCGTTTTCGGTCAGAATATTTCCTAGCAGCTGAAAATAAGCCTCAACGTCTTTTTTATTCATACCCAAGGATCGATTAACGGAGACCCCTTCTGCTTTTCTGACTGACAGCCTTGGGTTTCTCTGCAGAAATAACTCAAGCCATGGAAAACTAGCTAATCTCGATTCCTCATTAAAACGATGTTTAATGCCCAGCTGTTCGGCCAATTTGAAAGCCAGAACCGTTTTTTTGGAGTTTTAGGATATGTTGGGCCAATTTTGCTTCAGCAGCTTCGCCTAATGTGGAGGAGGGTCCAAGAGGACCTTTCTTTACATTTTTCTTCAATTTTCTTCTTCGTAGAGTGGTTGCCGGTACCCCAAAATTTCGAGCAGCATCATTCACTCCCATTATATTTTTATTAACCGCTTCAATGGCTGCAGTTAACTGTTTTTCGGTCCAACTAGCCCTGGAACAACTTCCAGTGCGCTTGTATTTTGTAGGCATACTGAAAAAAAAAACGAAATTTTAATAAGCCATCTCACCTCAAAATATGTGAACCATCTATCCTGGTTGTGAGGGAGATGGCGCACATCACAAACTAAACACGTTTTGGAATATGCGGAATTTTAAGGTTATACATCAAAACTTGAATGTTTTTACTCACCTGAGACGATAGAGTGATTTAAATTATTATAAAATTTGATGTTCACTGGCGTGAAGAAGGAATTCGGAAAAAATATTTTGGTCCCCACCGGATCACAAATGAAAAGATTTTTCAATAGGCTGTTAACCGGTAAACACAAACTGTACAGCGGCTTGTTTACTATGAACTGAAGTACTTCAGAGCGCAGCCGCTCATCTTCAACACTAGCGGTGGCGCTGTAAAACCATTGCACCATCTCACCTTCTGCGCCATCTATCCTCGACTTACCCTATTACAACTAGTTGAGTCGGAAATGGGAAATTGTAGGTTATGTTTCGGGAAACATTTACTTTTAAGAAATATTGCGTTGAGATTCAGTTCCAAATCTCATTTATATTTTTGTTAATATCTCCGTTTCTCATGAAAATTATATGAAACTTAGAAAGTGATGGAGTACTGCTTCACTTTTTTCTGTAGGTGCGAAGTTCAAGAGTTTTTACCATAATCGCAAAGACAACCGGAAGTGGCATATTTTTTAGGCATATCAGCCGAACTAGGCAACCCATTGGCAATATATTCATATTTATGGCATCTGAATACCAATTTTTAGGGTACCCGATGACGAAGGATATCCCTACGGCTGCCGCTTAACCTATATCTTCCCTTATTGATTTAAGGACGAGGTGAAGGTGGCGGTTGTCAAGTCCAAATAAACAGGTTGTGCCAAAACAAGTATTCTATCCTCTCTGTTAAAGAGCATTTTACAATCATCTGCATAATTTCTCCGAAAGAAAACTCAGCAAGGGACACAGAGGCAATATAAAATCTACATGACGTGATAATTCCGTATTTAACTAAATGACGATAACTCCAAAGGAAACACAAAGTGGCGACGCGTTAGCACTCTCGGCTTTATACTTCGTATGAACCTGTTTTGAGTCTGGATATCATTTACATCTATGTCACCTGAATATTTCTTTTATGTAATTTCTATAGAAAATGCTGGTGGTTGTGATATGCATTCAAATTAAATAAAGATTGTCAGCAGCCTATTCATTCTAAATTAATATAATGGTACATTTTTTCTAATGAAATGTTAATATCTGATTATGCATTGATGCATCGCATTCATTTCCCAACATATCCTACTTCTTTCACTCTCGAAACTTCTATATGAATAAGTTGGAGGTACATGTATATTTCTTGAAAATGAATTACACTACTTAAATACAAAGGAATGAATAAAGAATTAAAACAAAAACACATATAGTTCATGTTTTTTTATTGATATTTCATCACTTAGAAGTATTTCGATTTCAAGAATAATGTTTTTCCACGCACTCAAACTTCCCTTGCATCTTTACATAAAAAAAATCATAGTTTTCACGAAGAAAAACTCTTTGTTTCAGTCTAATGAGGATATTTTTATGAAAAATGTACCCATTGATATGTTTTGGATATGACAAGAATTAATACCGCCCATTAAATCATCGACTTCATACCGGTCATGAACTCGTTATACTTTCACTTGATATCTCATTGTTGCAGCAAAAAAATATTCGTATTGTTTCGTTTGTGGTTATTGTTCTTGCGCTCACCGCACTTTCCTCTAACCTTTTCTTCTTTTTTCAGAAACACTTCCTGAAGCACTTTCCAACGGCTGCGAAAAATGCAATCCAAATCATAAAAATACAGCGGAAAGGGTCATGAAACATCTGATGACGAAGAGAGCGCGAGACTGGGAAAGACTCACAAAGAAATACGACTCCCAAGGGAACTACAAGAAACGCTACCAAAAGCAACTAGAGAATGCTGAGAAGTCTTCCAACTGAAACATTTTTTTTTTATTTTTCTAGGGATTGTCATTATAAGTGATAACCTATAAATCATGGCTCCCATTTGTAAATATTTCGACTTCATCTTCAAAACCGCATTAAAAATGTCAAAAATTAGCACTCTTGGAATTTTCTTTCGACTATTTTCCTCGCCTTTTTCAAACCAATAGGATATCATAGAGACGACTAATCGAATCAGTTTCATAGTGATAAATGTTTCGGCTCCAGCAAAGGTACAGAACACCAGGGTATATCATGTAATTTGCGAAGGGTTGAGCCTATGAGGCTGTTGAAGGAACATCATTTAGGCAAGATATGGAAGGGAATCGATATACCTCATAATGTTCATGGCGAAATAGAAAGTTTTTATTCGGAAGAGAACCATAGGGTTGGAAAGTGAGTAGAAAAAGGAGATTTTTCATTATTCTTGAATTTTTTAAGGTTATAGTCATAGGCAAAAACCTCCACAGCAGTCGATTCCAAAATATTGACTTGAGATAAAAATTATTCATGATTAAGCATGTTCGGAATGTTTCTCGCTAAAGAATATAAAGATGGGCTGACCGAGTCTGTCAAGTTTGTCTGACGTAAGGAAAAACAGCCATGTGGAATTTATTCAGTATTTCGATAATTGTAAATATATATATATATATATATATAAATATATATATATATTTTTTTATGAAGAAGAAAAACACGAAGTCGTCTCCACAATATAATATTAAAATCGATTAGGTCAATACCATCGATTATTGAACATGTTTCGAACCTCTATAGGTTCATCTTCAGCATATATAAAAGTATTCTACAATGAAAGAAGAACAAAGACTTAGTTACATGTTCAATAATCGATGGTATTGACCTAATCGATTTTAATATTATATTGTGGAGACGACTTCGTGTTTTTCTTCTTCATAAAATTATACCACTCCACTTCGAGATACAATGGACTTCTACCACAGGTTATATATATATATTGTTATGAAATACTAATAGGTGTTTTTACCCCGCTTTGGAAGTCAAATTGTTATGAAATAATGATTGTTTTTAAATAATAATTGTTGTTAATTTTTCCCCACGTTATTTTATTGCCCCACAAATATTTTCTCCCTGTATAAATATTTTGATTTCGATTTTGATATACCTCTAATATGTATGTAGGCAATTCAGCTCCGAGATGGAAAGCCAATTGTCATATTGTGATATGATAATAGCTAATTGTTATGAAATAATAATTGCCAGCTAACGTTACTGTTTTCTCGCCACGTTGTTGTCAATTATTATTGTTTTTCTTACCACGACCAATCTCAGTTGGTACGCCTTCGCCTCAGGAGTCGGTACTGGCCATAGAGCCACTGCCTGTCTAGATGTCACTCGAACTATTTCAGTTCAGTGTTTATAAGTGAGATTTTAGCATATCATTGTGGAAAATAAACCAGAAATTATCAAAAAACAATTATTTCCTTTATTCAGGAAAACTTATATCAACCTGGCCTACGATAGATAACTTATAACTATGAGCAATTGACAAATTTTCATAAAATAATGGAAAACAGTGATGGATATGTGAATATAACCTCACTTTTTTCTTTTGAGTTGGAAGAATTCTTCTATAGTTCAATACCAAATCATAGAGTTCTCTGATATACGAGTTATTTTGTGAAGTGATTCAGTTTGTGATGTGCACTAAAAGAGTTTATACCTGGAACTGGAATGTCGCTAATGCAATACCTGGCATAATCTGAATTCCTGTTTCATCCACTCCTCTCAGGAACTCACCATTTCAAAAGGAACCATTCAAAATCCACGAAATCAGACAAGTTTTCATGTGGAGAACTAAAAAGGTAATCTTCTTTTATCCCTGTTTATTTTGTGTCGAGATTATTCAGAGGTTGTATTGGTTTTTTATTGTTGAAAAACTACCTTCTCATTAATAAAATCCTAAATTTCTTTCTTTCCAATTTTTGTACCTGGCTTCTCTTCAAAATTTTTTTCAATCTCCTCCCGCTTTGTTTTTCTATTCTCTGGATACCATTTCTGTTTTGTCATTTTTATTTGAATTTTCAAAATCGCGCACTTTCACTATTTTGGTGTTATTTGAGAAAACTTATGAACTAATATATTTTACATTTCTTATAAACTAAATACAATATTTGATGATAATTATTTTTGACATTTCTCAGTTTTACTTTTCCAAATTTCAAATCTTTTCCCATTGGCTATTGTCATCAAGAAGTTTCTTGTTCTCCCATTGGCTATTTTTAGTTAGATACAATTTTATTTACTGTATGTTTCAAGCTTAAATTTTGTTGATCACATTTAATTCAGAATGATTTTGTAAATCTAGACTTTTTTGTTGTATTTTGAATAATTATAGGTTGTAATCATTTTGACAATGTATGAAAATGATTGCATTATAGTATTTGCATATTTTTACCTATCAATATTATACAGAGACTTCATGAAGGAAATAGAATCTCAAAAAAATGTAAAACAATTTCTCATGAACTATTAAGTAATTATTATTTTTGTGGTTTTTTTAAGAAATTATTTCTTTTTCATCTTTAAAATTTTATTAATGGCCTTCCTATATATATATATATATATATATATATATATATATATATACATATGAGTTTTGTTGATTCTTGGGAATTTGGTTCGTATATTGAAAGTTAAGATTATTTAAATAGGTATGTTAATTCATTTCCAACGTTTCGACTGGGTTTGCAGTCTTCTTCAGGGTTCATTTCAGCTGAAAAAGTTGACAACTAACATATTTAGTCAGACCATCATTTTGAATTGGGGATTTTTTTCTCTTCTTCATGATGAAGCACAATGTATTTATATGTATGTATATCTATATTATTTGGTGGCACACGTATAGTTTTGTTCGATGTTGTTTACACTACTGTAGGAAAAAATTTGAAACTTGGTACACTAATCAAGGTTTATCAACGTGCTAATTTGAAGTTATAACTTTTTATTTTCGTAAACGATAATATGTCTTCATATGTTCCTTCATATTTTATTGGGACAACTGAATGGACAAATGAGCGTTTGATATAAGTTCAGCTCATCGATACTCAACCTTAAAGTCATAACATTCCAAGTGCCTGAAAGTGGAGGTTTCTGAGATAATTGAGAAAAACTGAAGATGTGTTCTTAGTAGAGACATAATTTCCTATGTGCAATAATCGCATAATGCTAATTTCTTACAACATATCGGAATATGTGTCAACCTTCTGAACATTTTTTAATGTTGGGAGAATCGGAAACATAGTACGGGTGAGTCAGAATGAGACCGATAACTCCATTTTTTCATTCATCAAATTATTTGATCGAATCGATGTCGCGGATTCACTGATATGTTACCGTTCTTTCTTGCATATTATTATTTTGACAGATCAACTGATAAACAAACCCAACCTCGAATTCATAATACTCCACTTAGATAGGAGTTAAGGTCCGATATAATTTTCATCATTCAACATAGAAGGATGGAACACAACCTAACTTCATTTATTTATTTGTAACTCTCCATTTTCAGTCGCACTTTTCCTTGTGTTTTGTAATGATGAGATTACATCAATTGTTGTGGTCAAGCGTCCAAAGAGAAAGCAGATATGTCCGAAGTAAGATTGAATAAACATCGTAAACATTGAATCTTATTTTTACCCGACTATCAAAAAGGAGGGGGTTATGATTTTTACCGGTGGGTATGTGGGTATGTATGTATGTATGTTCATCTGTTCCCTCATAACGTCTAACTACCTATCATAATTTGACAAATGAGATATCGTTGACAAATGAGATATCGTAGTGGGCCATATTCATGGCCACTGTGGTCTCCGGATCTGAATCCATTGGAATTTTTTCTGTGGGGGCATCTAAACAGCCTCGTTTACGCTACACCCATTCACACCAGAGATGCCTTGTTGAATAGAATTATATTACATTGTGAAGCCATACGAAACGACCCTGGCATGCTATTTCAAGTGCAGAGAGGGTGTTTGCCATCTATTGGGGAAAATCTGTTTCAGATGGTCCCGCACAATCAAACTAAAATGAGGAGGAGCGCCATCATGCATGAACCACATATCTCTTCGGGTTTGCAATGGAACATATTCCAAAAGTCCATTCAAATCGTTCTGAATGAACTCCAAATAACGTTCTCCATTCAATCGGTAATGAAGAACGAATGGTCCTATGAGATGGTTTCCTATGATACCAGCCCAAACATTCACGTTGAATTTCCGTTGGTGTTTGGTTTGCAATATCCCATGTGGATTTTCTTCGGCCCATATGTGGAGATTATGAGAGTTGATTACTCCATCTCTACTGAAACCTGCTCCATCAGTGAATAAAACTCGAGTAATAAAAGTCATATCATCTCTTTACTTATCCAAGAACCAATTGGCATATTCCAGTCGTTCTGGAAAATCTTCGGGTGTCATGGCATGTACCTTCTGGATGTGATGTGGGTGGAGCAGTTGTTCCCTAATTATTCTATGAATAGTGGACTTGGATGTATGGAACTGTTCTGATAGGTTTCTGATGCTCATTGAAGGATAATCAGTGACAGCTTCCAAAACATTTCCCTCCAATACAACGGTACGCACAGCCCTAGGAGCGCCCTCACCACCTCGTTCCGGCAAAACTGAACCTACAATAATATCGAAATAAAACAACAGGCTCCAATTAATTATCCATTAGACATACCTGTCTCCCTCAAGCTGCGATCGACACACTCAAACGTTTCTCTTGCCGGTAACGTTCGATTTGAAAAATACTCGGCATACAGACGACGGGCTTCTGCAGCATTACCAAATGCTCGTCCATACAATGCATGCATATCTGCATATTCGTTGAATGTAAACTGTTCGGCCATATCAAGCCACTTCAAACTGTCCTATCGGAATATTGAGAATACAATGACAACGCACCACTCAACAAAACAAAACCTTATTCCAGTTGTAATTTTTTATCCACACTAATTTTATTTCTTTCTACAAGGTGTTTTTGTCAACATCTGTGGAAAAAATGGAACATAAATTTATTCACCGGATATTTTCCACCTATTCATGTGCAGCCATTTTTGTAGTTCATTCGTTTGCGTTTTATCAGTTATGTCTTCCGATGTGCGTTTTTCCAGCTGAATTTATCTTCGGGTCAAAGATTTTCTCCCATGAAATTATACTAATTAGTGAAAATCCTCAACATTTAAGCTGGGAATACGAATTTGCAACATCCAAATGTTGAGTTTCATAAAATTCAGATAACACAACACGGAACGTGCTTATTCCACGCGTACATACAAAATATGGACTGAATTCGATATTTCATAGTGGAGTTGCTTGTTAGTTCAAAAACACCACGAATCTACATAACTTGATATCTCATTTGAAAAAAATACCTACATTGTGAATGAAACTTTCAACTAGGTACTGCACTTTTTGTTTACGACTTGATTTCAGCATATTTTGTATTATCCCTGTTATAAATGTTGTTGAATTAACGTTAGCATTAGTATTTCTACTGTGAACATTTTTCATGTCAAATAATGGTGGACGATCGGGTTTGATGTCCTCGAGTAAAACTGCATTTTTATTAATAATCGTTGCCTCGATCGACTTTCCACACGAGTACTTTTATTCAGAAAATTGTCTACGTAACCTTATTTTGTTGAAAACTATTGAAAAATTATCTGTCATTTCAAAGTTTTGGGGCGTGGACCATCGGGGGTAGTCCGTTCCTGACTTTATAGCAAAACAACTGACTCCTGCATGAAAACTCATGGAAGGAATTCATTTGATCAGTCAATCACCAAAATTTAGATGATTTTGAATATTCACTTTGAAAGTTATCAAAGAAAACCATTTTTCATTTTGTAAATTTGAGGGCCCGTAACTGGGTAACGAAGGCTTTTAGGAACAAAAGTTAGATGAAGTACTGGTGATATTTTGATCCCATCTATACATTCCCGAAAGGAAAAGAGGAAGTCCAGGGATACCCTGTATATTGTTAGATGTTGCTCGCGGCTTTGCTTCCATGCACCCGATAATTGGGAATAATTTCTAAAATCACGCCTCAGATGTGAGTCAAACATATTTTCTTTCCAAACCTACCCATAATACTTATATAATAAATACGTATTTCATTATATGGACTATGGTACACATTATTTATAAAAAAACAAAACGTGTGTAATAATAATGACATAGGCTGGGAGTACCTCCACGTGGTATATGACCTAGGTACATGTATAACAATAAAACCTAAACAAACAAAAATGTGAAGCGGTTCTGCAAATACTTTATCACGGAATTATAACACCGAAATGAAAAATCACGCTCTAAAAAGAATGAAATAAAAATAAAATCGAAAACTAAAACCCGACTACTGAAAAATCACGCTCTAAAAATTATGAAGCAAAAAAATATTCTCATCTGAAATTGTTATGTAAAAACTATTCAATATTTATCGTCTATTAAATAAATAACTTACACGTAATATATGTTAATGTATTTAATACATATTCATAGTGATGTTCAGAGGATAGCCGTGGTCATATGCCACCTACCCTAACAATTCTAACAGTAGTAAGCGATCATAAGCTTTAGAGCAAAGTGACATATCATATGGCCGTTTTCGAACGAACATAAAACAGGATAACGGGAAAACGGGAAAACAGGAAAACGGAATAACGGGATAACGAAAAAATGGGATAACTGGAAAATTGGATTACGGGATACAGGAAAAATGGTATAACGTGGAAACAGGATAACTCGGTAATGAGATAACGGGAAAGCGGAATGAAAGGAAAACGGGATAACATAATAACGGGAAGCGTGCAGAGCCAAAGGCATAACCTAGATAGAACAACACAAAAATAAAACAGAAAAAAAGAAATTCTACGCGGACGAGAGTTTTCAGCAAAAAAAATCTAGTAAATATAGAAATTTGGAAAGGACAACGTCGGTCTGGTCAGCTAGTATATATATATATATATATATATATATATATATATATATATATATATATATATTTGGATTGTGTGGGTTCTTGAACCATTACGTTTTATATTCTTCTGCGGATTTTCTTGGGGTTTCTGGTTCGTGGGAATAAGAAAAATTCAGTGATTCATAATTGAATTTTTAATGAACTTTTAATACGTTTCGTTTCGGGGCCCAAAACTTCTTCAGTTACATTTGTTTTTCTAAAACACAAATCATATAATTTTGGTATTTTGATTTTTTTTGACACAATTTCCTCTTTAATTTGACTATAACCGCCCAATTGGCAACAAAAAGTAAAAAAACCACACAAAAAAAATAAAAAAAGTAAATACCCCAAAAAAATAGCAGCAATCGCATATCAACATGAAGAACGTTCATAATTTGTGTTTTAGAAAAAACAAATGTAACTGAAGAAGTTTTGGAGCCCCGAAACGAAACGTATTGAAAATTCATTAAAAATTCAATTATGAATCACTGAATTTTTCTTATTCCCACGAACCAGAAACCCCAAGAAAATCCGCAGAAATATATATATATATATATATATATATATATATATATATATATATATATGTATAAATATATATATATATATATATATATATATATATATATATATGTATAAATATATATATATACATATATATATATTTATATATATATATATATATATATACTAGCGGACGCGACAGACGTTGTCCTGTCCAAATTTCTATGTTCCCTAAAATGTTTTTCCCGAAAACTCTCGTTATGTTGTTCCATCTAGATTAGGCTTTTGACCCCTTCCGCTTCCTGTTGTCCCGTTATCTCGTTTTCCCGATATCCCGTTATCCCGTTTTCCTGTTATCCCGTTTTTTATTTATCCCGTTATTCCGTTTTCCCGTTATTCCCTTTCCTTTCCTTTCCCGTTATCCCGTTATCCCTTTTTATCCCGTTATCCCGTTATCCCGTTTTCCTGTTATCCCATTTTTCTTATCCCGTTATTCCGTTTTCCCCTTATCCTGTCATCCCGTTATCCCGTTTTCCCGTTTTTTCGTTATCCCGTTATACCCGTTATCCCGGTTTCCTGTTATCCCGTTTTTTCTATAGAATAAAATAAAATAACAAATAGGGGTTGATCGTAGGGTGAAAATCAAGAGTAATATGAATTTTTTTATTCTAAGTTATGACAAAATAAAAATCTTGCCAAAAAAATAGGGGTTGACCGTAGAAAAGTGGAAATTCAGGGTTGTATGTATTTTTGAATGCTGTATCATAAAAAAATAAAAATAATATTTTTTTCAGAAAAATAAAAAAAATTTGAGGGTTGGACCACCCTTAACATTCAGGGGGATGATTTGTGAATCTAAACCATCCAGGGCGCCACCCAAACGCTTAGAAAAAATGCATTCAAATCGGTCCAGCCGTTTATGATACCGACTGCAGCGCCATCTGCCGGGCTGATTTGTGAATCTAAACCATCCAGGGCGCCACCCAAACGCATACAAAAAAATTCATCCTGGTATATTTTTTTTTTTGGTTGGAGGTTCTTAGGTTTGGGATTTTTGTGTAAAAATAAAACTATCTCATATCATTCTAGACGTTTCGCCCCTGGCCGGAGGCATCTTCAGTAGGGTTTTTTTTTTCAATAATCAATTTTTAATTTTTTGTTTGTTTGTTTACACTAGAATCCCAAACCTAAGAACCTCCAACCAAAAAAAATATATATATATATATATATATATATATTATTATATATATATTTGTGTGTGTACGCATATTTCCATATGAGACTTCCTCCAGTCGTATGTTGAGAAATGAAGTACTCTGGGCTTTGCATCAAGAATTCTACAAACCACATTCGGGGTGGTTTGATGAAGAATTCCCAATGTATGTCAATTATAATTGCAGAAAATAGAACTTCTAAATCCCAAATAAAACACCATGTATATTTTGATATTTTTGGAATCTTCTGGATGTTCAAAAGAAAGTTCAACGTAAATTAGTTTTCACTTTTCAGTTCCACATGTTTTACCCCAATTTTGGTTATATATATAGTTCATCATTATGTACTCTACTAGCTGGTACCCACGACTTAGAATTTGAATTTTTTCCCATTTTTTTTTGTGTTGTTTCCGTTATCCCGTTTCCCGTTATCTCGTTCTCCCGTTATCCAATTACCCCGTTATAACGTTATCTCGTTTGGGTGGCATAATTGATTTGACAGCGAAAGTAATGCTTTGTGACGACTATTACAAACACCTTTTCGCGGCATTTTCAAATGAGGTTAAACACGATTCATTTATTTGTAACAAAGAGACAAAACATCAATTTTCATGACACTAACTTGAAAACTGATGGATCCTCCATAGAAAATTCCACGCCTCATTTCACCCTTTTAACGGTTGAATTTCTGAAAACACTGAAACATATATTTCTTTATCGGTAACAAAGACTTTGAATATCAATTATTGTGACTACAATTTGAAAATTAACGGAACCCCCATACAAACTTTCACTCCCCTTCAGTGATTTCTAATAACACTGAAGCGCGTATTTCTTCGTTTGTAACATAGTTCACGCATACCAATTTTCCTAACCCTAACTTAAAAACTAACAGAACCATCCCCCCATTTCTGAATAATCAAACTTCACTCCCCTTTCACCCCTTTAGGGGTTGAATTTCTAAAAACACTATATTTGTAGCAAAAACCTCAAATGCCTATTTTCAAGACGACAACAAGAAACACTGATGGTACTCATATATAAACTTTTAAACCCTTTAGGATTAAATTTCAAAAACCCCAAAATATGTATTTTCCTTATTTGAAAAGAAGAAACCAATTTCCGTGACATCAACTTTGAAACTAACAGTACTTCCACCTTCACCCCCCCCTTCTCACCACCCTGTTCACCCCCGTTAGGGATGGAATATCAAAGTGGTATCTTAAATGGTTACCTATGTCATCATAGGAATACGCTGTCAAAATTTCAGCTCTAGGTCCAGCGAATTGGTCTGGACGTTGATCGTTAAGTCAGTGAATCAGTCAGTCAGGACATCTAATTATATATGTTTAGATGAATACATAGTATTACTCAGGACTCCGAGTCCAGAAGTTCCCAAATAGAGTATATAGATTGTAGATTAGATTTTATTCAGAACAGTTTCCTGGAGAACAAACGCTATTAGAACTAAGAATTGTGCTTGCATCGTCTTCGGAAAGGGACAACTCAGCAATAGTCTCGTTGAATCGGAATCCGTCAGGACAATGCATGATCTGAGGCACACCAAAATTACAGAAAACGTATTTTCTGCAACTACACATGTGTGGTTTGTCAAAGATCATGTCGTTGTATTCGCAGTAACCTTCTGGTGGCGCCACATCGGTCTCGTACTCGCATTGGGTAGATTGTGGGCTGAAATGGAGGTTGGAAGGGCAGTTGAATAGGTGGGCGCGATTTCCTACACACACTTTGAACCTACTGCAGTTTTTTTCATCGGAAAATGGCGTGTTTTGTAGTTGGGTCGGTGGACAGACATCTGAAACTCGAAAGAAAAGATACATGCTCGCAAAAGCCAATAACCAAAATATATTCGTTGACACGCAATGAATCATTGCCACCAAGTGAGATGGACTCACAACATGCGTCGCTAAATGTAAGTCTGGCCCAAAATTTGGGAATTGTATCACTCCCTAACAAATCGTATATCATAGGAAAATATAATTGAATATTTATAGAGATTCAGTATCAGTATTTTATCCAAAAGGTTTTCTGGGATTCGAATCAGTTCTGCTAGAGAATAACTCATAATTTTTGGCAACGTTTCGAATTTAAATAAATTCGTTTTTAAGGCTCTGTAACAATGAGTTTACATGTGTTGAAAATGTTTAAAAATGAAATAAAAAAAAATGTCATATTTTATAATATATAATAATAATAATAATAAATCTTTATTTACCAAGAACACTTAAAGTAGGTTTCGTCGAATACAGTTAATACAAACTGACACGTTCATGTATAAATGAGTATGTTTGCTTTTTCATATAATATTGCATATATACTTGTTGAGATAGAGAGTAGATTAAAGCTATGGATATACACTTGGATCGAATAAGTGGTGTGAAGTATCTTGATTAACTGCCAATCATTTGTTATTTGTTATCTAATCCTAGGTTGGAAATGACAGTACCCTTAGTAGCTAATTTATTGCATGAATTCTGCAAGATTATAAAAACATTTTTCTACTAAGTATTCTTTTAATGCTTATGCGATTTTATCAATGGGTATGGCTGTAATATGTCTACCAACAAACTAATGGATGTGCAATGGGTTCCCCAATATCGAGCACAGTGGCACAACTGATAATGGAAGATCTAGAAGAAACTGTGATTGATAATTTGAGTTTTGACTTACCGTTCTATAAACGATACGTTGATGACTGTATTACAGCCATACCCATTGATAAAATCGACGAACTCCAAAATGCATTTAATACATTTCATACCAAGTTACAATTTACCATCGAAACAGAAAAAAACAATACAATCAATTTTCATGACCTCACACTATTCAACGAACATAATAAAATTAAAACACAATGGTACACAAAATCGACTTGGTCAGGACGATATTTGAACTATAATTCTAACCACCCCATGTGCCACAAAAAAAGTGTTATTACAAGCATAACAGATAGAGCAATTATTCTGAGCAGCCCATCACTGAGAGAAAAGGCCTTAGATGAAGTTAGAAAAACGCTCACTAATAACAACTATCCAATTAACAAGATAAACAGAATAATCAAAGAACGCACACACAAATTCTATAACAAAACAAAATCAAAACAAAAATCTGAGAAACCAACAACATACACCACAATTCCCTACATACCGGAACTATCGGATAATATAAAAAACATCCTAAACAAACACAACATTTCCACAAGTTTTAAATCATTCAACGTGTTGAAAAAATTATACACCCCATTAAAAAGCCAAGACCCCATAATGAAAAAATCAAACCTAGTATACAGCATCCCATGTAATGATTGTGATAAAGTCTATATCGGAATGACCTCACAACTATTATGTAATAGAATAAATGGCCACAAATATGCTAAACAAGCAAGTACCGCTCTCAACAAACACATTATTACAGAAAATCATAACCCCAATTTCAATAACGTAAAAGTACTAACATACGAAAAAAATAAAGATAAAAGAACTTTCAAAGAAATGATACATATAAAACAAAACAAACAAGCCATGAACAACCGCACAGACATAAACAATTTGAGCCAAATATACCACACTCTAATTTAAAAACAAATAAATAAAGCCCAGCTGAAACAAATCATTATTCAATTCAACCATATCACCCCCACACTCGTACACTACACCATCCCAGCGGAGAAAACCACGGGCCTACCAACCACTAACAAAATAACCATAAATAGTTCCACACTACGTCGTTCAGGCGCTTTTAATGACAATTGACAAAACAGCAAACCACAAAATATCGAAAGTTTTCTGTTGAAACAATGGTACAACAAAATTTAACACCGCCCCAAAATCCAACTAATGTTGGTTACAAAACACAAGCATGGTAAAACCAAGGTACGTAACCCAAAAGGTAATTAAAGTTATTCTAGACACAACCTAACTTTCCACATATGATGTTATCCATACCAATATCTTATTTTCAGATCAAATGTTTTTAATGTTTTTAATAAATTTTACTGAAGATGCCCCCGAACGAGGGCGAAACGTTTAAATAAATGTAATTTTCTTCTCATTTTAATACAAACGAATCTGAAACCCAAGAAAACTTCAAATATATATATATATATATATATATATATATATATATATATATATATATATATATATATATATATATATATATATATATATATATATATATATATATATATATATATATATATTTTAAATAGTTTTCTTGAATCCTTCCTGTATATTTTTTTTTCCGTAGTTTCTTGGGTTATTGGATCCCACAATTATGGATACATTTATATTGTTAAAGACGTTTCGTCCCGGGTCTGGGACTTCTTCAGTTTTATTTATTTCATGTTAGGTTTATAATTCTGAGTGACATGTAGCGGTCAATTTATATTAAAATGAATTTTCCTTTTTTTGGAATTTTTCCACATGATGGAGGCCTATCAAGAAACTTGTTGATAGGCCTCCAATATTGATATGGGATGAAAATACTCCTGAAAGTCTTATGCGTAAATTTTACCAAGAGGCAGTTGCTTGTCTGGTGGATTATCGAGAAAAATAACGATGACTCTCCAACAAATCGCATTGAATACAATCCGGTGTTCAGTAAAACGTGCCAAAGTGGTTCTAAGAGCTGTACAAGTATAAATGGTTGGTTTCCAATAGTGAAAGACAAAGCTGCCCTGTACGTCTTTTTCATAAACTGATATCAAAACGAGGCGACCATATTACCTCACCACGACTGTTCTTAAAACCAAATCGACACTGGAAAAATGAAACTGACAAATGGTACGATAATGTACCTGTTGGAAGAAATACAATAAATGGATGGACTAAATCTGCTGCTGAGGCAATTGGCTTGAATGTAAAGGACAAAAAAATAACAAATCACTCGAATAGATCAACTGCTGTTAGCGAATTGACAAAAAGTGGTGTTGAAAAACAACAATTGCTGAAAATTACTCGTCATAGCAATCAAAATCCTATAAAACCATACTTAAATCTCGATCAAAACACCACAACAAGATCATAAATATTATGCGTGGTAATAGATCTTCTATAGTAGAGAACAGCAACGAATCTAATGTAAAGTTGAATTTTAATAATTGTACTTTCACTAACTGTACTTTTAATAAATAAATAAATATTCCATTGTGTTGAGTTATAAATTTTTTTGTCAAAGAATTTTCTGCCGAATATCCCTCGGATATTGACAAATGCCTCATAATTTTATGACAAATTTTTCAAGCTCGTTGCTTGGTAACAGCCCTCTCAGTCTTCGGCTTCGGGCTGTTACCAAGGAACGAGCTTTCGATTGTCATAGAATGATCTCGTCTATTATCAATGTTCTAGGGATATCACTACTGAATATGATTCAAGAGGTCATCTTTAGGCACCGTATTTGAGCACAAAAATCACTCACAATGCCTACTTCCTTTTACCAGCTTAAACTACAAACACCAAATCACTCATTTTCGGTACAACTTTGCACAAAATGTAGCTGGTTTTATCGAAAAAATACTCCTTCAACATTTACACCTAACCTAACTTTTCATATTTACCAAATTTCATCTGTCAATGGTGAAAAGTATTTTGTGCAAAATTCTACCGAAAATGAGTGATTTGATGTTTGTAGTTTAAGCTGGTAAAAAGAAGGAGGCATTGTGAGTGATATTTGTGCGCGAAAACAGTGCCTTAAAATGACCTCTTGAAGAAGGAGAAAGTCAATATTACTCAGGAATGGTATGAGACCGCCGCGTTTTCATTCCGTATTCGTGTTCAGGAGGCAAGAACACGTGAGAAAAGTCAAACAGCTATTTTCAGGGAGCATGAGCACGACCCCTTAACATTCACCTAACCTACCTGACTAACCGTTGCAGAAACTGGATCAGGATTTTCCTTCAGTTGGACCTTCACCACCAATTAAATGTTTAGAGCAAACATATGAATACTTATTTATTTTTTCTTTTGTTAAATCTACTCTCCTCGAGGCATGGATCCATTTATTACATCTAACCTCATCAATGTGAGGTTTTACGATTGTTGAAAAAAACACGTTTTTCTCTGAATATGGATTATCTGAAGTACAGTTCGCAACAACGTTTGTTGGCATTGTGGTTATTGAATTTTTTTTATTTACCTAATTATTTAAATAATTCAACCGTATCACTTAAATAACACTATCTTGAATGAAGAAGGTTTGAAGTTTGTTCCTACCACAAGTGCTGCCTCTCGTGACAAATTTGCCACACTATTCTCAGGAAAAAGGCTCATTGAAATAATTCCGAACACATTTCCAAAATAAATATAACTTTAGACACGCAAATTCGTTGGAAAGTGTTTATTTTATTTGTAAGAAAAAAATTTCGTGTTCCAAATAATTATTTCCAAAATACATTTTTGAATCAGCTAAGTATACTAATTATAGTGAAAATGTTTCCACCTACCCACTGAGTGAATTCCTACGCAGAAAACAGCAAGAAGTAACAGTGAAAATTGCAACATGCCTATTCACTATCAATCACTCAAATGTCACACATGAGCAAATATTGAGACATTTATACACATTGGGTATTAAGAGAGGATTACCGTTTTATAAGCTAGGAAGAAAAATATCAACTTTCGACGATAATAATACAAATTGGACGTTAATCATCCTTATCGACGACTGAAACTCAAATTTGATTTGAATAATCAGAAAGGTACTTCCCAATAATATACAGTGTGCAATGCATTCGGAAATATAATTTTTTCCGAGGAATGGTTCTTCACGAAACTTTCCCTTGAACCGTAAACATTGAAAAAAAATAGTTTTTCCGCTCCCCCATATTATCTATTGAACGGATAAAGTATATTTCATTAGGAGTCGAGAAAATAGTCTTTTTCTGTGCGTGCGCGACGAATTCTCGTGGGAGGCGCAGCCGAACACGGGAAGCACGGAAAAAACATTTATGGACGTGTAATGAACGATATTTTCCATTATATCTACCTGAAAACCACAGATTGTCAAGAACATTTACTTTTGAAGATTAACGAACAAAAACATGTATTTTTAATTTTTATTAATTGAAATATTTATGGTACAATTTGCGTTGTGGTAAATAGCTAATCCTTTAGCAGCTCCTTCATTTTCGATAACTGTAGTTGATAAAGTCTACTATATTAGTAGAAGTATTCAGTTTAAGATTTTCCCTTTCTGCATTGTATTCTGATGTTGGCGTTGTTTTTACTGTTCTTGAATGGCTGAACAATTTACGATAAACTTCAATCTTTCTGCTTACCGATTCTTCGATGTAGCCTTCAGCCACAGTTGAGGAACGCCAACCTCCTTGCCCTTTTAAAGTAAGCAAATCTCATCCGCCCTCGACTAACATAGATGCTGAAGATCGTCTTAAGCCGTGTCCAGTATAATCTTCCGGATTTTCTAGGTTCAGATATTCAGCAAGCTGCTTTGTTGTACCACTGATTGTATGATACCCTGCACGCTGAGCAAAACCTCCACCATTACGATACGCAATAAATAATATTTTACTATTCATATGTGTAGGTCTTAGATTAATATATTTACGATAAAAGTGCATGGATCAAAGGGACATCCTTCCTTTGTAATTGTGGAACTTCTTGATGTGTGATTTTTGCCATCTCGAAGGAATACTATCAAAAACCTGCCATTATCTTCCACGTCTTCCAAAGTCAGACAAATCAAGTCATCTCTTCGGCAGGCACCGAATATGCCAAATATTAAAATAACTTCACCTAATAACCACTTCTCGTCTGGTGCTGTAAGTATGAATCTGGCGATTTGGTCAGCAGTTAATACTTTGGACTTTTTCGGTGTATAACCAACACTTTCTCGTTTGAGAAATGCAGTAGTTTCTGGTAAATTATCAACATTTGCTTTTTTTTACTGCCAGACAACTTTTTAACATTGAAAATTTACTCCATAAAGTTGAAGCTTTCATGGATTTGCTTTTTTCTGACAAATAAACGAGAAGAATATCATCTCTTACATTTATAACTTTCTTTTATTGGCGCCAGTTGCAGAATAGACGAAACTGGTTTTCATATCTCTCACGTTACTTTTTGGGCAGTTATTCTGCACTTTTGCCGCTCCACATGATATTTCTTCCTCTGGTGAAATAATTTTTAAATATTTCCACTAAAAATATCCAAATATTGTCCCAAAACAAGCGTTATTTAACCCGTTGCTAAGGAAATATACAAACAATTTGCGATTTCAAGAGAACTGCCATTAACATATTATTTTATTTTGACATGTAAGTAGGAGGCTAATGACACTAGCGCACCGTAAAGCCCACTTTCGGTGCGCTAAATAAGCATGTAAATATAGTGTTTTCAGATAGGTATAATGAAAAATATTTTTCAACCAAATTTGAGACCATAGTTACTACTTTTTACGATATGACGTCATCCGCACAAACTTGACGTCATTTGGAGGAAAACAACTGAACGGGAAGGTGTGAAAAACTCCTTCGAGAGCTATTTTAATTATGTAGCCATCAGTGAATAAACCTAATTAGGTTTATTCTACATCAGATATCTATTTTTTTATTCAGATTTCTGTTTTCAAAAATAAAATTATTTTCCCCAGGATGGAGATAAATATTTCAATAGGGAAAGAACTCTGGGAGCTCCTTGAGCTGTACAAATTTCATAAAAAGAGAGTAGGTACCTTCGAGGTGAAATCTAGGAAAAAATTACGGGAATTGGTTGGAATTGAAATGTATAATCAATATAAAATCACAATTTCTTCCAATAAATACGAAAATCGTTTCAAAGTATTAGAGAGGACATACAAAAAGGTTGTTGACAATAACAACAAAACAGGCAGAGAGAAAATGAAAAGCTTTGACTTTAAAAGCGAAATGGACGACATTTTTTAAAGAAAGGAAAATATCCGACCAGCAGTACTCCTATCAAGTGATGCAATTTTTAGGGAAACACCACCTGAACCTTCAAGTTCTACTATGGTCCCCTGCAGTTTAATTTCTGAAAATGGGGAACAAATACTCATTGATGAGCCATCCAGTTCCTCATTGTTACAAAATCGCCCACAGGTAGATGATGTCGGAAAACCAACAAGATCGCAAGTGAAACGTAAGCGTGTTCCTGGCTGCACATACCAGAAAAGAAATGACATTTTGGTAGAGCTTAAAAATAATATGTCTTTCTATGACAGAAGTGACAAAAGGGAGACGGAAAAGCTAGTTATTGCAAAAAAAAAGGCTGGAGAAAAAACAAAAGCACAATGATTTACTCGGGGAGTATATTCAGTTTTGGAAATCAAGCAAAAATAAAGATGTTCAGAATGAATAATTATCGCTTGTTAAGCTAGTCACACAGTATTATCTTTAGATATGATTTTGTTCCAGGGTTCCTTTTTTTTGTTTTATTAAAGTTTATTGTTCGTTTTTTTTCTTATTTTTCTACTTGCTATGCTAGTCAGAGTATTTACATATGAGATTTATTTCATGATTAATTTTTTATTGTATGGTTGAGGTTTTTTTAATTTTTATCCATATTTTTATTTTCTAGTCATAAAGTATTTTATGAATTTGAGTAAGTTTTTTCATGAAAGAAAAGTGCCATGTGAAGTGGAATGAATAGAAAAATCGAATTAAACGGTTTTCTTCACATAAAGGATTCAATATAAAATTGAACCAAAAATGGTAGATCTCAGGTATGAAAGAAAAGTGCCATGTGAAGTGGAATACAGCAGAACATTGAATGATATTCACCTGAAAATCATGCATACTTCCATAAATATCAATGGACATTGAATGCAAATGTTTCTTTCTGATAAGCTCGATTATGTTTATTTAGTCTGTTCACTAACAATCGCATAGTTTGGCTTTTGGCTCATCAGTCGGGTAGTCAACCAGAAGGTGCAAGAACTCTGGTGAGTGAGACATAAACAACCATCATCGATCTTGTAACACCTATAGTACGCCGGAAAGATAACTTTAACTGGCGGTCCTAGTGACGAAAGAAACACTCGAAATCTCCACTTCGATAGGTTTCTAATAAAAGATTCCTTCTGAGTAGGAGTGGCAAGCCCGTCTAGCATATAGCAAGCCCGTCTAGCATATGGCACTTTTCTTTCACTATATGCTAGACGGGCTTGCCACTCCTACTCAGAAGGAATCTTCTATTTAGAAACCTATCGAAGTGGGAGATTTTCGGAGTGTTTCTTTCTGTCACTAGGTACCGCCAGTTAAAGTTATCTTTTCCGGCGTACCTATAGGTGTTACAAGATCGATGATGGTTTGTTTACGTTGTGTCTCACTCAGCCAGAGTTCTTGCACCTTTGGCTGGTTGACTCATCGTACTGATGAGGGCCAAGAAGCCTGAAACCGGTATGGATTGTTAGGTGAACACGACATAAATTAAACATAATCGAGCTTTATCAGAAAGAAACATTTGCATTCAATGTCCATTGATATTTATGGAAGTATGCATGGATTTTCAGGTGAATATCATTCAATGTTCTGCGTGGTATTTGCCAGGAAAGTAGTTGTTTTTCACCTGAGATCTACCATTTTCTGGTTCAATTTTATATTGAATCCTTTATGTGAAGAAAACCGTTTAATTCGATTTTTTCTAAGTTTTTTCATGATTACTTTTTTGTTGTTTTATTGAATATTTTCTACTTTTTGTAAGAGTGGTAAATATTTTTAATATGCCATTTATTTGAAAGCTTCAGCTTCATTTCCACAACTTTTTGTTGTCTTCATAATCAGAATAATGGAAAAGTTTAATGATATATCCAGTTGCACAAGACCAATTTGCGCAACTGTGTACACTTTCTGAATCTGACTGAATTATTGTGTCATTAGGAATAAATGTATTTTGTATTTATTTATTCAATCTCAAACATGAAACAAATTTATATAAATGTTATTTTGAGATTTTTTTGGAAAGTTTTTAATATTTATTATACCTACCTAAGGTACTGAAGTCTATTTACTTCTACTCTACTAGTACATGAATTATAATAAAATAATAAATCAAAATATAGCGTTTTATCGGAGTATACACGAAAAAATTACATTTTAAATAGGAATTGTGCAATAAATGAAAATTGAAAGATCAACAAACACATTCAATGTTATTAAAATTGAGCAATGGAATATGCCAGCTACATAATTCCTATAATTCAAACCAACTTCATTCGTCTCATAATCATCATTATCACTGGTTTCATTTTCAATTATTTTTTATTTTGGTTCTGGTGTAATTCGGTGGAAATCAGATCGTCCGTGCACATATTATGTGAGAGATGTGGCAAATAAATTCAATTTTTCTGCTCTTAGATGGTACAGTTGTCGAAATCTTTGCTTGAGAAGCCCTATAGTATATTTAATGAACACTCTGCACATCTCTAAATGAAGTTGACTCATTGCTGGCAAACCATAAAAGATCAAAATACAGTTCTCACAGCCTATTCGTTTAAAGCCTGTATCTTTTTGGAATAATATTCCAAAGCTCAAACTGTCCTTTGAGTCTTATCTCTAGAAACCCTGAAAAGGAAAAAATACTGTAATGTACTTATGTAATATGAGCATTTTGGGAAAAAATATTTGTGAATATATTCCATCCTAGCATTTCTAGCTAGATTTTCAACATGTTTTACAGAGCACTAATATTTTCTAATAATATAAAAAAATGAAATACAATAATTTTGAGCTACTTGGTATTGGAACAGAAATTGCCTTTAAACAACTTTAAACAACATTATAAAATCGTAATTTTTTAAAGATACAGGCAATTCCATGAATGATATGCAACTTATGAAATCAATAAAAAGTATAACTAGATTAAACGATGTAACATTTACCAGAGAAGACAAAGGAAACACGGGTATTGATATCAATAGAAGTGATTATATCCAAAAACTTAGATTTTTTTAACTCGGAGATTTGGAATTCTAAAACGTGATCCAATATTCCAATCACAAGTTAAGGATTTTTTAAAGAATTCAAAATTACTTTTTAGTGAAGGGGAAAAATTTGGATTAACAATAATGAAACCACAAACACCGAAACTGTACTCTCTTATCAAGTTACAAAAACAAAACTACCCCATTAGGACAGTGTCTGCTCCAACAGAAAAATTATCAGAGAAATTGATTACTATCATCAAGAATCATTACAAATTTCAACCAAAATTTAGTTCACAAAAAGCATACGATTTGATTGATAAAATCTTCCTGAGAATGCAAAACTAATTTTTTTCGATGTACAGAATCTATTCCCAAGTATACCTCCGCATGAAACTATCATTCTAGTCGGAGAGTTATTATACAAGAACCTTGTAAATCCAGTCATCAAACAAGGAATAATAGACCATTTATCAATTTGTTTAAAACAACATTATTTTCAATTCGACAACAATATTTATCCTTTTTCAAAAGGGTTAATTATGGGAAACCCTTTAAGTCCTTTACCTGCCGAAATTTTCATGGATTCGATTCATGAACATCCACTGATGGAACATTTCTTGTATTGGTATCGATATGTGGATGACATTTTGGTATGTTTCATTGGTACCAACAGACAATTGGATACTTTTCATAAATACATCAACAAAATTCACAAAAACATGAAATTCACTATCGAAATAGAATCAGAAAACTCAATCAATTTCCCCGACTTGACAATAACCAAATTAAACAAAAAACTTGAATTTTCAATTTACCACAAACCCTCCCACACGGATATTACTATTCATGTCAATTCTAACCATCCCTACCAACATAAAGTTGCAGCTTATAATAGTATGCTTCATAAATTAGTAAATGTTTCCCTTTCAGATGAGAACTTAACATCATAAAACAAATTGCAGTGAACAATGGGTATACAGTTTACCTGATAGATAGTATTCTCTACAAATAACTCCATTCAAAAGCTATGCTACCACCAAAAACTCTAATCAAAATTATAGAACACTCACATATTGTGGACAGACTACGTAAAAAATAGCTTCATTCCTCAATAAACAAGATCTTAAAATTGCAAATAGAACAAATAATACGTTGGGTAGATTCATTGAAAATGATAAAGATAGAATTTAGAAAGCCGAAAAATCGGGAGCATATAGATTGAAGTGTGGAACTTTTCCTTAGGTATATATTGGACAGATTGGTAGAACATTTTGAGATAGGATTCATGAACATCATATAAGTTATGTGAAAAAGAAAACAAATTCAACATTTTCCAATCAACTCTTGGAGAAGAACCATTGTTTCAATGATGATTTCGAAATTTTACACGTAGAAAATAAAGCTATTAAATTGAATCAGTGGGAAATGTTAGAAATTAATAGGTTGAAAATTTTTAACTAATTGCTCAACGAGCAACTTGATTTGAATAATTCACCACTTTTGAATTTGTGAATCCTCAATTATAATATTATTTTATGTTTTGGGAGATTATTGTCGGTACTTATTTCGTTAGAGGTAATTACCGATAATGACCTTAGGTAGTAGGTATAAAACTGTTGGCCATTGTATATTTAGTTTATTGTACATTCACCTGAAGAAGCTACTGTGCTAGCGAGACATATTGTGAATTTAATAAAATTCTGTGGAAATCTAATCGTGTGGTTGTGATATAAAATTATTATGGATTTCCATCAAGTAATGGCAGAGTCAATCGAAAAAAACAAAAAACGTTATCCATATTCAGAGTCGTAGCCTAAGTGGCTGGCCATGCGGCGGCTGCCAGGGGAGCAACCTTCAGGGGGGCGCATTTTGCAGACCAAACAACAAATGAACAAACTCGGGTTGTATTGTTTCCCTTCCTACATAATGGTAAGAACTATTTTCATGCTCAAGCTCAAATTAATTACACTTTCAAAGTCATTGTGTTGTTTCTCTTCCTAGAAAATTAGTATTGGAGGGAGAAAAATTCAAATCTTGCCAGAGGCGCTCATGAACCTACTGCGGCTCTGTCCATATCTATTCAAGAATTATTTTCAGAAAACCTAATCACCCTGTATCCTTATCAATCATGGTTTGCATTGACTCCCAATAACTTAAAATTTAATAATAATATGGGGATTACATACATTGTAAATTAATGTCACCATCCAGAATAAATGAATCAACAAGAAAGATAATGATTTTGTTAAAATATTTAGTTACTAAGGGAGATCTCCTATATCAGATGAGCCTATATCATTTGTCATACGTCATTTCATTTACATTTCGTCTGTATAAAGCGGAAAACTTTTGAGAACGTTTGAAGATTATTGCATTTTAGATTGTTTCCAATTGGGTAGCTACTGTGCAATATGCATCATGCTATGATTATCTTTTCACGAAACGGGCCACATATGTATTGGGTCAACCAACTAATATATCGGACTGAGAAAATATATTTTTGTGAACATAAAATATATGAAAACAACTATTTTTGGCAGTAACGGCGTCCCATATACGAATGTGCGATGAATATAAAATAGCTGTGTCATCAGCGAAACTAAAGCCAGTTTATCAGTGGATTTCGCTTTAATATATCAAGATTCCCATGAGATGATTCCATTGGGGTAAAGATAAATCTAGAGAAAGGTTTGTCATCTATGATTGAAATTCCAATGTAGTCAAATGGTCAACATAAAATATCCAGTTTTGATATGAGAAATCTACTTCATCTTCAATTTGTCCATTGGTCGAGAGATGGAGGTATCTGTATCAATTGATACAGCGAGTAACATTATGTGGTTGTTTATAATTTGCTGAACATTTTACAGAATGAGCAAATATTTTGTGAGATAGTGATAAGGTCGACACTTGCAAGTGTAAACACTCTGGTTATGAGGAAGTTTGAACAAAAATATATATTAGTTTAGCTAAAATATAATATTTTATATTCCAAAACAAACCCATGTTAGTGTAGTGGATTGTGGGTGAAAAATGCTCTTAGGGCAATATAAAACAATATAAAAATATAAAACTAGTAGATATGAATGAAGAATGGTCCAAATATGATGAACGTTTACAAAGCTGTTAAAAAAAATATTATATCGGGGAATTTCGATTCTCATATCAACATACAGCTGCTTGCTCTAGAAATATTTTGGGTTTTTTATCACTTTCCAAGAGTAACACTTGTGTGTTTGGTTTCCAAAGAGGTGGATGCCGAATTAAAAATCGTCAACTAACCCTCAACTCCTTAGTATAGAAGTTGTGCTTTGAGGTATCAGATAAGTGCAGCGGCAACAATAGATGCTGATACTATTAATGAGGCCAAAGTTTATCAGACAGTATCAGGGGTTATAAATTTCATGTTATCGTACACAATTCAATGAGACATCAATGTAATCACACTGAAACCTTGACCTTGGAAATTTCAGGTTTCTACTCCAATAATCATGGAACGTTTCCATGAGAAGTAAGACATTAAGTATGGAAAATTCTGATTTTTCAGAACTAAAAATTTCCCAGGATAAAGATTTATTTGCGATATATTCAATATTCTGGTTACGAACCTGAAGAAGTTTTCAGCACTTCTTGCCTTCTACTATTTTTGTTGAAAGAAATTACAGTTCCATTGCCCATTCTTGGACTTACCTCCAGAAAAATATTTTTTTTTATTAAGTTCTTATTCTAACTAACGTGATATTCGAAATTACGAGGACTTCAAAACATTTCTCAGCTATACAAACATCATTCAGTTATACTTGTGTTTAAAATTCACTTAAACAAGTCAAGAGATAATAGCTTCAATTACAACTTCTCGAGATTCTCTCTGACGAAAACCCAGAATAAAATGACTGAATCCTCTTGTAATTGGAGGGATACTATGGTTTATGCCAAAAATATTAATCAATGGTCCCTAACAGTGTCAGGCTTAAGAAGAAAAATACAAACGAGTGGTAAGTTATTAATCTCCGAGCGGATATAATGAATATTCTACTTTCAAACATAAGACTGGAGATTCTAATTTATACATTTTCCTTTATATGGGGTATTCTCATTCATATGATAGTGCATTATGATTTTCAGTGCTCATTTGGCTAGGCAATTGCCGGAAAACCCAAGAAAACCGTGCAATTATCACTGTTTTTAACTATCTTACTATTCAATATCATTCCGATATGTTTTTACGCAGTAGATCCTTCGTAAAAATCATATTTCATCCACATAATTTCCGAATAGATTCAATACATATTCTTTTCTTGACTAGCTTTCAGATTATGAATTATTCCACCGGTTTCTATTCATTGGCCGTAAAACCAACCCAAGAATGAAACCATAAAATTTTCAGCCATTGAGACCGAGACTCTTGACATGTTTCGTAAAAAAAAATTATATTGCACTGTTGTGAATACGACTAAGAACTATTGGACAGCACATTGAACATGCACGGAAGATAGTATATTGGAAAATTTCAACACATATATGAAAGATAACGTTAATTATATACAAATAAAAATAAGTTGAAGATTGAAGATTACAAGTAGAATTCTCAAAGAACATCAAGAGTATTCCAAATATTAACAAACATCTTAGACCTTTAGCATATTTTCCACATATATGTACCTGGTTTATTGTTTTCAACTCATGGAAAAGAACACTGAGATTTCTGGCGATTGGTCAAGTGAGGTGTTGGTAAAATGAAATATTTTTTCATTTACGTATTGTAATTGTTGTAGTAGTTGTTTGTGACAAATATGTTTTTGTTTGAATTAATATTAGTTAGTAAGTGGAAGAAGTCTCTTGAAGAAAAGATCTCAACATGAACACTGCTGGGAAACATTTGTTAGACAACCTATTATTCGTTTTTATGTAATAAATACGTCATTCGTTGCTGCAGAATCACCTCAAATTGTTTTAGCAGAACTGATTCTCGATTGTACCTGGGCATAATAAAACAAACATAAGTAGACTTGGTGTTCCTATACCTTTTTCAAAATCATAATTTGGTATCAATTACAATTAGGAGAGCTAGTTGAATTTGTACAATGCGTTATCGAAAACGATGCCTACAAATTTGGTATGTGCTTTGTTCAATAGGAATTCCTAATATGTTCAAATGTAAAACAAGCAGATTTTGATTTTATTTTGTATAAAATGTTTATAGTCTAATCCATGGAATTGCGTCAATGAATTTTGACTAGAGGATTCCAGAGTAAATCATGAAACTATGTTGTGGAAAATACATTCCTTTTGCGCAGGAGCACGAGTCACGTGACATCTGAAAGAGCGCATTGGTGAATTTGCTGCGTTTTTGTTCAATCTTCCCATATCTGTAAAATCGGGGAAGGTTGGACACTTGGGGAACACCCTTAGTGAGTGAATGCAAAACTTTCTCTTCATTAATTGTGGGGAGTTTCCAATGTAAGAATTCTGGGCTTCAAAAATAATTCCGTAACTAAATCAAACGACTGTTCGTGATTCCCCCATCCAAAATATCAAATATTCGAATTTCATACTTCAAACAAAATGAAGAAGTAGAAAGCAAAACATTTCCTAGAAAAAAATATCACAAATGCGCAGTCACCCATGTGTAATGACGTTTTCAAGTAGCCATTTCCTACCAGAACGTGTTCAGATACCTCAAGGTTTTCATATCAAGCTCTCCAAGGTGTATCATTCATGAGATAACACTATCATTTGCGAGGAATGATTGGAGATGAATTTCAATGACAAAGAATGCTACAATTCGTCGAAACGAACAATTATCGAGATCATCAACGAGATAAAGGTCATTCTGGGAAAGCTATTAGCAAGCTTGAAACAATGCCATTCTTTCCACCGACACGTTCATACAGTTCCATATTCAGCTGATAGTTATTAAATCAAATACATTTTGGGGTGCTTATTCCAGGAAAAAAATTTCACACAATCATGTCAATTCGAGAAATTCAATTGATAAAAACTGGGCCAATGCTAAATCAACAAAACAAATATTAGAAATGATCGATTTAACTTTCTGTTTAGGTTTCCCCTCATATTATTTGATGATTTTGTTTTTTGTTTTCCTATCTTGGAGAATCGTGAATCATTGATTATGAGACAAAAACCTTTTCTTAATATTCTGTTTGAACATTAAAAAAAATTGAAAAACTTTTTTTTTCAACTGCAGATTCAGGAAAAAATCCAAGAAAGTCTGAAGGAATATCATATATGGGGCGATGAAGAAAAGGCTGCTGCAACCCCCCAGCCCTTTTTGAACATTCTTCCTCTCAAATTTCTTCTGTAAATCACTCCACAGTTCTCCCGAATTCACCCTGACAATTATCCTTCATCTCATTATTACCTTTGCCTATCTTCAACCCTCCTCTGTCCCCCGTCCATCGTGCCTCAATTTTGATCCCTGCCAATGACCCCTCATTTCACAACGAATTTCTATATAACTATTTTTCGCGTGGGATCAATTGTTTTTGAGTTGTTCGCAGAAAAAGTATGCTTACTAACTTTGACTCAAAAACTCGCATAAATATTGATTTTACAAAAAAAAATATCCGAACATAATGAAAGAACATTTAATTATCTAAAAAAAAACTTGTGTCTTTTTTGCGTCCGACAAACCGTTTAGGAGATAAATGACAAAACGCCAACTCAGAGTTACACCCAGGATTGACCCCCCTATCATGTGGAGAAGAAAAATCGCAACTGAAACCTCATACAGAAAAAAAGCCCTGCCGATTGGACTAAAGGGGATGAAATGGAGAAATACAACATGGGTGCACCATTCGAACGGATAGCCATTGATGTGGCTGGACCATTTCCTGTGACCGATGATGGTAACAAATACATCCTTGTTGCCATGGACTATTTCAGCAAATGGGGAAGCATTCACAATAGCAGAAAAATCTAACAATTAGAGTGGATGATCAAGAAATAAGTGATCCTGACTCGATTGCTTCATCATTCAACAAACTTTTTATAAATGCACCCAACAAAATTATTGATAACATATCTATCAAAAATGGAACTTATACGCTAGTTGATAGAAATATTCCATTTGAGTCTTTTTTTCTAACTCCTTATACGGAAGATGAATTGGAAAGACTTTTACAAAATAAACTGAAGAATAAATGTTCGTTCGGATATTTTTTTTTTTTATGTTCTGGTTCCCACGAAAAGGGATATCCTGTAATGTTCAGAGAACATCGTGGGAACCAAGGGAAAGAAGGTAGGAGTTGGTGTTCTTCTTAAATTTCTGGAGGTTGTATGCTTCGGGGAACACCTCCCTAGGCAATAAGTTCCAAAGCCTCGCTGTTCGTTGGATGAACGAGTCTTTAGAAAGTGATGTTCTGCAGGTCTCCAAAGTGACCACGAAGGGGTGTGATGACTGAACTTGACGGGTTAGTCTCGAAGAGACTGCCAAAGCAGGAACGATTGTTGATATTTCAGAAGAGCATCGCCCATGAAAATATCTATAAAATAGAGACAAATCGCCAACTTTTCCACGGTGTTCCAGACAAGTGAGCGAGTTTGTAAGCAAGGCATCACCGACGAGACGAATTGCCCTTTTTTGGACAGAATCCAATAGCCTCAGGATATGTTTAGGTGCCGCGCTCCAAATATGGGAACAGTATTCCAGGACAGGTCGGATCTGTGCCTTATAGATCATAAGCAGCTGAGTGGGGGTGAAATAGCTCTGGCCACGAAACAAAAAACCAAGTTTTTGGGATGCACTTTTGGCAATGGACCTCACGTGATTTTCCCAGGAAAGGTTATTGCTGATAGTAATACCAAGCATCGATATGGATGACTTCAGTGGTATGGTTACTCCTGACAAAGTTATGTTAGGCACAGTTAGATCGGCTTTTCTAGAGAACAGACATGCTTGTGTTTTGTTTGCATTGAATTCTACCAAGTTATTAGATCCCCACTCGAGAATTGTTGCTAAGTCCATATTTATATTATTAACATTTCTTCCTCGTTCATTTCTGGTTTCACGGGCTGATTTGGGGGCCCTGGAAGAGAAAACGGTATAGAGGGTACTATCATCGGCAGAGCTGTGTACTGGACATGAAGTTGCTTTCAACAGGTCGTTGATGTGAAGTAGAAATAGTGTTGGTGCGAGAATAGATCCTTGCGGAACACCAGCATTTATGAGTAGAGTGTCAGATGAAACTCCATCGACCACTACATGGAGAGACCTGTTTGAGAGAAAACTAGCAAGCAGAGAACACAGCTGAGGGGGGCAAGCCATAAGACGGAAGCTTGGCGAGTCCCTGGTGCCAAACTCGATCGAACGCCTTGGATATATCTAATGCCACAGCTAAAGTTTCTCCATACTTTTCAATAGATAGCGCCATATATGTGAGACGTAAGCGAGCAGGTCACCAGTTGATCTCTGATGGCGGAAGCCATATTGCCTATCGTTGACAATTCCTGAGTCTTCCAGATATTTCATGAGCTCGATGTTGATGGCTTTTTCCATGACCTTGAAATAATAGATAGCAGTGCGATAGGTCTGTAGTTGCTAGGTAGGGCCTTTTGCCTTTTTAGGACTGGCTGTACTCTTGCAATTTTCAATTGGACGGAAATACCCCCAAATTGTAAGAGTGGTTGAACAACTTGCAAAGAACAGGTGTTAGTTCAGGGGCATTTCTTGAGAACAATCGGCGGGATTCCGTCAGATCCACAGGCTTTGTTGGTGTTGAGACCCAGCAAAATCTTTCTGATAGTACGTTGGCCAAAGGTGATCTCGGGCATGTGACTGTCAATAGGTGTAATGTTCGGGGGTTGTTTTCCCGATGAATCCAGAGTGGAATTTCCAGCAAATAGGTGCGCAAAGATATTGGCTTTTTCCTGGGCAGTCGTTGCTAGTGTTCCATCTTCTTTGGTTAGAGGAGGAAATGAGCTGGAAGTGAAGTTTCTTCCCATAGCTTTGGCGAAAGACCAAAATGAACGGGATCCGTTAGACATTCAGCAAGTTTTGATCTTATTTTGGCATTGTGGGCATCTTTTTAGCATTCTATTTTCTCTTTGCATATGCCTCTAGCCTCGACATATGCTGCTCAGGTCTCAGGGCCCGGATTTTTTAGCCATCGATGGTATGCTGCCTGTTTGGAAGCCACAGCTCTAGAGCAGTTTCTGTTGAACCAGGTCTTATCGGATGATGTTCTTCTTTCGGTATTCGGTATGTAAGTTTGCATCCCCAACATGATGATTTCAGAAATTGTCTCAGCACATCGTGTTGGATCTACTGAAGAGAAACAAACCCTCTTCCATGGAAACGCTGAGAAAACATACGAAGACCTTCCCAGTCGGCCGAATTGTAATGCCACATGAGACGGGGTGGTATTGTGCAGCTCGATGGTAAATGGAAAGAGCATGTTGTGGAGATGAGGGTGTGATCAGAGTTTCCAAGTGGGGCACATGATTGATGATTGACCCATGTTTTTGGTTAGAAAGATAATTCCCTCTTTGATTAGGCCACTTACACACCTGGTGAATTAATCATTCATTACAGGTTTGTTTCATACTAGTTTGAAGGTGGAGAAAATAATTCCAATCTTAAAAAAGAAACAATTCGCTACTTGAAAACTATAGACCAGTGACTGACCTCCCTCACTTTCAATTTTTTTTTTCTATCATGTCTTGGAAATTTTCTAGAAATATTCGAAATATTAACAGGAAAGCAACATGGATTCCGGGCAGGTGAGTCCATTGGTACGGCAATTCACTCTGTTTGTAGTGAAATTATCAAATGTATTGAGGCGGCAGAGTGTCCTGTTGGGATTTTCTGTAATCTCAGTAGGGCATTCGACTGCGTTGACCACGGTATTTTAATATCAAAGCTATATGATTCCGGAATAAGAGGGCAGTCTTTAAGTTGGATATAATCTTTTTTAAAGTATAGGAAACAATTTGTTCAAGTGCAGCACATAGACCAAACCGAAATTTGGAAATATAATTCAGACTATTCTTTGGTAGAATCTGGTGTGCCACAAGGCTCGGTGTTGGGTCCTTGCCTTCTTTTATTATATGTAAATAATCTTTATTCCTTTCTGAATGATCAATTCTTGACAATGTATGCTGATGATTTATCTTTAATCATCTCTTAACCATCAACAGACATTAGTACCGACATTACAAATATGCACAAGCAGACTCCCGCATTAGATCTGGTATTTGTTTTTGGGGCAATTCCACCCTAGCTGGGGATGTATTCATTTCCCAAAAACGCATCATCCGATGTATTGTTGGTATGAAATGTGCACATTCCTGTAGATCACTTTTTGTAGAGCTTCGAATTTCAAAGCTGACCTCATTATATATTTTAGTAATAAAGACAAATACATATTTCGAAATAAAGACAAATTCAAACTGAACAGAGATATTTACTCGATGAATACCAGAAAAAATAAGGATTTTAATGTACCATTTGTAAAAATGTCTATCAGCTATAATTCACTCGACTATATGTGGTTGCGTATTTTCAATAATTTACCTAGTGGAATTAAAAGTATCGATGAAGTGACTCAGTTCAGAAAAACACTGAAGAACTATGGAAGAACATCTTTCCAAGGTAGTAGAAAAACATCAAAAAGACTAGAACTTCCACTATTTCTGATGGCATACAAAGCAGCCGTCCACGATTTAACTAAACTTACCCATTACCTTCGGAAGGAAACTTTGATTGCCCTGTGATTTGGTGTTTGGATAAGCAAGCAACCAAGAGATTGAGGTGCAGAACTATGGAGACAAACTGAGGGACAACATGTTGAAAATCCACGATACAGCTCGGAAGAGGTTAATGCTGGCAAGTGACAGGATGAAATCTCGTTATGATTTTAAAACTAATTCAGGAGGATTCAAAGAAGGTGACCCGGAAACTAACACAATTTCAGTAAGGACCGTACGAGGTGAAGAAAGGGATTAACGACGTGGTTTACAGAATCCAGCGCAGCACTAGGACTGAGATGAAGGTTGTTCACCTGGAAAGACTGAAGCCTTATCATGGTGAACCAATGGCTTTCGATCGGGACGATCAAAATTGGGGGGTCACTGTTACGAAAATAGGTACAGTACGCCCCTGCGTGTTCATCCGGAGTTCCAGGAATGTGACGACTGACTGGTCGACGTCCCACTGGGATTTGCCATCGAATGAGTACAGGAAACTTCTGGATACTAGGAACAATGATGTATAAGAGAGAGCGTACCAAAGGTCACCAAGTAGTAATTCATATCAGCGAGTTCAAGGTGAATGTGAAGTAAGCGGTAATTGAGTGTTTTATTATCAGAGTGCAATATTGTTTTTTTTTTTTGGAGTGAAATAAACGGACATTGATTTAGCCGAGTTTTTTCAAATAAAAACGGACCCAGTTTCGTAACAATATATAATATATCCTCACGCTAGAAAATATTGGCTCAAGCCATCAATCTATATTATAATACTATCTTATCAGGTTTCAGTTTCATAATTTCCACTATTGTTTTCGAACCTTGAGGATTATATCCGTTCGAAGAAAATGATCAGTGAATCAAAATTAAATACAAAGATAACAAATGTGAAGTACCTTTTCTCGAATAGAAATAACAATTATTCCCAATAATTTTTTCAAATAATAATAGGATACAGTAACGGTCAAGTTCGAGCCTTTCATTACATGTTGAGTGTTCAAAACATTTGCACCATTTGATTATCCTTGAAGATGAAAATGTTCATAGAGGACATGGCAGATTAGTTCCGAATTTATAAGAGAGGAAACCATGAACAATTCAATTTTTATCAATTCAACTTCAGAAAAAGAAGTATTTGAATTCATAAACCAATTGAAAATGGAAAATCACCAGGCAATGGTAACATCAAAGAAACTGCATATAACCTAATTAGTCCACTTACTTACATCATCAATATGGGACAATATCCTCATGAATTCAAAGTATCTGTTGTGAGACCTATTCTATTCATCGAGTTGGATGATAATTCAAATCTACCTAAACGATTCCTAATATTTATATGTAATCTCACTCAAAGCAAAAGAAAGAAGTATAACAAAATTGGGTTCCTTTTGGTTCAATGTAACTATTTCTATAGAGATTCAGAAGTTATCTCAGTAATTGAACAGAAGCACATGATATAGGCACTACTTACTTATGCTTCAATCTCAATATCGCGTCGAAAAAAAAGCTAATAATTATTCGTATAGTTCAACTTTGAATTCGGAAAATGTAAGGCCGTGCTCTCACTAAAGGCAACTGGGGACAGCAACGCAATTGCAACGCAAGAGATACACGTGTTCCCACCTACTGAAAAGCAACTCAACCGCAACGCAAGCAATTGCCCATTTTGGCCGATCATTAGAGATTTTTTCGTGATAAAAATAGTACCAGGAAACCGACTGTGCCATCAAACGAAAGACGTATCCCGACTCGCAACTATCATTGCTTAATTTTTTATAAGCATTCAAGAGCAAAAATTCGGGATTTTTTCGTTTTGTGCTTGTAACATGAAAACTAATGAAGCAATCTCGATGCTCTCAATGGACGAATTGTAGGGAAACAGAATGCGATTGAAATAGTTCGGTCGATCGGATTATTAGTAACGGAGAAAAATCTAAAAACCGATAAAATCAGCGTTTTTTAAGAAATTAATGATACCGCCCTTTTTGAAGTTGTAGCTGAGGCTCTCCGCGACATATTAGTGATTCATATGATTACTATCGTTTCGGACGTCCATCGTCTTAATATATTTAAAAGGTTTCCACGACGTTTCGAATGCTTGTATCTGCAATCGTCTTCAGGTGAATACTGACAAGTTTAATTGCTACTTACCAATTTATATGACTGTCGGCGCAATGGTGCGTGCAATTCCGCCATGTGCAGCGGTGCGTGTAATTTCGCACGGTGTGGTGGTGCGTGAAGTTTCGCGCCTCTGCAGCCCGCCAGAAAGAGCAATCAGGGGTTTCCATACGTTCTTGATCTCACCGCTTGGTTAACTAAAGGCGTTATTGGCTTCGATGTAGGCGGCCTCTCCTCAATGCTCCTCTCTATGTAGAACACTTGCGTCGTCCCATAGAACTCGATGGTGCTCAGTCCAGGCGTGGTCAGCGATTCCCGATTTTGATGTTTCTCCACGTTGAGTATGATTTCATTATATTTGGGGGCGATTTAAATATTAATTTGTAAGCTAATGATAGTCGCTGCGATCTTCTCACGAACTTCATTGAGACATTTAACTTCACTCAGTTGGTGAACGAACCCACAAGAATTACTTCTCGCAGTCAAACTTTGATTGATGTTTTAATAGTGTCAAATCCGGAAAATATTTCAAATAAAGAAGTCTTAGACATCAACGGAATATCAGATCATCTAGCGGTCAGTTGTAAAATTGACTGTCACAAATCTAGAAGACAACCTAAGATTATATCTTACCGTGATTTTTTTAATTTTGACGCAACTCTTTTCAATGAACAACTGATAGCTCATAACTGGAATATTATCTTTGAATTGGAAACTATGGATGAAATGATTGATTACCTCAATAACGGTTTGATTGCACTCTTCAATTTACACGCACCCCTCCGAACTATACGAGTCACTAAACCACCAGCTCCTTGGCGCACTTATAATATTAAAGAGATGATAAAACTCAGGATAGAGCTTTCAGCGGTACAAAAATTGAGAAACTCCGCATCTTGGAAAAGTTATACCGATTTGAGAAATTACACTACTGAGGGCAATACGTCGCGAGAAAAAGCATATCTCGAACATGTCCTGCGCAGAAAAAATTCTAAAGAAACCTTCATACCACTTAGGTCACTTGATATTCTCCGTCGAAAGGCAATGCCTTGTATTCCAGACCAACTAAAAAATGTTAATAGAATAAATTGTCACTTCAATCGTATAACGAACCCAGAAAAATCTGATATACTACTTTCCCTTCTTGATAAATATAAAAATCAAGTTAATGATCCTGTATTCACTTTCAAAGATATATCTTCAGCAACGGTAAATGAATATCTGAATAAAATAAAAAGTAATGCAGTTGGAACAGATGAAATCTCCATAAGTATGATAAAATTGGTACAGTCCCATTTAATCGAACACATCACTTTCATTTTCAATACCGCTATAAAAATGAATACATTTCCTTCGAATTGGAAACACGCCAAAATTATTCCTTTAGCCAAATGCAATTCCCCTACCGAGCTCTCCGACCTAAGACCTATAACCATCCTGCCTTCGCTTTCCAAAGCCCTTGAAATGATAATGAAATATCAAATGGCAGATTACAGTTACACACATCAAATAATCACACCTGTACAATCTGGTTTTCGTACTGGTCATAGCACTACTTCCGCTCTTTTGGCCATCACGGATGATATTTTCAAGGCCGCGGATAATCGTGAAGTCTCCTGTTTGGTTTTATCAGATCACAGTAAGGCCTTCGATACACTGGATCATTTTATACTATGTCTCAAACTTAGGTACTTTGGCTTCTCAAATCGAGCTGTAGAATTCATACGAAATTATCTATGCAATCGTACCCAGCGTGTTGTCTTAGAAGGTATTGAGTCTGATTCATTGTCGATTGCTTATGGTGTTCCCCAAGGATCTATATTGGGGCCACTTCTGTTTTCTTTATACATTTCCGATTTTTTTGAAATTATAGAGTTTGCTAAAATTCATCACTACGCCGATGATACTCAGCTGTATTTATCTTTCAATGCTCTGCAACACAACGAAACACAAAATCATTTAAATGAAGATTTGAATAAATTGTACGAGTTTTCCACTGCTCATAATTTACGCTTAAATTCAAAAAAATCACAGATCATGTTTTTCGGTTCAAAAAAGAAGGTGGAAAGTGCTTGTGAAGATATGAAAAAAAATCGGGTGTGATATATTGCCTATAGTCAAAGAATGTAAAAATCTAGGATTTTGGCTCGACTCTGAGCTGAGATTCACCAAACATGTAAGCTATCTTTGCCAGGCATCCTTCAACATCCTTAGACAACTCTTTCCTAACAGACACATGCTTTCCAAGCACTTGAAGCTTTCTTTATGCGAATCATTGATAACGTCCAAGCTATCTTATTGTGATAGCGTCTACGGACCTGCCTCCTGAAGTCTGACCAGTATCGTCTGCAAAGAATACAAAACTCGTGCATTCGATTCTCCTTTGGTATTCGGAAATTTGACCACATAAGTAGGAATTCGATAACTCTAGTTGGCTGAGGTTGAACGATCTTCGAAATTTACACCTACTATCAATAACCCACAAAGTTCTTATAACGAAACTCCTAAAACCTTTTTGAAAATTGAAGACGTTTTCAGCACTGAACGACCTCAGAACCCGAATAGACACATTCTTGTCATTCCTCCTCACTCCACTACAATTTACACAAGATGTTTTTCATACAATGCTGCCAAATTGTATAACCAGTTACCCAGTGAATTCAGACTGTACACACTTAGTAATTTCAAAAAGAGACTGAAACTTCAGCTAAAGAATAGGCAGTTTTTGTTCTTACGTTGATAGATCCCGCTTCTGATATATGTTTTGAGATGTTGAGTAACACTAACCAATAAGGTATAAAACAGTAACGAACTTATTATTAACTTTTTGTATTTTGTTATATGCTTAAGTAGATTATTTGTGATGATTTTACCTTATTTATTACTTTTCTGTTTGTTTTAATTGTTTTTTTTTGTTTTTGTTTTTATCTTTTTTTATGGTCGAGTTGAAAAACAGCTATAGCTGACACTACGCCTTTTCATCGTTCACCTTCTGTCCATTAATTAATACTGTTGAATTTTTCCTTTGTTATATGTAGAATTTGAAATGATCTCACCGATAACGGTCTCTCCAATGTAGGAATCTCCGCATTCACATGGAACTTCATAAATGCAATTCTTACTGATTTCATTTTTGTTGTCAGGTTTGGTCTTGGTCAGGTTACCACATCGTCTACAACCTTCAAACAAAAGTGATTCATATGTTCTTCATCTGTATACTCTCAGGCGCTGTTGGATCATTAGTTTTTGCATAATTGCAATTTGAATTTTTCAATGGACTTTATTGGAGCAAGCCTGGATACGTCATAGGTGGTCCGATTTCAATTTCGTAAAAATATATTACAAGTAGAAGTATAGAACTACAAAACATTTCATTTTGCGTTGAAATGCTGCGAAGTAGGTGAGAAATACTTGCAAACGTGCGAGCGTGTGAAAGCAGCTGAGTAGTGGGGGTAAAGCAGCAGCATAACTTGCGAGCAGAGCGTTTGTATTACTATATACTCTTCCCCGCGTCTGCTGCCCTACCCCACTACTCGGCCGCTTTCACACGCTCGCCCGTTTTCAGTCATGTTTGCAAGTATTCCTCACCTATTTCGCAGCATTGTAATCCATTAATGCCCACAATTGGGAATGACTAGGTAATGAGTTCTTATTCACATAATGGAATCTTTGGGTACTTATATTGGTCAAAAAAATAATAAAAAAATTTGGGTCATATTTTTTTGAAAATATAGGCTGGGTCGTTATGGAAAACTTTAGGAAACAAAAACTTCTGGAAACTTCTGGTAAACTTCTGGTAACAAAAACAGAATTTTTTTTAAATGTAATTTCATTCTGAAAACACATCGAACATTCATACATTATACAGTAAATTTACATTATTGGGCATGATAATCCGAAAAACATTTGTCATAGATAGCAGTGGAGACCTGATTGAGGCTTCCTTTTGTCCTGACTTCTCAGTTTTTTACCGTAGGTATTTGGTCAAGAGTGACTTTGCAACCTCTCTTCTGAATTCCGGATTGTCTTTTCTGAAACCATATTGACGAGTCAGATTATATGCATCCGGTAGATTCATTAATGGATACGTTAGATTATATTGCAAACTTCAGAAATTGTTTATTTACGGAGTCTATTAGAAGACGAACCTTACCCAGTGTATTATTCTCAGGAAGATTTCGATTATCAAAAACATGTGGATTGGAAGCAATTTTCTCCAAACGGTTGCTTCTCATCGAATTGGAGACCAATACATTATGAAGGTCTTCACTTTCTTCCCAATACATGCGTCTACGTTGCAAAGAAACATAACCACTTACCAATAAGATTCAAATGGAAACATATGATTCATCCAATGACAAGCCAAAATGTTGCTTATTTTTCTGTGCTGCATACATATATTTTTTTGTGCTGCATACATTACACTATCATTTTTATGATTTTTGAAGTTAGCATCAACGGAGAAACTCTAATGGGTCACTTTCTGAGATAAGCGTCAATGGAGGCAGGAGATGGGAAAATTACTCTTGTGGCAAGGCATCAAGGTCCCCTTTTTTTCATATGCACGTTCCAGACTCTACCTTAGATCTCTTTGTGAATGTTGACAGTGGTAAATCATCTTCCTTCATATATATAATAGGTTTGTGGTGGTAAGAGGACGTTTCCTGAAATAATGAAAAATATAACAAATTGATGTGAAAACACTTTTGAAGCCCAATGGGTCGTTAACGACCCATCTAGATTTGGAGTTATGCCTAGTGAAGAGATTGAATGATAATTCGAATATTATCATGTATCCATGTAGCTGACACATTATATCGCATATTCTAGTAGAATTAAAACATAAAAAATTGAAATTTGGGTACTTACCACTCATGAAGTGTTGACATGTTCCACGACAGCAAACACAAGCAACATAAATAGGAGCATGTGAGAAAGTTGATGATTTGATTTCTGATGGTGTTGTGGGTTTTTCCGGGTTTTCCTCCAACTGAAACAGCAAATGCGCCATCAATTCGAGCCCCGGGCTTCAATCAAGATTTTCATCTTGATATTATTTTATATTTAAAACTTTGCTTTTGTATTTTTTAATTCTGAATAAAGTTTTCCTCAATAGGAACATATGTTGAAATCAATTTACACTGACAGCCCGAATAACGTTAACTCACTCAAGTAATGTGTTGACTAAGTGTGGATTCATGCAGCACAATATAACAATTATCAAATAAGAAATAACAAATATCAATTATCAATTAACAAGAATTAAAATGTAGCATTCATGCAGTCAAAATAACAATTAAGAAATAAAAAGTAAGCATGCACACAAGACGGAGATCCGAGGCATTTAAATTAGGTAATCCTACTTTTTCGAAATTCCATGTCCCCTCGATAATAAAAAAATAAGTGAAAATTCAAAATGTCCAATAAACTATAAGAAACAAAAACAATACCTCAAATATTAGAAAAAGTGAGGTTATTTTCATCATCGGTTTGACCAATCCGCGGTCATCTGCGTACTAGTTACGCACTAGAAGAAAATTTCGTTAAAATAATGTAAAAAGATGAAAGTTGGCCAACTTCTACATGTTATTTCTCAAATGATAATTGTTATTTGTCTGCATGAACAAAGTCGTTGAAAACTATAGAGTTCAACTTATATTGCTAAATGTTATTTCTTATTTGTTATTTTGTGCTGCATGAATCCACACTAAGATCGTGAATGCACGAAACCACTGCGAGAATGACATAAATCACGTGACATTAGCAAATTTATGTCGGGTCACTAACGACTTACTGGGCATTAATGGCTCAACGCTAAATGAGAAAAGACGTTTTGTAGTACTATACTTCTACTTGCAATATCTTCGAACATCAAAACTTTTTAACAAATCATAAAACTGACGAAAAAATAAACTGAAAAGCTAACAATGAAATGAACCTTTTTAGTCTTTACAGCTAAGCTCCTAAACTAATGTAAGTAACTAATTTTGAATCGGCGCCAAACAAACGAAGAAGCAAATTCATTACGTAAACCGTAAAATGATGGTAGCGGGGGCTACTTGATGAAAATGTGCAATGCGATGCAATTCACGCACAAGTTAGCCACATTCTTAAAAACCAACTTCAATATCGTATTCAAATGATATCGATTGATAAATCGCCCAATATCGTAGAGGTGAGGTTGTTTTAAACTTTACATTTTTAGGAAAAGTGCAATACCTTAACAGCGCCGTAAACAAATTTAAAATCTCTTTATTAAATCCCTTAAATCACATAATGATATTGATACGTCAGCAAAAACGGATTATAATTACTCAATAATGAAAATAAGTTATTCAATGATGAGAAATGAATATGGTCATTCATTTTATCCACACTAACACAGAATGGTCACATTTCATGAAACATTGTTACAAACAAAATAAAACCTATTTAACATCTAACAGTTTATGAAAATCACTCATCATCCCAAAAGGATAACCGTAGGTGGAAGATGGTCTCATCGCCCGGTGAAATACCACCATATCGAGTTTGTGTGCTGTGAAATGGATCATTCCATGTTTCAGTGTTCGGTCGATACTTTCCGGTCTCCCTCTTTCCTTTTCCCCAATTCCTCCTTTATTTTCAGGTGCATCCTAATAGTAATAATGATGAAGTCTCCTAGAGTAAAACACTCCGGAAGCAAAATACCTATCCATTCGGATTTTCGGGCGAGAGGTACTCGAGGGGACTCAACATTAAAGATTGATTTTTGCAACATCCGCGGACTCAACAAGAACATCAATGACGTCCACCATCACCTACAGACGAAAAAACCGGATATTCTGGCTCTAACAGAAACACAAGTAAACTCGTCCACCAACAAGGTCCATATGCTTTGTCCTGGTTACGAACTCCATTCTCGATTCAGGTTCAAAGGTGGAGTCTGCCTTTACGCTAAGGCTAACCTTTCATGCCAGCGTGAAGAGAGTTTGGAACCGAAAGACTTTGATGTGATGTGGTTCAAGCTATCTGATACCAAACTGACTAAGTTCCTCTGCTGCCTTTACCTATCACCTAATGAACCTTCATATAACGACCTCTTTGAGTTTTTATCACTCAAACTGGACTACATTCAGGAGAACCATCCAACAGCTGAAACCATAATCATGGGAGACTTTAATGTACATAACGCTGCCTGGCTCAAATTCTCTAACAAAACAGATGATGCGGGTCGTCAAGCCGAGGCCTTCGCCATCACTCATGGTCTAGAACAACTGGTCGAGCTACCAACCCGCATCCCTGATGTCAACAACCAGTCTGCCAATACACTAGATCTTTTCCTCATCACCAATCCTGACCCGTATAGAATAGAAGTTTGTGCCCCACTCGGAAACTCTGATGACACCCTCATCTCCACAACATGCTCTTTCCATTTACCATCGAGCTGCACAATACCACCCCGTCTCATGTGGCATTACAATTCGGCCGACTGGGAAGGTCTTCGTAAGTTTTTCTCAGCGTTTCCATGGAAGAGAGTTTGTTTCTCTTCAGTAGATCCAACACGATGTGCTGAGACAATTTCTGAAATCATCATGTTGGGGATGCAAACCTACATACCGAATACCGAAAGAAGAACATCATCCGATAAGACATGGTTTAACAGAAACTGCTCTAGAGCTGTGGCTTCCAAACAGGCAGCATACCATCGATGGCTGAAAAATATGGGCTCTGAGACCAGAGCAGCATATGTCGAGGCTAGAGGCATATGCAAAGAGACAATAGAATGCTCAAAAGATGCCCACAATGCCAAAATGAGATCAAAACTTGCTGAATGTCCTAACGGATCCCGTTCATTTTGGTCTCTCGCCAAAGCTGTGGGAAGGAACTTCACTTCCAGCTCATTTCCTCCTCTAACCAACGAAGATGGAACACTAGCAACGACTGCCCAGGTAAAAGCCAATATCTTTGCGCACCTATTTGCTGGAAATTCCACTCTGGATTCATCGGGAAAACAACCCCCGAACATTACACCTATTGACAGTCACATGCCCGAGATCACCTTTCGCCAACGTACTATCAGAAAGATTTTGCTGGGTCTCAACACCAACAAAGCCTGTGGATCTGACGGAATCCCGCCGATTGTTCTCAAGAAATGTGCCCCCGAACTAACACCTGTTCTTTGCAAGTTGTTCAACCACTCTTACAATTTGGGGGTATTTCCGTCCAATTGGAAAATTGCAAGAGTACAGCCAGTCCCTAGAAAAGGCAAAAAGGCCCTACCTAGCAACTACAGACCTATCGCACTGCTATCTATTATTTTAAAGGTCATGGAAAAAGCCATCAACATCGAGCTCATGAAATATCTGGAAGACTTCCGCCATCAGAGATCAACTGGTGACCTGCTCGCTTACGTCTCACATATATGGCAGCTATCTATTGAAAAGTATGGAGAAACTTTAGCTGTGGCATTAGATATCTCCAAGGCGTTCGATCGAGTTTGGCACCAGGGACTCCTCGCCAAGCTTCCGTCTTATGGCTTGCCCCCTCAGCTGTGTTCTCTGCTTGCTAGTTTTCTCTCAAACAGGTCTCTCCATGTAGTGGTCGATGGAGTTTCATCTGACCTTCATGTCCAGTACACAGCTTTGCCGATGATAGTACCCTCCATACCGCTTTCTCTTCCAGGGCCCCCAAATCAGCCCGTGAAACCAGAAATGAACGAGGAAGAAATGTTAATAATATAAATATGGACTTAGCAACAATTCTCGAGTGGGGATCTAATAACTTGGTAGAATTCAATGCAAACAAAACACAAGCATGTCTTTTCTCTAGAAAAGCCGATCTCACTATGCCTAACATAACTTTGTCAGGAGTAACCATACCACTGAAGTCATCCATATCGATGCTTGGTATTACTATCAGCAATAACCTTTCCTGGGAAAATCACGTGAGGTCCATTGCCAAAGTGCATCCCAAAACTTGTTTTTGTTTCGTGCCAAGAGCTATTTCACCCCACTCAGCTGCTTATGATCTATAAGGCACAGATCGACCTGTCCTGGAATACTGTTCCCATATTTGGAGCGCGGCACCTAAACATATCCTGAGGCTATTGGATTCTGTCCAAAAGGGCAACTCGTCTCGTCGGTGATGCCCGCTTACAAACTCGCTCACTTGTCTGGAACACCGTAGAAAAGTTGGCGATTTGTCTCTATTTTATAGATATTTTCATGGGCGATGCTCTTCTGAAATATCAACAATCGTTCCTGCTTTGGCAGTCTCTTCGAGACTAACCCGTCAAGTTCAGTCATCACACCCCTTCGTGGTCACTTTGGAGACCTGCAGAACATCACTTTCCAAAGACTCGTTCATCCAACGAACAGCGAGGCTTTGGAACTCATTGCCTAGGGAGGTGTTCCCCGAGGCATACAACCTCCAGAAATTTAAGAAGAACACCAACTCCTACCTTCATTTCCTTGGTTCCCACGATGTTCTCTGAACATTACAGGATATCCCTTTTCGTGGGAACAAGAACATAAAAAAAAAAAAAACTTGAAAAATTAAAATTTGAGTAGCCTCATCTAAATGATAAGTTATTCGAAATTCTTCCTCACCCTTTCGGAACAAAACGTGGTTCAATAAACGCCATTCGATCAATTTTCAAATCTATCACGGGAAATTTGGATTCCAGTGATGGAGAAAAATATGACCTGCTGATAGAAGAATTGAAATACAATCAGAATAATTTGTCCACGAATATCAAAAGGCAAAACTCTCTTTCTATAGCATTGATCGAAAAGTTTTATGATACAATTCAGCGAGTAGATGTTTTATGTTCATTAAGGAATTCATGAATCAAATAATCAATATGTATAGAATCATAAACTCTATCTCACAAGATGTCGAAAATTCAATTCAGTTTTATAAATTAAACATTGTTCATCCTAGTATAATAAAACCAAAGAATTATACCACGAGTTAGAGTTATTAGGATTTTTTTTATAAAGATCAACTACCAATTGAAATTAGTTTCGAGAACACTCTTTTATACGAAAAAATTATTAAAGTCGAAAGTTACATATTAAATTGAAGAATAACCTATATATTCCGCATTCCAATTACACACCCCTCAAGATTTGGTATTATCTCATTTTCAATTCTAATTTCAACTGGGAGTCAGTCGAGGCAGTTATACCAAAAAATAAATGTCTGGTCAAAAGCGAAAAATATTACGCATTCTTGAGTCGCTCACCGACAAAAAAAAACAGCAGAAAGAAATCCTTGCGGAATACATCTACTTGATTTCAAAAACACTTCAATATGCGAAAGAACGTCCATTCAGTTATCAACATCGGTCATCAAACAACTGGATGCCCAAATCAAGACGAAGTCAAATTTGACGCCTGAATTTACATCTTAAATTCCGTCGGATGTCGTTACCTGCACGCAACATACAATCATCAACGAAAACTAATTCAGCCACAACTAACCAATACCCTAGAAGTTGGAATGGACCATCATACCAAGTATAACCAAGACATGGACTTCAGTTGATTAAAACAACCAGAAATCTCCTTCCTGGAATGGCACACATTCACCCCTCAAGATTTGGATATTATCATCATTTTCAATTCTAATTTCAACTGGGAGTCAGTTCGAGGCAGTTATACCAAAAAATAAATGTCTGGTCAAAAGCGAAAAATATTACGCATTCTTGAGGAATCCTTGTGTGAAAATTGCCCGTCAAACCCACATCTGTCCGCTCACCGACAAAAATAAAACAGCAGAAAGAAATCCTTGTGGAATCCAGCTACTTGATTTCAAAAACACTTCAATATGCGAAAGAACGTCCATTCAGTTATCAACATCGGTCATCAAACAACTGGATGCCCAGATCAAGACGAAGCCAAAAGTTTGCCGCCTGGAAATTACATCTTCGAAATTCCGATCGGATGTCGATTGACCTGCACGCAACATACAATCATCAACGAAAACCAATTCAGCCACAACCAACCAATACTCTAGAGGGAATATCATACCAAGTAAACTCAACAACAAGACATGGACTTCAGTTGATTAAAACAGCATTCAGGCAGAACCAACCAGAAATATCCTTCCTGGAAGTGGCACACATTCACGGGTGTGCAAGAGGTTGGAATACACCCTGTATATATGTTCGGTTAGATTTTCCTGCTTGCTGATTTTATTTGATGTTTTTTCGTTCTTGTCAATCAGCTGTATATGTTAGGCCAGAACGTAATTTCCAAAACAAAAAATCAATCTGAAGAAACTAAAACCCTGGATCACAAATGGCATAAAAATCTCCTCCAAAAACATGAGGTCTCTTCACTATACAAGAAAATTCGTAACTAATTCCAACTTTGACAATCACTACAACTCTTATAGGAAAATATATAGACAAGTTATCAGGGCAGCAAAAGATATGTTCTACAATAGTAGAATGGAGAATGGAAATAACAAAGTGAAATGAGCTCAGAGGGAAAGGAAGAACCTCAAAACACACAGAAACGCCACTAGAACCTAACATAATCGATAATTATTATTGTACAGTAGCAGAAAAGCTAATTAGTGGAATATCTCCTACGCAAAATCCAATAAACTATATCAGAGACATCCAAGTTGATAACAACATACTCTATGACACCAACTTATATGAACTGAAAGAAGTTATTTCCACTATAAAAAATTAAAATGCCACTAATTTAGATGATATATCTATAAACATTTCTGTTAACCTCCCTGATAGTGTACTCAGTATTCTTGCCCAACTCATAAATAGTTCCTTTGCACAAGGTTATGTTCCTTCATTCCTGAAAACCTCGGTTGTTATCCCTCCCCATAAAGGGGGTGATAGAGAAGATTCAGCCAATTTCAGGCCTATTTCATTAATACCCACCTTAGCGAAGATTATCGATAAACTGGTGAAAAAAAGAGTTATGGAATTTTTGATACATAACAGAATACTGAGTGCACAGCAGTACGGTTTTCAGAAATCGAAGAATACAACTGACGCACTACATTGAGTTATGTCAATGAGTTACAGAAATATTAATGATGAAGAAGCTGTCGCAGCAGTGCTCTGTGACCTATCGGAAGCATTCGATTGTGTCAACCACGAGGTACTGCTTTGCAAACTTCAATTGTATGGATTCAGAGAAAACACTTGTAAATGGTTCGACTCGTATCTTTCTGATAGAAAGCAGTATGTGAGACTAACAACATCTTCAAATACTGCAGAAATTAAAAGTGGAGTACCACAAGGCTCGGTGCTGGGTCCTGTTTTGTCCCTTTTATATATAAATGATCTGACCATGTTACCAATTTCCGGAAGGTTCACGTTATTTGCTGACGACACCACCATACTATGGCACCATAAAGATAAAAGTAAATTGAACGAAATGATATCTTCCGACATGGTTACAATCCAGAATTGGTTCGACTCTAATTTACTCACTCTGAATTCAAAAAAAACAAATGTTATTACATTCAAAGGTTGTATATCAAATGTTCATTTAGGAAGCCAACTGGTGGTGAACAAGAACTCAGCTAAATTTTTGGGATTACTTTTGGACAGTAACCTGAAATTTGAAGAGCATATCACTTTTTTAAATAAAAAACTGGCTTCTGGTTGTTATGTTATGAGGACAGTATCGAACGAATTAGGATCTACTGCTGCTAAATCTGTTTATTATGCACTTATAGACTCCCATTTACACCATGACTCATCTTTCTGGGGGGTACGTAACAATCAACTCTTCCAGTCAGTATTAGTGCTTCAAAAACGGGCAATTAGATACCTTTGCAAAGCCAAACGGAGAGATTCTTGTAAACCTCTTTTTAAAGATAAAAAAATCCTAACTCTTGTCTCAATATTCACATTGGAGTCAGTTTCTGTAATTCATAAGGATATAGTGGAATATGAAATCAACAACATCCCCTATAATACTCGCCAGAACGAAAATAGCCTAAAGCTCCCCATTCCCACTTCTAACCTAGTAAAAGATTCTCTGATTTACAATGGAGTGAATATGTATAATAAAATACCAAGTGTGAAATCTCCAGGTTTTTAGATACAAACTAAAAACTACAGCTTGATTGAATTTCATGATGATACACTTCAGTTAATGTTTACATTTGTTCATATTGTTGATTTTGTTCAAACTTTTTAATGTTTTTGTGAAAGTATTTAATTAAAACTCACCATTTATGTTTTTATCCTGTGACGTGGTTATCAATTTTTGACAGTTACTTATGTTCATTCGCATACTGTGAATTTTTATTTATGTGTTTGTCAACAAAATTTTTTCTTATGTACAATAAACATATATTCTCTCTCTCCCTCATGGATTTTTCTCGAATACAAAGTTGAACTATGTAGATAATTATTTTTTAAATGATATCGAGATTGAGACCAAGTCAATATCCTTGTGGGCTTTTATTCAATAACTGACTGAAATATTATATTTTTAAAAGGGTTTTCAATCGGTTTTTTTATATTTTCTTGAATTCTATAGTTCAATCGAACCGTAATGTGAGTTTTGTTATCTTCTCTTTGTGTTTTCTAATAAACATTATAGTCCTTATTCCTTAGTTTTATTAATTGAAATCATAATCAAAATAAATACATTCCGAAAGCTACCTTTCCGACTGACCGCGCCATAGGGGTTTTCAGCTCTAATATCCCTACGACATTGATAATGTACGAGATAATTGTATTTCAATCGAAAGCACGTTCCCTTGGTTACCAAAGTCAACGTGCTTTCGATTGACATAAAATTAGGAGGCATTTGTCAAATGTCCGAGGGATATTCGGTCAGATTTTTTTGACAAAACAATGAAATAATTCGCAAGCGAACAATTATTATTTATCAAAAGTTCAACATCGAGCTCATGAAATATCTGGAAGACTCAGGAATTGTCAACGATAGGCAATATGGCTTCCGCCATCAGAGATCAACTGGTGACCTGCTCGCTTACGTCTCACATATATGGCAGCTATCTATTGAAAAGTATGGAGAAACTTTAGCTGTGGCATTAGATATCTCCAAGGCGTTCGATCGAGTTTGGCACCAGGGACTCCTCGCCAAGCTTCCGTCTTATGGCTTGTCCCTCAGCTGTGTTCTCTGCTTGCTAGTTTTCTCTCAAACAGGTTCTCCATGTAGTGGTCGATGGAGTTTCATCTGACACTCTACTCATAAATGCTGGTGTTCCGCAAGGATCCATTCTCGCACCAACACTATTTCTACTTCACATCAACGACCTGTTGAAAGCAACTTCATGTCCAGTACACAGCTTTGCCGATGATAGTACCCTCCATACCGCTTTCTCTTCCAGGGCCCCTATATCAGCCCGTGAAACCAGAAATGAACGGGAAGAAATGTTAATAATATAAATATGACTTAACAACAATTCTCGAGTGAGGGGTCTAATAACTTGGTAGAATTCAATGCAAACAAAACACAAGCATGTCTTTTCTCTAGAAAAGCCGATCTCACTATGCCTAACATAACTTTGTCAGGAGTAACCATACCACTGAAGTCATCCATATCGATGCTTGGTATTACTATCAGCAATAACCTTTCCTGGGAAAATCACGTGAGGTCCATTGTCAAAAGTGCATCCCAAAAACTTGGTTTTTCGTTTTGTGCCAAGAGCTATTTCACCCCCACTTAGCTGCTTATGATCTATAAGGCACAGATCCGACCTGTCCTGGAATACTGTTCCCATATTTGGAGCGCGGCACCTAAACATATCCTGAGGCTATTGGATTCTGTCCAAAAAAGGGCAATTCGTCTCGTCGGTGATGCCTCGCTTACAAACTCGCTCACTTGTCTGGAACACCGTAGAAAAGTTGGCGATTTGTCTCTATTTTATAGATATTTCATGGGCGATGCTCTTCTGAAATATCAACAATCGTTCCTGCTTTGGCAGTCTCTTCGAGACTAACCCGTCAAGTTCAGTCATCACACCCTTCGTGGTCACTTCGAAGACCTGCAGAACATCACTTTCCAAAGACTCGTTCATCCAACGAACAGCGAGGCTTTGGAACTCATTGCCTAGGGAGGTGTTCCCCGAGGCATACAACCTCCAGAAATTTAAGAAGAACACCAACTCCTACCTTCTTTCCCTTGGTTCCCACGATGTTCTCTGAACATTACAGGATATCCCTTTTCGTGGGAACCAGAACATTAAAAAAAAATTGGTAGAGGTACACTTATTAAAATTTGATGTAACATTAGATTGGTTATGTTTTTAATGAAGTTATTGTGGTGTTCTTGGTCGATGTTTAAGTATGGTTTCCTAGAATTTGGATTGTTATGCCAGTAACTCTCAGCAATTGCCTTTCTGGCACACCTTTTTTGCCAATTCGCCAACAGCCGTTGACCTGTCCGAATGGTTTGTTATCTTTTTGTCCTCTAAGCCGGCGTCTCACGGCGCGAGACTTGACGAGCTCGCTTGGGGATTGTCGAGTCCCACGTCTAAAAAACGGTCGATTCGCGTAGAATCGAGACTTGTCAAGCGTAAGCTCGAGGTGGCTCGACCGTTACCATGAATAGTCGGTGAATTCCTTAACATCAAAGGCTCGTGCTGCTGTATGGCTTGTTGAGCGGTCACACGGCGCGAGGGGGGTCTGTCCACAGTGTCGGCTATGACGGGAGCACGGTCACTTCGGAGAGTAAGTTTGGTGGTGGCAGAGCATAGTTGAGTGTTGTTTTCATCATTGTATATCAGCATGGAATGGAATTCAGAAGTAATTATTGAATTATCAGATTATTATGAGAAAAAAAATGTATATAAAAATACGATGCTGCACATGCTATCCTCTCATCGGCGCTATCTATAGCTACTGCACTGGTCAATGTATGCCTTCCTTGGCTCGTGTACCAACTCCTTGCCACTGATAGACGACGAGTCGGTGAAATGATAAAGGATGCATTATATCATCGGCGATGAATTAGACAACTTCTTCAATTCTGATAATCTAATAGGAAGTCTAAATCCTTGTATTAGTGGCACATAGTCATCTAATTCATCATCATCATCATCATCGCCTATGATATAATGGATCCATGTTTCTATTTCAGATTCGATAATATGAGCAAATCACAAAACATAAACCTGTAGCAGGTATGTAAAACTCTTCGACTGCATTTCCGAAGCTTACCACTAATGAATCACGCAATTCTAAAGAAGGGAATTGTAGATCTCTTCAAGTCAATTTGGAGACTCAATATCGCGTTATAATTCCGAAAATTTACCATTCTATAAAAAAATAATTTATATTACTTTATTATCTCTAGTACAAAAACGCCCGAAGCACAGTACTTTCCTGACTTGTGATTGGCGACTCCAGAAACCAACCAGAATTGAAATTTACTAGTTCATTCATAAATGCGACGAGTGATTTATCTTGTCTTCCACTCTTCAAAATACGCACGAAACAGTTCGGTATTCAGTTGTAGGAACCAGAGAATCTTGAAAACAGTAGTTGACAACAATGTTCACATGTTATTCTCAATCGCACTAGGTCACAATGATGGCCGATACTATTTTGAAAACAATTCAATACTGTGTCTTTTATGTGTGTTTTGTGATGATTGTGAATCGATAAGTGCCTCAAAGCTGTATTGACCTCATCTACTAGTTCTGACTTTATCTACCAGTTTGGATATAACGAGGTTCGTTCATTTTCATTACTTTGGGATTGAATATCTGTCTATTGCGTATATATCGCAAGCAATGTACTCTTTTGTACATTTAGCACATAATCAATTCAATATACCACACATTATTTAAATGTTTATTGCATCGGCAAATGCGTTAACTTACAGCTCTGATCAAGACAGCTGAGGTTAGGCGAGCGGCGCTTCCCAAATTTTTGTCGAATTTTACAAAGAACAAAACATCCTTTCAAATATTTTTTTTGAATTTTTTGACCCCTGTAATTTGTTATGAAATAGCATTATACACTCGTCATTCACAGGTGTGCAAGAGGTTAGATTACACCCTTATATATAAATATATATATATATATATATATAAATATATAAATATATAAATATATAAATATATATATATATATATATATATATATATATATATTTATATATATATATATATACTGTGTCCGTAAAGTATGGAACAAATTCATTTTTAGCTAAACAGGTCATTTTAAGAAATAATCCTGAAACACGTCGATTTTTTATGTTAATTTACCGTATTTTAAAATAATAATCTAATATACAGGGTGAATTACGTTCGAGTAATGACGTCACCGTCATTTTTTTTAAATGGAACTCCCCCATTTTGTCTCAATTTTCGGATTACTCTAGCTGAGCTGATTCCAAAAATGTATCACATGTTGATTCCAATTGGTACAGGGTGGACAAAAATACAATAGTTTTGTGTGTGCTCATAAACTAACGCGTAACATTCTTTATTAGGTAAATTAACAATATTATCAAAAACACTTATTGTCTAGCGGACAGAATATGCTGGAATACATGACTTTATAAATGTTCGAACTGCAGCCCTTGCTGTATTTGACAGTAACCCAAACGGTGTACAAATTCTTGTTGAACCTTGTGTATGGTTTCTTGCGTAATATTGTTTATTTCTGTTCGAATTTTCTCTTGTACCTCTGCAATATTTGCTGGTTTCGTTTTATAAATAACATTCTTCAGATGGCCCCACAGAAAATAATCCAAAGGATGTAAATCTGGTGACCTCGCTGGCCATTCAGTGGGTCCACGTCTACCAATCCACCTGTTCGGAAAAATTTCATCTAGGTACCTTCTAACATCTACAGCATAATGTGGAGGTGCACCATCCTGTTGAAACCATAAACTTTCATCAAAACCTCCAGGATTACGTCTGCTGGAAAAGAAATTACGTAAGGTAGGTACGAGATAACCCCCTTAAAAACTCAAGGTACGTTGCCCCGTTTAAATTACCTTCGAAAAAGAAGGGGCCGATGATTCGATTTCGTACAATTCCAGCCCATACATTTACCTTTTGAGGGTATTGTGTATGATGCTCACGCATCCAGTGGGGGTTTTCTTTTGCCCAGTATCTACAATTCTGACGGTTAACCTCACCATTTAACATGAAAGTGGACTCATCAGAAAAAATAATGATTTGTATCAAGAGAGGGTCTCGGTGACATTTATCCATCATTTCTTCGCAAAATTGGAGTCTTCTATCGGGATCATCTTCGATTAATTCTTGCACAAGTTTGATTTTATAAGGATGCCATTTTTCAAGCTTCAATAGTTTGTGTACCGTTGTTTTGCTAACACCGATATAGCGACCAACTTTACGAACAGAAGTGTGCGCATCTTCTTCAAAACTCAGTAAAACATCTAATGCTGTATCAGCATTTGCAGGGGGACGACCTGATTTGCGTACATTTTCAACATTATCAATTTCTCGAAATTTCGTTTCAATCTTACTGACTGTTGAACGCGTTATAGGTCTTTCTGGATATTTATCATTAAACAAATTGCACACTTCCATCTGAGTTCGCGATCTGTCTCCATACCCAATCATCATAAGTATTTCAATTCTTTGTTTTACACTTAACTCCATTTCTACTTCCAATTAAATCTAAGCAATCATTCGAATATTCACGAATACCAAAAATATTGTAGTACTAAACTGTCACTGAACATCAATAAATTACTAAACAAATAATTACATTTCCAAAAAGTAGACGACTATGTTTTTATAAATAGATAAGAAAATATTTTTGTCATATTCTGGCTGCTAGACCACAAGTACCAAACATGTTCGGAAACAGCTCATTTTTATTACTCTAAACATGTAGCAAACTACGGGGTGCAACATTTAAACCAATTGCCGCTAGACAATAAGTATTTCTGATAATATTGTTAATTTACCTAATAAAGAATGTTACGCGTTACTTTATGAGCACACACAAAACTATTATATTTTTGTCCACCCTGTACCAATTGAAATCAACATGTGATACATTTTTGGAATCAGCTCAGCTAGAGTAATCCGAAAATTGAGACAAAATGGGGGTGTTCCATTAAAAAAAAATGACGGTGACGTCATTACTCGAACGTAATTCACCCTGTATATTAGATTATTATTTTAAAATACGGTAAATTAACATAAAAAATCGACGTGTTTCAGGATTATTTCTTAAAATGACCTGTTTAGCTAAAACTGAATTTGTTCCATACTTTACGGACACAGTGATATATATATATATATATATATATATATATATATATATATATATATATATATATATATATATATAGTTGACATCACTTTGTGGAATACCCTAAATACTTTCATGGAATCCCGTGGATGTTCCCCATGATTTCTTCGAAATTGTGATCTCCATCTCGACCAAAGTTGAAACTGTTCCTATATATTATGGTCACCCAGTCACCCAGTATATAAAAATCGTGAGAATTCGTTTAGAATTCTAAATTTTGTCTATAGACAACTTAAGCTATTGGAGAATACGGTTCCCGATTCTGAAAAACTTTTGGATCAAGTTTTTATAGAATCTAATTTTGGAAATGTTAATAGAACCTTTTATCTGTTCCAGCAACTGATATGTGCTCATGTATTTCCAGTTATCTGTTTTTTTGTTTCGGAACGGAAACCTGATGGCAGCTGATGATTGATCGATAACTTTTATCAATCATCGTTGAATACTCTCATCTAATACAAAAAAATGTATCGTATATAAAAGTAACAGATTTAAAAGGAATCATCACAAGTCTCCCAGAGTCGCAGAATCACACAGAAACAAACAGAGCAAAATGAAATCAGTATTTCTACTAGTCTGTGCGCTGACCTACGTAGTAGCCAGTCCAGGTAAGAATGTGTAATATGATAATGTATAATTTTGAAATCAGTCATGCGGTACCATAAACAAACACACCAGTCCCTCGAAACTCAGTTTTTCATAATTTTCCATCTGGATATCCGTGTTGATTTCTTTTAATATAACCCAAATTATATTTTTCAACCCTCATTCATGCTCGAAATATAGGTTTTTGTCCATAATTCGGAAGTTCTGTAGAAAAATCGTTTAAATTCGAAGGATGAAAAAAAATTCGATATGCATACCGTTTTCGAAAAAAAAAACAAGAAATGACGAATTCGATATTTTAAAATAGGCACCAGGGAGGGTTTCTCGAAACTTTCAGAGAAATTTGGATGAAATGTAAACAATGTAATCACCCTTAACATGAATGCCCCTTCATTTTCTCACACACACACACAAAATTCAATCAATCATATCGATTTTTGTTACCCAAGAATGGCTCTGTAGAAAAATTTTGGAGAAATAGGTCTATAAAACCCAATTTTTATTGAAGAAGTCAGTATGTGCAACGTGTTAACGTGTTATGAAATCGCAAAACGATTGTATCAATCGATTCTGAAATTGCTAATGAATCAGGTATCAGACAGGAAAATTGGTATTTCTAAATGCCTTACAAAAATTTCAAGCTTCAAGGTATAGATCAATTCACTCGAAACGATGAAAATTATGTGATTTCAATTTCTTTTCAACTGGCAGATCTCTTGAATTCTATCAGTATATCAGTATACCGGGTGACACAGGATATCGGGCCACCCCTGTAACTTCTGCATTCGTGAACGGATATTTCTGAAATTTGGTTATATAAGCAACCATTTCAGATTTGATCACATTAAAATCCAATATGGCGGACTGATTTTTCTGGAAATGCCAGAACTTTGTTTTTTCAAATGGAATATCCTGTATATTTTACATATTCAAGGTCACAGGTCAAAACAAGTCCAAACCTTATGTCAAATGTAATTTTTTTGAAACAATTGAAATTAAAATAGTTTTTTTAATCTACCTCGTGGATAAATGAGATTTGGTCAAGCTATTCACAATGAGTCGCACATAACAGGAAAACTTGACTTTTTCTGAAAAATTATTTTTTGTGTCACTTACTGGTTAATCAATTCAGTCACATCACATTTTGATCAGAAATTAAATTTTTTCAAATGGAATCCCTATGGGCCACCTACCTGTCTCTCTAGAACATACATTGAGGAAGAAAATGACATATCATTTTTGTATTTCGGTGCAGTAACAAATTTGCATACATTGGAAAATCTACAACTAGTTCATAAGTTTCCTTGCAGTTCGAATAATTTTTCAACTAAGCCGTAAGCCGTGGAAAACAACATTTGACCTTAACATGTTCATTTTTCTTTCCTAGACTTTGGATAGACTCAGTCATTAATGAAACGCTAGATTGTATTTGTTCAATTTGGATGAAGAACATTTTTATTTGAACGTTTACATCTTATTCTCAGTGTAGACTAGGAGGAATCGGCGCATGAGTACCGAAAACTATTCCACCTCAATTTTTTTATGCGATCCTCTTCAAATTGCCCTACTGATGATATGAATGCATGTTGCCATGGGGCAACCCCGTGCCATATTGTTTGAACCGAAATTGTTTAAACAATTGCAAGGAATTGTTATTTTTCAAGCGGACAATTTTTTTTTATATTTTTTAATAAAATACAAATGAAAAAGGTCCCATGACTTTTCACGATAAAGTTAATATTTTTAGAGATATGAATTTTTAAAGGTTCAAGAAATCTCATATTTGGGTACTTTTGACCCATGAAAAATATATTAAAAAATAAAATAAAATCGAAATAATATTTTTTTAATTCTTTATACAATAGTTAATAACATTCTTAATGGAGATTTAAAAAAATTTCATTGATTATACCTGTTTTTTAATTATCAATTTCGCGCGCTCACAAGTATGCATCGCTTACCTTTAAGTATCGCCGTCTCTCTCTGGCTCATGCGCTGCATTTTAAAAACTATTAACTTTTTTAAGATTGTTAAGGAGAGCAATGTTATTAACAATTAAATTGTCTACAAATTTGTTTTCTGACAAATTTTTTTCTGGACTCAATTTTACAAACGTTATTTAGCATGAATCGGAACATGTAATTAAAATTACTTTTATCAGTTTATTTTATTTTTTGTTATTATCATAGTAATTTATGAATTTTTATCAACAATAATAATATATAATGGTATTTAAAATTTTTGGAATCACAATTATATATAAATAATGAAAAATATTGGTAGCACTTTCAATGTTCGAATTGAAAAATAATAACATAAAAAATACTTATATGTATATGTATCATGATGTGTATATGATTTTGCCTAAGTAAGGAAAAGATTTTTTTTGTTTTTTATTTTCTCAAGGTTACTCTTTGTATAAAACCTCAAGATCTTCGTTTGTTCTTGTGACAAAATTGTCGATTATATCGATATAGATATAGAGCATTTAAAATATGATCTTAAAAAAACGTGCAATTGTAAGAAAGCCTGTAAAACCAAAGCTTGTTACTGTAAAAAAAATAATATTAGTTGCATACTTCTATGTGGCTGTGATTCAGAAGACTGTAAGAATATAATATATAAAAATGATATTGATAATAAATAAATACCTTTTTTTAAATCTTGTTTTATTATTTCATACTTCTACATCTATAACCTTCGTTTGAAGAAGTTATTCAATGTAATTACTTTCTGTTTTAATGACAAAAAAATAATATAAACTGATAAAAAAGTAATTTAAATTACATGTTCCGATTCATGCTTAAATAACGTTTGTAAAATTGATTCCAGAAAAAAAATTGTCAAAAACAAATTGTAGACAATTTAATTGTTAATAACATTGCTCTCCTTAACAATCTTGATAAATTTAATAGTTTTTAAGATAAATGATAAATAATGATTCAGGAAACAGAGAGGCCGATGCAGCGCATGAGTCAGAGAGAGACGGCGATACTTAAAGGTAAGCGATGCATACTTGTGAGCGCGCGAAATTGATGATTAAAAAACAGGTATAATCAATGAAATTTTTTTAAATCTCTATTAAGAATGTATTAACTATTGTATAAAGAATTAAAAAAAAATATTTCGATTTTTTTTTAATATATTTTGATTGTTCAAAAGTACCCAAATATGAGATTTTTTTAACCTTTAAAATTCATATCTCTAAAAATATCAACTTTATCGTGAAAAGTCATAGGACCTTTTTTATTTGTATTTTAATAAAGAATATAAAAAAAATCTGTCCAGTTGAAAAATAACAATTCCTTGCAATTGTTTAAACAATTTCGGTTTAAACAATATGGCACGGGGTTGCCCCATGGCAACATGCATTTGTATCATCAGTAGGGCAATTTGAAGAGGATAGCATAAAAAAATTGAGGTGGAATAGTTTTCGGTACTCATGCGCCGATTCCTCCTAGTCTAGTGAGAAAGTGACCCTTTCCACTGTACACCTTATGACAGCAGTGAGTTATAGATTCAAAAGCTTGTGGCTTTTGTATTCGAACTGAAAACTTTGCGCGACAAGCTTTTGAATCTATAACTCACAGAATAACCTGCGTCACGCATCCAAAGTAATAATTTTTTATTTTTGATTGCATTTGAATAAAAAGGTTTTTTATTAATTATGTTATTTCATTCTATGAGAACAAGTATTTTTGACAAATAAATAATGAAAAGGTTCTCCATTTTATGGAAGCATCGATTGTACATTCCCAAGTTCACGCTTCAACATCCTTCGAAGAAGATATATCTGCACAATTAATTCATGCATCTGATTTCCTTGTTTCAGTTGGAGATTGTCCACGTAAAGATGGGGACAGTCCCGTCTACCTGGCCGATAGCGAATACTGCGCTAAATTCTACGAATGTTCCAATGGCCATGCGTTCCCTTTCATTTGTGCTCGTGGAGCATACTGGAGCGCCAAAGACAACAAATGTTCTAACGACGTCGAATGTGGATCTTTGATAACAACACCAGCAAAATGATAGACTAATCACAAAAAATATGTATTGGATTGAAAATAAAACACATAAGGCTTTTCCAAAGGAATCAATGTTTCTTCCTATAAATTTAATTTTGAATGAAAATAATGTCGTTTTTTCATAACTGTCATCCGAAATAGTTGTTTAATCAACTAGTGTATTAATGGTGGCGATTAATGATCGAGATCATTAATCGCCATTTTAATATACGAGTTGATTACAAAAATTGTCCGTCGACCTGGTTCCTGGGGTCAGCGTGAAATTTTTGATATCCATTTCCTTCAACTAGGAGGAAACTTACGATATTTGGATTCCAAAATACATAAATTTGACAGCGCGAAGGTGAGGAATTATTCATTATAGGACCAAGTCGGCCATTTGCAGGTTATTAACGGTCGATTTCGGTGTATGTTTGGTTGCATATATCACAATTATGCATTAAAAGATCAATTGAAGGTTAATAGGGGTCATTAAAAATCGATATCGTATATCGTATCGTATCGTATCGCCGGAAATGATCATTAATGGCATCATTGTAATTGTTTAAATTAAAAATTTTATGAAATATTCAAAAAATTATGTAAAAAAAGATGTTGAAACAAATATTATGTTATTGCCGTTTTCGCATCTAACAATGGCATTGAGTACCGCTGGGTAAGATTTTTTCACGTCGTTAATAAATCATTTATAAACAAATAGACAAGTTTACCATATAATTTGTTTTCACCATTTTGTTGTCATGACAAAATAATGATTTAAAAAACAATTTTTTTCGGAAAAACATTTTAGTTATATTTTATAATCGTTTTTTTTTATATTTCCATTGTTTAATTAATTAGTTAATTTTTCTATCAGTAATTTAATTGTTTATTGATTAAACAATTTGTTATAAACAAATTCTGACTATTTCTTTTTCTGAAAGTTTTAGAATTAGAGAAACAGCCATATGTAACAAATTACCAAAAAAAAAATATATGACACGATACCGAAGTTATAACGGCCACTTGATTTGTTAAGTAACAAACTGATATAACTTTTAAACTATTAGAGATACGATAATGGACATTCATGTCGTTTTTATTGAAGATTAATCAATATTTGGAATGAATTGAAGGCCAAGTTTGTAACTATTGTTGATCAGCTGTTATATGCATTTGTTCTAAAAATTAAATTTTTTGACATTTTGTATCTTTTATGACTTTAACTTGTTAAAAAATGCAAATACAGTAATGGACCTGAAAACAATTTTGTTAGTGATGAAATATCTGCCAAATTACTTCAATCATATCCATATCTTTTATAGTTTGAATTATATACGTGTTTTAAGTAATATTTATCAAACTCGTGTTGAATTTAAGTCAGACTTTTTCTATTTATTATGGTACTTTAACTTTTGACAACAAATATTTTTTCCTATAGTATTCTTTTTCGTTTCGAATGTATAAACATTTTGAGGATACAGCTAAGAAAATTTTAAAGAAGACGAGTAAAACTCCAGAATTTGATCGGAAAATCTATCTATTTTCAAATAAACAATAGCAGCTCTTTCAGTTAGAACTACTATAATTTATTATAATATATAGAAATCAAAATGATAGCAAAATATAAATAAGTGATGCAATAAAAAATTTAATATCATATAAAAACGGAACGCAAGTTTGATAAATATTACTTAAAACACGTATATAATTCAAACTATAAGTATATGGATAAATAAAAAATACTTCTATAATTCATATAAAAAATACATATAATAGCTGATCAACAATAGCTACAAAACTAGGTCTTCAATTCATTTTGAAGATTAATCAATCCTTTATAAAAACGACTGAATGTCTATCAGAGATACGATAATAGGAGCTTTATCATTAATGATAAATGATGATAAAGATAATTAATTAACACAGATAATTAATTAACACAGATATTAACACAGATTAAACAGATAATTAATTAACACAACAATTAAAAAAATAATTAATTAAACCATTTGAACTTGTTGATCAGACTAAACAGTTTGTAACAAGGAAAACCTACGTCAAGAACTAAATAGACATATTATATATCTTTGTAACAAAATCTTAAGTATAATTTTAAAAGGTCTAGGTTTCGTTTCTCACAAGATAAATATAGAAGGGCTCTAATGAAAAGACCAGAAATTGCATCGAAACGGGTAAAGTTTTTGAGAGAATATGTGAATAATGCTGCGTGTGGTTTTCCTTGATGAAACCTGGATTTTTCAACATGGAAGCAATACATTGCAAACATTTCACGACAATGATGTAAAATCTGTGCGAAACAAAAGTAGCTCAGATGGCAAACGATACAGAATTGTTCATGCTGAAAGTAAAAATGGATTCATTGATGGTGCCGGTCTTATATTATACAGTGAGCACGTAAAGTTTGGAACAAATTCGTTAAAAGCTTGATAAGGCCATTGGGGAAAAAAAACTCAGACACGTCGATTTTCTTTTTCAGTTGCGCATTTTTCGGTCTACTAATTTTTTTGATGACGTCATCACTGTTCGAGTTATGACGTCATTATCTTCTTTTTTTATAGCAATACCCTATTTTGATAATACCTTGAAAAAGAACGCATTTTTTTGTGTATGGATGTCATTTTTTTTTTGTTACATAACCGTATGTTCGAGAAATAAAAAACATTTCATTCATATTAATTAATTTATGAAAATGACAACAGGACTAAATAAACCTACAGACAATGAAATTAAGTGCTCAAATTGCAAGCCATTTGCCTCTTGACAATATGCAACGCGATGTTGAAACTCTTGCAAAACATTAGTAAGGGTAGCAGCGTTAATTAAAATTATTTGGGTCCTAATTCTCCCTTTTGGTTCATCAATAATAGTATTACGTCTGTTAACGTAAACTTTAGACCTGAGATATCCCCACAAAAAAAATCTAGTGGGGTTAGATCAGGAGATCTAGCTGGCCACTCTAGAAATCCTCGTCCGCCAATCCATCTTTTGGGAAACATATTATCGAGGTGTTCACGTACATGTCGTGCGTAATGCGGTGTCGCTCCATCTTGCTTGTACTATTGTGAGATATCCGGTAGCTGATGATTTTGAGGATGTGGGTACAGAGCCGCAAGTGCGGGAATTATGTAATGTTGCAGTAAATCCAAATAATTGTCACCGTTCAATGAACCGTCAGTAAAAAATGGCCCCACAATTGTATTACCAACTACTCCCGCCCACACGTTGACTGTCTGTGGATACTGAGTGTGCCCTTCCATCGCCCAGTAAGGGTTCTCTGGTGCCCAGTACCTACAATTCTGCCTATTTACTGTACCATTTGAGCAGAAGGTGGCCTCATCTGAGAAAACACATAGCCGTATGAATTGCGGATCATAAGTACATCGATCCATCATTAATTCACAAAATTCTTGTCTGCGATCGAAATCATCTTCATTAAGTTCATGAATTACTTGCACTTTATATGGGTGCCACTTATTCTTTTTTAAGCATTTTAAAACAGACGTTTGACACATTGTTTGCTTCAATGCATCTTGACGAGTAGGTTTATGAGGATTCATCCAATTGTTGATCTTCCGTAATGCCTGGAACCTTTTAATTATTACCGACATTGCCAACATTTATAAATTTTATTCACTTTGCTCACCGTCGAACGTGTAATAGGTCTATCGGGATATATATCGTATAAGTATTTCTAATCCCAATTGGACCGATATAAAAAGTTTCGAGAAGAAATGAAGAATATCATCAACTTCTGATTTTTACCTCATAATACACTGTATTATAAATGAAAAAGGACGGTGAAAATATTTTTTTGATACGTCTTATAGTTTCCGAGATATTTAATTGTTTAGCAGGCGTGCGACGACGCGGAGTAATCGGTCACTGTGACGTCACTTTACAACGGTCGGTCAGTGCGTGCTCTGCTTCCGAGCTGTGTGTATGAAGTTTGCGTCGAAAATTAATAAAAATGTCGAATCCAGAAACTAGAAAATCGTGTATTGTGCCGAAGTGTTTAAATAAAACTAGTAATGCACCCGAAAAGTTGTTTTTTATTGTTGCTTTCGAACCTAAAAGTCGAAAGAAATGGATGCAAATCATGATGTTCTGGGGTGATTCGGCATTTCACTATACTATACTATACTATACTATACTATACTATACCCAGTGGAGTCGGGGTGGGTGTATTATGTATTTCAAATACGTTATATTCGTTTTATTGAATATTAGAAGAGGGCGCCAAGTAATTTCATAAATTAAACATACCTCCCCATGAAAGAAAACATCTGAAATTACTAAACAATTTACTTTTCAGTATCAGCAAAGTTATCCCACAAATTGAAGTTCATAAACACACTGGAATGGGATAGAACAGTATTACAAAAAAAGAAACTCTCGAGAGTACAGCTTTACAATCAAAGTTACATCCCCAAATTAAAGTTACAGTGCTAACTTACTACAACATTGATTGTAAAGTCCGTTAGAAACCTCAAAAATCATAATATATATTTTGTATGACTTTCAGAAAGGCGCTTGGCAAATATTATACTAATATTAACTAGGAATATATTTGTCCAGAAAAATGCTATGTAGAAAACTACGATCAAAAGTTCCGCACTTGACTTAACGTTCGAAAAAGAAACTGGACATGAAAACACCATCGCTTCGTCGATTTCCAAACTTCTCAGTCGTTTATTCATTTCTTGTTTTTTCCCTCTGAGATTTTGTGCCAACTCCTTCAATGGATGTGTCTCTTCCTTTAGTGATTCTATTTTCTTCTTTTTTTCCTCTGACTTCTAAACGACCGACCTGTTGTCACTATTGCTACCCAGTAATAATACGCCTGAAATATCATAATTCGTGTCACCCTCATAGCGGTGAGAAATATTAAACCTTTGAGAAAACTCACCTTCAGTGCGAAAACCCCATGCTAACTGAAAGCGTTTCCTCGGAATGTCTTCAATTAATAAATCCAAAATATGCCTAAAGATGATGGCTCATTCAAACGAATAGCCCAAAACACATCACCTTACTTTATGCTACACCGAAAAAGGGGTATTAAACGAATTTCCTTTCGAAGTTTCGGCGATCACAAAATGTTTTTGAATGCCCACTATCCTATTTTACCGTCGTGATCATATCGAACCAGAATCTGCCGTTCCCTTTTTCTATCGGTACAAAAACTCCGTGTGTATTAAAAAGTTATCCATAGTCGCCACTGCGAATATTTAACCTTCCTGAAAACTTTTCAATAGACCGATAGTAATATAAAAATATGCTGATACCAAATGCTATATACAGAGTGTTTTGACTCAGCCTACTCAAAGAAAAACTAATTCTGTTAATTTTAATTCTAGGAAAATTTGGAAATGAAAGATAATACCAGGCGATCTGAAATGACCTGATTTAAATTCGTTATAAAATATCTCTTGTAACTTTTGCATATCCAATAGCCGATCTAAAATAAAATAAACGTAAGTTGATCTAATATATAAAAAATAAAATACATAAAAATGCACTTATCCACGATCACATGAAAAAGGAAATTAATATGAGAGGTTTTTCATCTTAGCTTAATAATATTCAATAGGTGTAGTCGCGTGCATCCTAATAAGAAGCTACTTATGAAAAAAATATTTCATGGGTTCAAATTTTAAAAAGTTCTGTATTTTTGGTATATAATGTTCAGGTTAGGTTTACTATGTTAATTTTTTGTTACACTATATATTAAAAAAATACAAAATGTAAGTCATGATCCAAACTATGTAGGTACAATAACACAGTATTGTTTTTAATAAGTCCCACCATGTTACAAATACCTACGCATTCTTCCTTCTCAGGAACTTAATGTCAAGTAAGATGTTCATAGTATCAATATGACGTATGACGTACATTTATAAAACACTAGTAATGAGAAATATGTACTTATTGGGATCAAAAAATTTATGATAAAATGTAAAATGTTATTAAGTAATACTTTTGCATTTTTACTCCTCGCATCTCGGCGGCCAAGGAATCGGAGTTATTTGAAAAATAGTGGGCAACCATTAACCCGTCTATTTCAGACAAGTTATCAGATTGTCCTTTTTCAAAACCGTCATCCATATCTAATATTATACTTATAACACTATTGTAACACTGATTCACATAGAAACTTAAGTTTAAAACGTTATTGTAGTCGAACATCCGATAGCAAAGCAATGAATGAGTGTACGGTGAGAACGTTGCGTTGTAAAATGACGTCACGCAGGCATGGCGCGCTCGCCCGAAATATTTGAATAGAACGAAAACTAAAATTGTCGTAACTTCAACACTACTCCCTTGATTGAAATGAAACAAAACCAGGTGTATCCTATACATTTAGGCTACACAGTCATGAAGTTTCAAGTCATTTTACAGACCCAGTGACATTCTTCATTCTCTTCCACACGACAGAATTTTTTTATCATTGTACCAGGAACGCTTTGAAAGTAAAAACACTGGTAGTATATAAATTTCCTATTTGCCGGGCAGTGCATATGAACACTCCTCGTAGTGCTCTTATTTTTATTGTTGTTCCAATTAGGATTAGAATAACTATAAATAAGTTACAAACCTCAGCTTGCGTACGGGTCTTATCTCCATAACCTATCATCATTAAAATCGCTATGCGTTGATTTTCGCTTGAACGGGCCATGATGTCGATAACTTATTTATACCACAATTATTTGATAGCTAACTATTATTGTAAAGTCGAATTAATGTTAAAGAAACTTCTCAAAACAGTTGTACAAAAAAATTTAAACCGATAAAAAGTAATTCAAAAAAGTCAGTGTCGCCGTCGGAACCAAAATTAGAAATATGCGTATTTTAGTATCCCCGAATCAATTTCTGGAAATGTTCTTATGTTACATAAAAAAAAATTACATCCATACACAGAAAAATGCGTTCTTTTTCAAGGTATTATCAAAATAGGGTATTGCCATTTGAAAAAAAATGACGTCATAACTCGAACAGTGATGACGTCATCAAAAATATAAGTAGACCAAAAAATGCGCAACTGAAAAATAAAATCGACGTGTCTGAGCTTTCTTTCCCCAATGGCCATATCAAGCTTTTAACGAATTTGTTTCAACCTTTACGTGCTCATTGTATATAAAAAAAAGTGCTGATTTCCATGATCATATGAAATCGGAATCATTCGAAAAGTGGATGGCAGAACAATTGTTACCGAGACTTCAGAAACCATCATTGATCATCATGGATAATGCAAGGTATCATTCAAGACTTGTGGGAAAAAAAGTTCCCAGTCAACCAAGGATGAAATCATACAATAGATGCAAACTAAAAATATACGCATTCCTCAGCGCGCCTTTGAATGTGAACTGTTAGAGATTGTGTAGCAATTCAAGCCCTCAAAAAATAGCGTATGCGACTGATGAATTGATTCATAAAATGGGTCATTCTGTTCTACAACTACCACCATACCACTGCAAGTTTAATGCCATCGAAATTATATGGCTCAATGCAAAACATTTTATAACAAGAATATAGGACAAAAGGGCTACGTGACGAGGCTGTATTCAATACATGGAAAGAAGCATTAAATAAAGCTACTACGCAAAATTGGGCAGATTGTATTGAACACACTGAAAATCTTATTAGTACAAATTGGGAATGAGACAAAAGGTTGGATTGTTAAATATTACCCATTATAATTAATCTAAATGAAGATTCATCATCCGAAGAAGATAATTATTCTTCAGACACAGACCGCTGAGAAATTATTTCATAAGTTTGTTACGATGTAGCTGATGAAGCATCGCATTCACTGATGAATGCGATGCCAGTCTTACATCAATGTTACAAATGATTTCTGGTGAATGCTCCTTCTGGGGAAACATTATTCTTCATCTCATTCATCCATCCAGTATCAGAAAGTATTTATCTTAGGTATGGTGGTTTCATGAGAGCGTAAAGAATAGCTTGCTATATGTTGAGAGAGCATTACAATTTCTCCTCGACTCGCTCGAGGAAGGGATATCGACGTCACGACACAGAGATAAGAGAGTCAGGGCGGTTAGCTCAGGACGTCAGTATCACACCAGCAGCAGTCGGGAGAATGTGTGCGTCGCAATGAAGAAGAATTTGACGATAATTTCACATCAGATAATTTGAACAAATTAAACTGAATCATTGATTCAATTTAATCTGTCGGTCGACAGGTAGATCAAAATATCTTTGGTGCCGTGGTGGCCGCGAAAACAAAAGAAAATTCTCAAACATAAACAAAAGCAAACGATATTTCTGTAAGACAACAAAAATAAAAAAATTATTTCTTACAGAAAAACAATTATTTCTTGAATGGAGAGAAAAAAAATATTTTCAAGAAAAGACAAACCAAATTAATATTTTGTGTACGGAATTATTTTATTAAATGTTCGAACAAACCACCATTTTGGGCCAAAAAATGGCCGAATCTATTGTACAATTCTGTTCTGGTAGCCGCAAGGGTAACTGGTGTTACCTGAGCACACAACTGAATAATTTTTGTCCTCAGTTCATCTAAATTGGTGGCACGTTCGAACTCATGCCGATATACCTTCGATTTTAGCATGCCCCAGAAATAAAAATCGAGAGGTGCTACATCTGGTGATCGAGGTGGTCAGTTGATTGTACCTCGCGTACAAATTAACCGATCGGGAAATAATTTATTCAAAAATGTAACCACCGTGCCTGCATTGTGGACAGGACAACCATCTTGTTGAAACCACACGTCGTTAAAGTAAATCGGAAGAGCGCGAACTGCAGGAATAATTTGATTTTGCAAAAGTTGCAAATATTTTGCTGCATTTAAATTTCCTTCAATAAAAAATGGGCCTATGACGTGATCGCCTGAAAGTCCCGTCCACACATTTAATTTTCTTGGGTACTGTGTCCTCACAGCAATACTCAAATGTTTATTTTCTCGAGACCAATAACGTACTACGGATGAGTTGTATTTTCGATGAATTGAGAAGGATGATTCATCGGTAAATAACACCTTTATTTAGAAAGTCATCATTTACACGAAATGCCCTATTGCATTTTTCGACCATCGTTTCACAAAACTCCATACGTCTGAAATGGTCTCCAGGCAAAATTTCTTGTGTGGTCCTGACTTTGAAACAATGATAACCGTTTCTCTTCAAAATATTCCTTACAGTTCTTCCATTCTAATTCACGTCGTCGGCGATCTGTCTACTCGAACAAGGTGTCGTTTCTGCCAATGCACACACTTGTGTTTCTCTTATTTCCCGTTCCTCGGGTATTTGTCTAGGATGCGGTGGTAGATTTGTGGGACAACACACACCCAAAATTCTGAAATTTATTAATAATTGAAAGGACAGTCGCTTTCGTAGGTACAGGTCTATCTGCAAAAGCCACTATGAATAGATTTCTAGTATCTTGTACAGAATTACCCCCAAAGTACCGTTTAACGATCTATACTTTCTGTGCGGTTGTTTAAATAGGCGGCATGTTTCAAAAGGTAATAATTGTCACGGTCTTTTGTTTTCGCAACCACGGCTCGGCAAGAATGAGTCAAGTCGCTGTGCGCTGTGTCGCATTGCCACGTGGTCAGTTAATGCGTCGGGTGGGGTAACAGGAAGGGCGCACAGCAGTGCGTCTCTCTTGTTTATGTGGTATTATCATATCATTGCGTTCCTTGTTGCTCATGAAGATTTCTGTCTATACCCCAGATAAATTGTTTCCGATACTGTATGAGGTTTTGATTAAGACTGGAATGAGAAATAAAATTTCAACTCCCAGATTTTTCTTTTGGGTTGGGGTCCTTTCAAAATATCTATCGCAAGTAGTTTAATGTACAGCGTGGCTTTAGCCGGGAAAGTAATTGTTTTCTTTCAGATATTCACAAGAGTAACTTCATTTTTACCGACGAAACCAAAAAGGAGGAGGTTCTCTATTCGACCCGTATATTTTATGTTTTTCCATCATATTTTTTTATGTATGATCACGCATAACTTTTTACTGCGGCGTCCAATTCCGATAATTCTTTTTTCAGTGGATAGGGTATACTTCGAATTTAGTCCCTTTCGAATTTGAAAGATGAAATCCACCCCTAAGGGTAGCGAAATGAAGGATATTGATCACTCACCCTCTGAATTCTGGTCCGTTAACCGATTCTATCAGGCATAACTTTGTACTGGGTTCTTCGATTTGGATGATTCTTTTTTTATTAGATAGGGTATACCTTATATTTGGATTTCGGAAGGAATTAGCCACCCTAACGGGTAGAAGAATAGGGGATGATTGATTTTTCACTGGTGAACATTGGCACACACATACGTAGTTGACAATGACAGATCGCTACTGACATTATTCTTGTTCCGTCAAAATCAGTATATTTTATGAGAGGATGGAATGATATACAAAGTAATGAAATAAACTAACCAGAACAACGAAAATAATTTTTATTACAACAAATAGTAAAAGTAGATAATCATATTATTTAACTGGTATTAGTTGAAGTAAGGTGGGTAAGTTAGTATTTTGGAAGTAATCAAAAAACAAGTAGGTAGTAATTGGTAGATTTTAGCCACAAAAAATTGAAAAATAAAAACTTTTTAACAAAAAATCAAACCGACGAAATACGGAACTGAAAAGTAAAAAATAAAAACTTTTTAACAAATAATTAAACCGACGAAAAAATCAACTGAAAAGCAAAAAACAATATAAACCTTCTCAGTCTAAATGATAATTGAGCTCCTAAACTAATGTAAGTAATTGATATTGAGTCGGCGCCAAACAAACAATTATCGAAGATCATTATCTATGAAAGAAGGCATCAAAACGCAGCCGTGCATCTCGCTGCCATCATTTTACGCTTCACCTAATTCAATTGCTAGTTTGTTTGGCACCGACTCAAAATCAGTTACTTACATTAGTTTAGGAGCTCAATTATCATTTAGACTAAGAAGGTTTATTTTATTTTTTGCTTTTCAGTTGATTTTTTCGTCGGTTTAATTTTTTGTTAAAAAGTTTTTTTTAAATAATAATCGAGCTGTATTGGTTATATATTATCTAACTTTGACGCGGATTTAATAAAGACTGGTGTTCTAGAACCATGAATATCCGATCATTCTGGGCAATATGCAATCATTAACAGAAAATTAATCCGTCCAAAAATATGTCTTCTTATGGAAGAACTATCACAACATCTGGTTTACAGAAATTGAGAAATACGCTGTATAATGTAAACTGGGAGATTTATAAAAATTATGAAGTTGGCGTTGATTACCTCGCAAACTATTCAGTGAATACTTACCATACCATATTTCCATGGAAGGAAAAAATCTTCACACAAAAAGCACTTGGTCAATTGGTTCAATAAGGAGCTGAAAGCTCAAAGAGCAGTCTTGTCAAATGTAAAACTGATATCTGACGTATGTAAAAACCCTGATGACATAAGAGTTTATAAATGTTGAAAAAGAAATGAAAAAGACATCAAAACGGCTAAGAAATATGCATATAATGAGTACATTCGATCCGCAAAAAACAAGTCAAAAGCTAGGTGGCAAATTATCAATTTTGAAAGAAAGAAGGCTACTCCCCCAATTAATGAAAACATTACCTAAAACGATTTTAATGATCATTTTGTCCAAGTGGCCGAATCTATCATAAAATCACAACCTGGTATCCCCAAAAAGAAATTACAAAATTTTTCAAAGATTCTCCCAGCACTTTCGTCTTCTTTCTTTTTACTTCCAGTTACCAAATGTAAAGTTATGAATACCATAAAATCGTTGAAAATTTTTTCGTGTGACGACGCTTATGACTTAAAGAGTAAACTCATCAAAGAAACATCAGATATAATTCTAGGACCGTTAACCGAACTAAGTAATCTGATCTTCAGTAGGTACAGGAAAATTTCCAGATATTTTCGAATTTTCGAAGGTTATTCACTTATACAAAAAAGGAGATGCCTCACTCATTGGAAATTATCGTCCAATATCCATTATTTCCAAAATTGTCGAAAAAATTCTGAAACAAAGGCTGACAAAATATCTTGAAATAAACAGATATTTTAGTGAGTCGCAATTTGGCTTTAGGGCTGTTAGTTCAACCACATCAGCGGTAATGGATAGAGCGAGTGGCATAGTCGAGGGTCTTGAGCAGCAAAAACATACAGCCATCACATTATGCGACCTGTCTGCTGAAAACTTACATTTTTATGGGAGTAGAGGAGTTGCACTTTCCCCTTTTGATTCTTACCTAAAAAATGATTTCAGGCTGTCCGTTTCAATAATACTAGATCAGATTTTAAAGAAATGAATCATGGTGTACCTCAAGGCTCTGTCGTAGGACCACTCTCATTCATTATTTATGTAAATGACCCCCTTTAAATGTGTTCCTTTTTGCCGATGACACATCATTTATATGTTCGAGTCCGTATTACCATATTCTATTAGATCAGTCCAACAAAATTGAAGGAAAAGTGGAAGTTAGAGCCCACAATCTGAAACTGAACAATGATAAGCCTCAGAGGCTCAAGCAAGAAGAACCAAAGGTAAAGTTACTCGGTGTTACCTTGGACCATAAATTAAATTAATACGCTCATATAGAACAATTAAAACACAAACTGTCAAGTATACTGGTTGTTTTACGTCAGCTCAGACCTATTTCAAATTGGGATACTTTAAGAAGAGTGTATTTCTCACTTTTTCAGTCACATATTGGTTACGCCATTTTACTGTGGGGTAATTTCTCAGCTGCAAGTGCTATTTTTATTCAACAAAAAAAAGTAATAAGAATTTTAGGTAATTCAGGGTATAGAGATACATGTAGACCTTAATTCATTGAATTCAGAATTATGACTCTTCCGTCCTTATATATTTACTATTCACTTCTTGAAATACATAAAATATCATCTAACCTCACCACACATGCTGACATTCACCATCGTAACACTAAGAATTCGGATAATATCAGAATTCCCAGATATAGGCTTTCCTATTTTTTCAGAAAAATTCCCTAGATTTTAATCATTGTAGTGTACTGTATGGGGTCGGCTTTAGAATAGCCCTATGGTAAATCCTGCCTGTCGTAAGAGGCGACTGAAAGGATAACCGTAGGTGGAAGATGGTCTCATCGCCCGGTGAAATACCACCATATCGACTTTGTGTGCTGTGAAATGGATCATTCCATGTTTCAGTGTTCGGTCGATACTTTCCGGTCTCCCTCTTTCCTCTTCCCCAATTCCTCCTTTATTTTCAGGTGCATCCTAATAGTAATAATGATGGAGTCTCCAAGAGTAAAACACTCCGGAAGCAAAATACCTCTCCATTCGGATTTCCGGGCGAGAGGTACTCGAGGGGACTCAACATTAAAGATTAATTTTTGCAACATCCGCGGACTCAACAAGAACATCAACCTACAGACGAAAAAACCGGATATTCTGGCTCTAACAGAAACACAAGTAAACTCGTCCACCAACAAGGTCCATATGCTTTGTCCTGGTTACGAACTCCATTCTCGATTCAGGTTCAAAGGTGGAGTCTGCCTTTACGCTAAGGCTAACCTTTCATGCCAGCGTGAAGAGAGTTTGGAACCGAAAGACTTTGATGTAATGTGGTTCAAGCTATCTGATACCAAACTGACTAAGTTCCTCTGCTGCCTTTACCTATCACCTAATGAACCTTCATATAACGACTTCTTTGAGTTTTTATCACTCAAACTGGACTACATTCAGGAGAACCATCCAACAGCTGAAACCATAATCATGGGAGACTTTAATGTACATAATGCTGCCTGGCTCAAATTCTCTAACAAAACAGATGATGCAGGTCGTCAAGCTGAGGCCTTCGCCATCACTCATGGTCTAGAACAACTGGTCGAGCTACCAACCCGCATCCCTGATGTCAACAACCAGTCTGCCAATACACTAGATCTTTTCCTCACCACCAATCCTGACCCGTATAGAATAGAAGTTTGTGCCCCACTTGGAAACTCTGATCACACCCTCATCTCCACAACATGCTCTTTCCATTTACCATCGAGCTGCACAATACCACCCCGTCTCATGTGGCATTACAATTCGGCCGACTGGGAAGGTCTTCGTATGTTTTTCTCAGCATTTCCATAAAAGAGAGTTTGTTTCTCTTCAGTGGATCCAACACGATGTGCTGAGACAATTTCTGAAATCATCATGTTGGGGATGCAAACCCACATACCGAATGCCGAAAGAAGAACATCATCCGATAAGACCTGGTTTAACAGAAACTGCTCTAGAGCTGTGGATTCCAAACAGGCAGCATACCATCGATGGCTAAAAAATCCGGGCCCTGAGACCAGAGCAGCATATGTCGAGGCTAGAGGCATATGCAAAGAGACAATAGAATGCTCAAAAGATGCCCACAATGCCAAAATAAGATCAAAACTTGCTGAATGTCCTAACGGATCCCGTTCATTTTGGTCTTTCGCCAAAGCTGTGGGAAGAAACTTCACTTCCAGCTCATTTCCTCCTCTAACCAAAGAAGATGGAACACTAGCAACGACTGCCCAGGAAAAAGCCAATATCTTTGCGCACCTATTTGCTGGAAATTCCACTCTGGATTCATCGGGAAAACAATCCCCGAACATTACACCTATTGACAGTCACATGCCCGAGATCACCTTTCGCCAACGTACTATCAGAAAGATTTTGCTGGGTCTCAACACCAACAAAGCCTGTGGATCTGACGGAATCCCGCCGATTGTTCTCAAGAAATGTGCCCCCGAACTAACACCTGTTCTTTGCAAGTTGTTCAACCACTCTTACAATTTGGGGGTATTTTCGTCCAACTGGAAAATTGCAAGAGTACAGCCAGTCCCTAAAAAAGGCAAAAAGGTCCTACCTAGCAACTACAGACCTATCGCACTGCTATCTATTATTTCAAAGGTCATGGAAAAAGCCATCAACATCGAGCTCATGAAATATCTGGAAGATTCAGGAATTGTCAACGATAGGCAATATGGCTTCCGCCATCAGAGATCAACTGGTGACCTGCTCGCTTACGTCTCACATATGCCATATATGTGAGACGTAAGCGTAAGCTATCTATTGAAAAGTATGGAGAAACTTTAGCTGTGGCATTAGATATCTCCAAGGCGTTCGATCGAGTTTGGCACCAGGGACTCCTCGCCAAGCTTCCGTCTTATGGCTTGCCCCCTCAGCTGTGTTTTCTGCTTGCTAGTTTTCTCTCAAACAGGTCTCTCCATGTAGTGGTCGATGGAGTTTCATCTGACACTCTACTCATAAATGCTGGTGTTCCGCAAGGATCTATTCTCGCACCAACACTATTTCTACTTCACATCAACGACCTGTTGAAAGCAACTTCATGTCCAGTACACAGCTTTGCCGATGATAGTACCCTCCATACCGCTTTCTCTTCCAGGGCCCCTATATCAGCCCGTGAAACCAGAAATGAACGAGGAAGAAATGTTAATAATATAAATATGGACTTAGCAACAATTCTCGAGTGGGGATCTAATAACTTGGTAGAATTCAATGCAAACAAAACACAAGCATGTCTTTTCTCTAGAAAAGTCGATCTCACTGTGCCTAACATAACTTTGTCAGGAGTAACCATACCACTGAAGTCATCCATATCGATGCTTGGTATTACTATCAGCAATAACCTTTCCTGGGAATATCACGTGAGGTCCATTGCCAAAAGTGCATCCCAAAAACTTGGTTTTTTGTTTCGTGCCAAGAGCTATTTCACCCCCACCCAGCTGCTTATGATCTATAAGGCACAGATCCGACCTGTCCTGGAATACTGTTCCCATATTTGGAGCGCGGCACCTAAACATATCCTGAGGCTATTGGATTCTGTCCAAAAAAGGGCAATTCGTCTCGTCGGTGATGCCTCGCTTACAAACTCGCTCACTTGTCTGGAACACCGTAGAAAAGTTGGCGATTTGTCTCTATTTTATAGATATTTTCATGGGCGATGCTCTTCTGAAATATCAACAATCGTTCCTGCTTTGGCAGTCTCTTCGAGACTAACCCGTCAAGTTCAGTCATCACTTTGGAGACCTGCAGAACATCACTTTCCAAAGACTCGTTCATCCAACGAACAGCGAGGCTTTGGAACTCATCGCCTAGGGAGGTGTTCCCCGAGGCATACAACCTCCAGAAATTTAAGAAGAATACCAACTCCTACCTTCTTTCCCTTGGTTCCCACGATGTTCTCTGAACATTACAGGATATCCCTTTTCGTGGGAACCAGAACATAAAAAAAAAAAGTACTATCTCATCAAATGAGAATGTTAAGTATGAACAAGTTCAAACGTACCTATTTTATCTGTTGCTCCTTTTCATCGCACTACACGAAATTGTTCTTATTTTTTCACCTCTTGGAAAACAAATAAATACAGCGTGAAAGGTGCGCCACAGGTATTTCCTAAACAAGATGAAGTGCTAGAGAAACAAAAAAACATCGTATTTTGAATTAAAACTCGTCAATTCAAAAATTAAAATAATACAAATACTGTTCCCAAGCTCAACCCTCGTCTTTATTGAGAAAACAACTGTAAATAGAACTCAGGTCACTGATATCTCTTTTTTTATCGATGACGATTTGTTTTTCTTCTATCGACCTATCATTGAAACAATTCCAAGGAGAGCTTTTTTGTCAAATCACAGTCAAAATAATTCCCGCAATCGATACGATGGTTTTTGTCTATAATATGACCTGCACATGCTGTTATATTTCTGCTACAAGTACTTCTCTGACCCATATTTCCACCTACTAGTAGTTGTTTCATTCGACCAATGTTAACTTTTCCACAATCACGACAGGGAACATTCAGAAACTATTATGCTGAAGTATTTTATCGTATGAATTTTCGTTCAAGCTATTTGCCTTTTGAAAATTTTACTCGAGCAAATCTCATTATCAGAGATAACCCAAATCTGAAGCAGAAATGATTTCACAGAAAATTGTAGAAATCATTTGCGATAATCAAGTTTCCAGCACTCAAGATAGATATTACTTTTATAAACACGTTGGCAGGTCTCTATAAATCGATTGTTATCGATCAGTTTCGAGTACTACTACATAAATTTCAAATCACATCGCATATAAATTCGGAAAAGTAAGACGAATCATCCCAGGTTGTCTCCAGTCGTGGTATCAGAAACAAAATGAAAGCAGTATTTCTACTCTTGTGTGTGCTTGCCTACGTAGCAGCAAGTCCAGGTAAGAATCCTCATCAGCAGACAATTCACAATCAGTGGTGCGACACGTTTAAAATGAAATTTCCCAAATTATTTCTCTTCTCTCAAGTTTGATAGCCGCATGAAATTCGTATAAAGTGCAAAAGCAAAGCTCATATTCTCTATTTTTTCAACATGAATACCCCACAAGAGGTTATCTTGAACGATGTAAGATAGTGAATAAAGTTCATCTTTCAGTCGCAGATGATTCCACATCTGATTTTATGAACATCCTTTCCATATTTTCAAACAAATCAATGATGTTTGTTATATTGGACAATGTGGAAGGAAAATTGAGAGGAGAGTAAATGAACATTCATAATGAAAGCAAAAATCCTCCCGATTTTCCAATCATATTCTCGACTCGGAACATTAATTCGAACCACTTTCAAATACATAATTGCTGAATATAAAGGAAGTATCATGAAGAAGCCTATCAAAATTAAAATCAGAAGATTGTAAACCAAAACGACTAATTCAGTCAAGATATTTTCGTATTCTTTTCGCATGGTTGTTGCGGTCAATCTATGTCTCACATTTTGTCTTATATCCTTTTAGATGGTGAGTGCCCCCGTCCGGATGGAGAGGAACCTACATACTTGGCCGATTCGGCATACTGCGCCAAGTACTATGAATGTTCAAATGGCCATGCATTCCCATTCATTTGTCCTCGTGGAACATACTGGGACAAAGAAGGTACCGGCTGTTCTGACGATGTCGATTGTGGATCTTTGAGAACCACCCCAGCAGTATGAACATAAAAAATGTGTATGATTGAAAATAAACAATTAATGATTTCGTACCACGAATTTTCACTAAAAAAAAATAACTTACCTATTTTCAGGGTTTTGTACATCGGAATAAATTAGTATTTACTTAGATATTTTTTTTAATATACCACGTTTATAAAACAGATGTATAACGCCATACAGATTCCTTACCCCATGCAGATAGTGATAGTGAATTTTCAATAGCTATGAAAATACTTTTTTCGGCAACCGTCCGGGATGTACCCACTTCCCGGACGCTTTTTCTTTGAGGAAGTAGCATTTTCCGGCCTAGTCCGGGAAGTACGTACTTCCCAGACTAGGCCGGGAAGAATCACGTCGTTGTTGTCATTGTACATATGAAAATCTTGGTAGGTATGGTTTTGATAAATGTAGATGATCATTACCATAGCAACGAAATAACGGCTGACAGTTCATAACATAGAGAAACTAAAAATAAAGAGAGTTGTCAAACCTGCAGAAAAAGTTGGCATCACGTTTAGACAGTGGCGACATAACTCGAAACTGGCCGAACTAAGTTAGTACAGGCGGGTTTTTTAAATGTATTACATTTATATGGTTGATATGGTATATATATTTCATAAGTGATCGATTTGCCATTCCTGTATTTCATATGAATGGTTGTATCATATGAAATACAGGGATGGCAAATCGATCTCTAATAAAATATATACAGTAATCGATTCGTAGACTGTTAGTTCGTGGTTGAAATAAAGTTTCAAAATAAATCATAGTGAAAATTTTTCCAATTTTTCCAACGAAAATCTATTCTATAGCCTTTGTAAAAAGCTCCATGAAAGGAAAAAATCCCAGATTCATACTTTAACAATTATCGCACTTTCAATGTCTATGTTCGTGCTACAAAAAATTGTTAATTAATTGATGGATAACTAATTGAAAAATCGCGATAAAAATTTTTGATCGGCGGAATATTGTTCATTGATCTATTCTGTAAGTGCCTGAATTTTTTAAGTTCTTAATTCTCATATTTAATGAGTTTAAATAATATTTTTTTATTCAAGGTCCGAAGTGGGCGGAGCTTACGCAAGCGAGAGTTCCCGTTTTCGGCCGTATTTTCAACCCTCTAGAAAAATTATATATATTGGTCCTAGAGTTCCGAAACATCACCTTTTTTTCAGAAAATGTCTTCCCCTTTTTGGTTCTTTTTCAAATTTAAAAAATTTTGAATACTTTTCGATATATTTGCAAAAAACCAAACCCTTTTTTTTACTAAATTGTTTATAACTTTTGTAATTTTTGCAAGCGCCACTCCAAATTTTTCAAAAAGTTTCAAGATGCGATGACGAATCGAATGACACCCCGATCATAATTTTCCGAAACGAATAAAAAAATTTGAGCCAAATGGCACATGTTGACTAGACTAGTAATCAGGATCAAGGAACTCGACGCATTTTCTTTTATCGATGTTTCCAGAGTGTACCCTTTAGATTTTGTATTTTGTCCGCTCTTGGTTTGAATTATCGACTGAAAAAACGGACAAGTGCGAGGGTGCACTAAGCGCTCCGTACCAATATTTATTTTAAAAGGAGTGAACTGCACATAATGTAATTTCATTATTTTTTATCGCAGAAACATGACTAGTCTTGCCACAGCATACGTATGTAACAAATATCTCTACGAAACTGAAAAATAGTTTTGGAATACTCATAATTGTAACTGTCAAATGATACCCCACATTACCAACCACAAAGAGAAAGAATTCTTTGACGTTGTGGCAAATGTTATGAATGAACTAAAAATAAGTAAGTCATGTTAGAATTTACCAGTATATATTCATAATATAATTTACAGTGAGCAACAGAAAGTCACACACGTAATTACATCGAACATTACAAATACATTATTATTAAAATATAAATACGAAATTAAAGGTTAATGATAATTGAAATAAAAACATAAACTCTGCTTTGCAAGTTTTATGAAATTTTCCAGAAAACTGCATCAATTGTCGTACCATATCTCGTTTCATCAAAAATGAAAAACGTTGGTCAAATATTCATAAAAATTATTTCATTTTGTTACAGTTTCATCGTAAGTATAAAACACGAAACGTCGATCGGAGAGAGAATGAATGTAACCATAAAAGGACAATTGCCTGCAATAGTATACAACAGTGTTACTTATGTTTGGCCCTATCAAAATTTATGTATTTCTTATGACTTTGTGGTTTTATCTTCCATTGCCTTTTTTAGCCTGCATTTTCCGTTGTAGAAGCCTTCAGCTGGAGCATGTTCTAATTTCCTCAGTTTTTTTCATCAACTTCATCACATCAGCTCCATGCATCGGTCCTGGGAAAGATTTTGAATTTCTTTTGAAATCATATAATAAAAAAATATACATATTATCGCTAACCACTCGATTCGCTGCGTGCAGTAGGCTGGAGGAGATAGATGAAACCATGACACCGCCCATGGTGGCAGGATTTGGTAATAATCCTGGTAATTGTAGCGGCAACGTCACGGTTGGGTAGTATCACAACATACATATAATAACATTAATAACAATGAGCCCTCGCTATTGCTGTGTAGTCGATTGCAAAAATAGTAAAGCATTTCAAATATCAATTGCAAAATATAAAACTACTTCGGAACCCTTACCGACCATTTAGTTTGATCTGACATAGGCGGAGATACCTCATTTTATTACTACCTTCTAAGTATACAATCTTGCATAGCTTTGTCAATTGTTTTGCAACGGTCCGAACGCAGTAATCCACTTATATCGCAAAGTATCTAACTCTATGGTTTTCAAACATAAACAAGATGATTCATAGCTTTGCAGCCTCGATACGCTACTCGGCCAATATGGTATGTTTAACAATATGAATCGCTGGTTTCATTGGTGCTGTTTATACAGATTGTTAATTTTGACGTACGTCCATCAAGTCCACATGTACAGTCGCTTCCTTTGATATATAGGAGATTGTATACGGATAGTAAACATTATTTTTTGTTTCTTAATTTAACATGAGTGACGTGCATATATTTCAAATAATAATTACTCCGCTCATAACTGTGTTCTGCAATTGATAATAGATGAACTATACGTATAAATTTTATACATTTCCAACGGCCTCACATAATCTGCAGCAAAGAGATGAGTGTTTTGTTATTCCACGATATTTCAATCTCTAATTCCGGGAAGTGAGGTTTTCATTCGATAAATATTTCAGATGTTTTCCGTTTTCCATTCGATCGCCTAGAAGTGCACAGTACAAGTATGACCAAGTTCCACGGGACGATGTTGAGCCGGTGATAAAAAGCAAATAGCGACTTAAGCTGCGAGTTCGGAGACGCCTGGACGGTGTTGTGAACTGATCAGCCTTATGAACAGGGGACAGAGATACTTGATAAACAACAGTTATCGTGCAACTGACGTCTCGCATAAAATATAATGCCTGTTCGTTAGTCATGCTCACGTTGCTTTAATCTGATATAAGCAATATTTGGTTGTTCGTTTGTACCGAGTAATTGATCAAAGAATGTTCGTTTGACAGGGGCAAATTGCTATAGATCACATAAAGCATGCTTTATCTGCTCCATAAATTTTCACGGAGCAGAAAAATCAATTCAAAGTGATCAGAAGCTGGCAATAAGAAAATGGAGGTGATTATAGACTTGGAGGTGATTATAGACTTGGACAATGTCACTTATCCCCATTTACCGCTGTGTTGAAAAGGTTGTCTACAAAGTCCTATAATTCAAATTATTCGGTCGCAAACGTCGAAACGGCATTTGTTCTGTGATTCGACGGGAAGCTTGCTATCAAAGCAGACATTTTGTGGAGCGTGTAGAAAAAACTCTTTTACTTATTAATAATTCTCATATTTGAACCAAAATGAAAATATCCGATATATATTATAAAGAAAAAAGATTGGATAACAATAGGGCTTATAAAATCTATAAAAAAACGCGACAAACTACACAAGGAATGGCAAAAAGATAAAGTTAATCTAAGACTGAAAGAGAACTATGTTAAATACAGAAACCATTTAAATAAACTTATCGATGTTACAAAACTCAACCATCACAAAAACCTAATTGAACAAAATAAAAATAATGCACAGAAGCTCTGGAAAACAATAAAAAATATAACCAACACCAATAATAAACCTACAAAAATAAAACAATTGAAATCGAAAGATGGCCAGTACGTAGACTCCAATAGAGAAATCGCGAATACCTTGATGATTTTTTTTCCAACGTAGGACAAGAACTAGCACAAAACATAGAAAAACCTCCAGTATCACTACCTCCTAGAATGATAAATCCTTTTCTCCTTTTTTTTAAACCTACGGATGAAAAAGAAATAAGTGAAATCATTATATCCTTAAAAAATAATAAGACACCAGGTATAGACGATATAAAAGCCGAAACATTGAAAGCAATATATAAGGAAATAGCAGCACCCTTGTGTTATATTATCAATATTATAATAGAAAATGGAATCTGCCCTACTGAATTTAAAATCGCAGTAATAAAACCTTTACATAAAAAAGGCGACAAAACCCTACCATCAAACTATAGACCTATATCTCTGGTAACTAACTATGCTAAAATTTTTGAAAATGTCATAAAAACAAGGTTGGAACTATTTCTGAAGAAACACAAAATAATTGCTGATAATCAATTTGGATTTCAAAGCGGAAAATCTACGGAAGGAGCCATTGCATCAATAACTCAGAAAATGTATGATGCAATCGATAAGAGCCAACCTGCTATCGGTGTATTTCTGGATCTTGCAAAAGCGTTCGACACTGTCGACCACCAACAGTTGTTGGAATCCTTGGAAGATGTAGGAATACGAGGAGTGGCACTTGACTTATTTCGATCATATCTGCATGATAGGAAGCAATGTGTCAAAATTGATGATACCTATAGTAGTTTTGAATTGGTTAAATTCGGAGTACCACAGGGGACGGTACTCGGACCAATTCTATTCATCATATATATCAATACCATACTAACCGTTAGAACCTCTGGACACATAATAAGCTTTGCGGATGATACAGTTATATTGTATACATCAAATAGCTGGGAAAACTTAAAATCTAAAATCCAATCAGAAATGAACAGTATCATTGACTGGTTTAATCACAAGTTGCTAACCATAAATTTTGATAAAACATTGTTCCTCCCTATAACAAGCTACAAAAACAAACTTCCGCAGTATAACACTTTAGAGATAAAGAATCACAATAAAACGTACTGAGAATATAAAATATTTAGGGATAAGTATAGATTGTCATCTCCGTTGGAATCATCATGTTAATAACACTGTTAATACGATGCGAACTTTCTTAGACCTCACTAAAATCCTACCTCTGCACCATCTAAAAATGCTCTATTATACTCTTGTAGACTCCCGTATAGCATATGGAATTATCGGATGGGGTGGCATCGCGAATGTATATCTAGAAAAGTTGAACACACTTCAAAAATATTTCCTAAAAATTATATTAAAAAAAGAAAGAACCTACCCATCAGATAACTTATATAAAGAAGCTAGGATACTAGATATTCGACAGATCTTCTTTCTAAAAGCAGTGTGCTTTTTATCCAAGAATAGGAAACATATTGACTTTCTTTCACATAATTACCCAACAAGAGCTATATATTCAAATAAGTTGAGAACTCCACTAGCGAATAAAACAGTGGGTACCAAATGTCTATCATTTTTAGGACCACGATTCATAAATATTATTTCAGAAAGGTCCCTTTTCAACATCTCTAATTCTGAAGTATATTATAGAAATAAGGTTAAGTCATTCCTACTAAGTAATCGAAGACAACTTATACAAAACTTCTTTAACTAAAAAAAAAATTACCATTAATCCAGCATACTCCTCATGCTCTATATTATCAGTCCTCTATTACTGTTCAATATGCCAAAATAATTATATGTCCATCAGTTCTCTTCGTTTAGGCTATTTTTTTTCCTGCTTCAATATTGTATTACATGTATATCTATGTAAATATATATGTATGTATGTGTGGAATGTATCTATGTATATGTATGTGTGCATTCATTATATGTATTCATTATATGTATCCCGTTCATTTTGGTCTTTCGCCAAAGCTGTGGGAAGAAATTTCACTTCCAGCTCATTTCCTCCCCTAACCAAAGAAGATGGAACACTAGCAACGACTGCCCAGGAAAAAGCCAATATCTTTACGCACCTATTTGCTGGAAATTCCACTCTAGATTCATCGGGAAAACAACCCCCGAACATTACACCTATTGACAGTCACATGCCCGAGATCACCTTTCGCCAACGTACTATCAGAAAGATTTTGCTGGGTCTCAACACCAACAAAGCCTGTGGATCTGACGGAATCCCGCCGATTGTTCTCAAGAAATGTGCCCCCGAACTAACACCTGTTCTTTGCAAGTTGTTCAACCACTCTTACAATTTGGGGGTATTTCCGTCCAATTGGAAAATTGCAAGAGTACAGCCAGTCCCTAAAAGGCAAAAGGCCCTACCTAGCAACTACAGACCTATCGCACTCTATCTATTATTTCAAAGGTCATGGAAAAGCCATCAACATCGAGCTCATGAAATATCTGGAAGACTCAGGAATTGTCAACGATAGGCAGTATGGCTTCCGCCATCAGAGATCAACTGGTGACCTGCTCGCTTACGTCTCACATATATGGCAGCTATCTATTGAAAAGCATAGAGAAACTTTAGCTGTGGCATTAGATATCTCCAAGGCGTTCGATCGAGTTTGGCACCAGGGACTCCTCGCCAAGCTTCCGTCTTATGGCTTGCCCCCTCAGCTGTGTTCTCTGCTTGCTAGTTTTCTCTCAAACAGGTCTCTCCATGTAGTGGTCGATGGAGTTTCATCTGACACTCTACTCATAAATGCTGGTGTTCCGCAAGGATCCATTCTCGCACCAACACTATTTCTACTTCACATCAACGACCTGTTGAAAGCAACTTCATGTCCAGTACACAGCTTTGCCGATGATAGTACCCTCCATACCGCTTTCTCTTCCAGGGCCCTATATCAGCCCGTGAAACCAGAAATGAACGAGGAAGAAATGTTAATAATATAAATATGGACTTGGCAACAATTCTCGAATGGGGATCTAATAACTTGGTAGAATTCAATGCAAACAAAACACAAGCATGTCTTTTCTCTAGAAAAGCCGATCTCACTGTGCCTAACATAACTTTGTCAGGAGTAACCATACCACTGAAGCCATCCATATCGATGCTTGGTATTACTATCAGCAATAACCTTTCCTGGGAAAATCACGTGAGGTCCATTGCCAAAAGTGCATCCCAAAAACTTGGTTTTCTGTTTCGTGCCAAGAGCTATTTCACCCCCAGTCAGCTGCTTATGATCTATAAGGCACAGATCCGACCTGTCCTGGAATACTGTTCCCATATTTGGAGTGCGGCACCTAAACATATCCTGAGGCTATTGGATTCTGTCCAAAAAAGGGCAATTCGTCTCGTCGGTGATGCTTCGCTTACAAACTCGCTCACTTGTCTGGAACACCGTAGAAAAGTTGGCGATTTGTCTCTATTTTATAGATATTTTCATGGGCGATGCTCTTCTGAAATATCAACAATCGTTCCTGCTTTGGCAGTCTCTTCGAGATTAACCCGTCAAGTTCAGTCATCACACCCCTTCGTGGTCACTTTGGAAACCTGCAGAACATCACTTTCCAAAGACTCGTTCATCCAACGAACAGCGAGGCTTTGGAACTCATTGCCTTGGGAGGTGTTCCCCGAGGCATACAACCTTCAGAAATTTAAGAAGAACACCAACTCCTACCTTCTTTCCCTAGGTTCCCACGATGTTCTCTGAACATTACAGGATATCCCTTTTCGTGGGAACCAGAACATAAAAAAAAAAAAAAATGTATGTGTCTTATTAAAAATTATGATACTTTGTTATGTTTTAGTGTCGCATGAATGAATGAATGGGATATGACACGGACAGCGAAAGCTTTGTGTTCTTTCTCTTTATTTGTTTGTGTCAGAGTACTATTACTAAATATTATGTTAAATTATTATTAGGATTATTAACTATTGTAGGTATTACTGATGCAAATAAATATTATTATATCAAAATATCGGATATATATCGTTAATATCCGATATTTTGATATTTTCAATCCCCTACTTTGAATCCTTCGGTCTAGAAATCAAACTTAAAACAATTTACACTCCATGCCGCGTATGCTCAGAAGGGATACTGAAATATCAGTTGAACGAAAACAATATTTCTATTAGTTTTCGTCCACAAACAATCTCAATTTGTGCTGTATACATTTGTAAATAGGGCCACGGGATATTTTTCTTGTAGAAATAGCAACAATGTCATGCGCTCCTGATCATTTACGTCGACACACGACATACAATTCAAAGAAAAGAATATCCTGTACACAAAACCCCAAATTCGATACAGATCGCCTCCTAATACAGATCGGAGCTTGTTGTAGCGCTGATCCTCTTCAATTTTGTATAAGTAGTATGACATCCTTAGTAGATAGAGTAAATACTGTTGAAGCAAGGGTCTGGTTTGCTCAAGATGTCGAGCTATATCCCCAGGCCTATGTTCATATAACATGTCGTATGTCACCGCCTTACAAACTCTATTAGTGACAAGAAGTAGCTTTTGTTTACTTAGTTTTAAAAAAGTTATCACATTTTCGACTACACTCTGGGCTGGTATTGTCCTCTCTCTGTTGGTAGTATAATGGTCATTCTTGGAAGATGTGTTTCATTCTACAAAAAAGAGCAATCCGATACCTGTGTAAAGCTCAATATCACGATCACTGCAAACCACTTTTTATTAGCCAACAAATATTATCACTCGTTTGTTTATTCATTTTGGAAACTGTATGCCTCATCCACACAAAATATGGTTCAACACCTACTGAAACACGAAAACATAAAACAAGAAATGAAGGTTGTGTTCCCTTACCCTTACCTAAATCTAGTCTGACAAAAAACTCCATCATATATGAAAGCAAAAAAATATATAATCATCTGCCAGCCAGTTATAGAAACATAACTTCTCTGAAGAACTTTCGAAAGACTGTAAAAAAGGCTCTATTGCAGAAAGCTTATTATAACCTGCAGGAATATTATGATGATATACTACAGTTCCTTATGGGAATTGATTTGATACTGGATATTTATATTATTGAATTTTTTATTTTTTATCTCATGTTTTGATTTATTATGCAAGACTACTGTTAAATCTTAAGGGTGGTAATTGTTAGTTAGTTAGTTACCCTTTTGTTAATGACATAGTATTTTATTAATGTGTTTGTTTATAATGTGTTGTTTAAATAGTCCTTCTTTTTTGAAGGAGATTGACAATATGGTTTTATTCATATATGTAATATTTATCTTTTATGTTTGTACATTTTATCCATTTGACATTCACGTATCTAATTATCTGTACATTTCTTATATATTTCTCTTTTTTCCTATTTTCATGCTTTGTCAATAAGAATCAACTCTTCAGACAATAAAGTATATATTGATTGATTGATTGATAGTGATTTTTGTCTGGCAGATATCACAGTATGGTTCTTCTGTTTTGGCTATGATATGGCCATGGGTAAGTCGTGTATGTCCTACGCGAGTCTTGCGAGTAGGACCTGGTGTCTCCTGGGCATTGGGCTGTATTTCCAATGTTTTACTGGCATCTTTATTTCGCTCTACTTTGACCCGCTGTTGTTCCATTGTGTCGAAAGTGCTCCTACAATATCACAATAGACTGGTCCAAGCCAACATGTTCGAGGAAACAGAGCAGGTTGAAATTTCCAGAGGTACCCCACAGGGGGGCATACTCTCCCCCCTTCTGTGGGACATGGTTTTAGATGAACTGCTAATTTCTCTGAATAACCAAGGGTATTACTCTCAAGGGTATGCAGATGACTTGGTCATCCTCATCAAGGGAAAGAATACTCGAACAACCTCAGAGCTAATGCAAAATGCACTGAGGACAGTAGAGGAATGGTGTAACAGAGAGAGCCTAAGGGCAAATCCGAACAAAACAACACTAATTCCCTTCACCCGGAGAAGAAACATGGGAGATCTCATACCTCCCAGACTATTCGGCGAAACATTACAAGTAGTAGAGCAGGTGAAATATCTAGGGCTGATTCTTGACAAGAAACTAACCTGGAACCCGCATCTTCAACATGTAACCAACAAAAGCAAGATAACCTTCATGATGTGCGGGAGAGCTTTTGGAAAAACCTGGGGGCTTAAACCGAAAGCACTGGCTTTACACAGCGGTAATAAGACCAATAATAACGTATGGCTCACTCTTATGGTGGCCAGAAACAAATCAAAGACAGGCAAAAACTAACCTTGGGAAAATCCAGAGGCTTGCCTGTCTCTGTATCACGGGTGCAATGAATAGCACTCCAACAGCTGCAATGGAAATTATCCTAAACCTCGAACCCCTTGACTTACATGTCATTGGAGTGGCCAGGATGAGTGCATACAGACTGAAACAAACAAAAAACTGGAGAATCCGAACAACTGGACATACCAGAATCACTCATGTAATCAAATCGAAGAACTCGAAATGATTTCAGACTACATGCAACCCCTATACTCATTCGAAAAACCAGTCGAAACACGAATTGATGGATCTGGATGGGCCCCGAGTATAGAATCACAATCAACTGCGGACATAGTCTGGTATACAGACGGTTCACAGACAGTTGAAGGAACGGGAGCAGCAATACATGGGGTAAGGCCAAGAAGGGATTACATAATACCACTTGGCAAATGCTCCACGATATTCCAAGCTGAAACACATGCTATCATGGAATGCATTCAGAAGAATCTAGAAAGTGGTTATAGGAAAAAACACATCTACATTCTATCTGACTGTCAAAGTGCTATCAAAGCACTCAACTCTATACAGATAAAGTCCAAACTGGTCTGGGACTGCCTCCAGAACCTCATCGAACTGGCAAAACACAACAAGGTCACCTTGATGTGGGTGCCAGGTCATAGAGGCATTGAAGGCAACGTCGAAGCGGACCAGCTAGCTAGACAAGCATCTGAAACGCTATTCACAGGGCCAGAACCTGCACATGGGATTAGCAAAAACCGATGCAGGACCCTGATCGACGAGTGGATAAAAAGAAGACACCAACAATATTGGGATCAAACTGTCGGGCAAATACACAGCAAAGTCATGGTAGGGCATCCAAACCGGACCCTGACGGCTGACCTTCTGAACCTGAACAGAACGAAGGCTCGTATAATAATAGGTCTGTTGACTGGACACTGCGGCCTAAGAAAACACCTAAACACCATGGGAGTACGCAGGGAAACCTTGGGGTGTAGGCTATGTGATGAAGAGGAGGAAACAGCCTCTCACATTATCTTCGACTGTGACGCCCTAAGTAGTAGGCGACACAGAACCTTTGGAGAGATCAGCCCGGAAACAGGCATGAATCCGAAGAACCTTATCAACAGGCTTCTAAACCTGATTAAAGGCACAAACCTGTTCGAATGAGGAACCACTGACGACAGAGTGATACAATAGACCCCAGCTGGTCGCAGTGTCAAGGGAAGCTAAGTGCCAACCCTGTCTCTGGCTCGTCAGCTTCCAACCAACTAACCAACCAGCCCCTACAATAAATGAATGGCAATGAAAGAGTCGGCCGCAAATAACCTCGAATCAAATGTAAATGACGTGAAGGAAAAAAAGAAGTGGTCGGGTGACTACTGCTGTGTTGTAGGGTACACAAACACGCGTTCAAATGCACCCGCGAATACAAAATTTTGTAATCTTCCGCAGTTTTGTTTTCTAAAATTATAACAGTGCGTGCTGGACAATTCATACCATCAAATAAATCTTCGGGGCGAATTTGCCTGGAACTACAGATTTCATATCAATCGAGGCGGGAAAAAGTTCAGACACCCTTGTGGCGTTTGGAACATATCGCCTTCGCTTGTTGACTGGCAGATGGTTTGCCATTATTATTCTAAACTTGTTTCGAAGTCCCTGGGTGAGCGTTTATGTAGAAAAATACTGCGTAGACGTGCGTTGTTCACGTTGCAAGTGAAGGAAGTTTTTGTAACTTATCTGTTATGATCACTCTACGAAAGAAAAAAAGTCAATTGACAAATTTTGCAAGTTTAATTTTCACTTTGATATAGACAATTAAAATTGTTTATAATTAAATTACAGTAATATAAAAAACATGCATGAAACATATTTTTATTCATGTAACCCACATTCAAAATAATGTTTTATGCAAATTCTTATAGTAAACGAACAATATGAGAAATATGTGAAAATGTATGTATGTAGGAAAGAAAACCATATTTTAAATATATGTTTTCATATTTCTTCCATATTTATTAATATATACATGTAACTTACTCCTACATCAGACATGTAAGTTTTAATTGGATTTTATAATTTTTGTGAAAATATCCATTCACCTCTAATTCGACACAGTACTGATTTGTTGTCGCTGCTGCTTGGCTGATTACTTTCGCATATATGCTGGAATAATTATTTCTTTTTACTTCCCCCACCTGACTAACATGACCCGAACGCATCAATGCTGCTCCTTTTTTTACAGACTTATTTTCGAAAACGATGTGACCTAAAATGGTTGAAACTCAATTGCAACCACCACAGTCGGTTAAATGCAGTTCGCAGACTACTCGTCTCGAACTGCATTTTATTCATTACTAGGACAATTTCCGAAACCGGGACTCAATTTAATTCGAAGGTTATACATGCCAAATCACAATGCAACCGCAGTTTTCCCGTTGATACAAACAAATTCCGACTGTTGCACTTCAAAAATACTCTATTCAGCACAGGGGCAAATACGGATCATTTGTGCTATCTGGAGTAAGTCGCCCGATTCCGCCATTGCGGCGCCACTTACAAAAGTGCTCCAAGTCCATAAATTCAAATTGGGATTATTATTTATAGTTCGAACAGTGGTAATTTGAATTAAAGGTGGAAAAATTAATAATAGAAAAACGTTCATAAATTGTAGTGTGTAGATTTGATTAGTGTTCGTTTGAGTTTGACCAATTAGATATTTTTGCTACTGGATCATAAAAGTCAAATCAATCACGTCACAATTACGTGATCTCCATGATTTTTTGAGCAGGCTGAGCATTTCAAACGAACAGGACTATAATATGTGAGAGTCAAACAATTCTGATTTTTTTAACTACCATTATTGTCCTCAATCTTTGCTTCTTTTTATTGTCTTCTTTTTTTATCTTTTTTTTTACCACATAAGCCATAACATTCTTGTATATTATATAGTTAACGAATATTCTATTATTCATGTATAGTAAATGAGTTTAATGGAAGAGCAAGATTCTGCGTGCTGCTTACGCATTGCCTTCTGAATTCCGCTCCGTGAATTTACCAAATTTATTTACCTGATTTTTGTTTTACCCCTTCTTTTCTATTATTAAATATCTTGTTATGAAAAGCAATAATAAACAAGATCGACATACTTGCTGTCAATGTCAGACAGCACGGAATATTCCTAGAATATTCTTTAAATATCCGAAAAGAGAAGAGTATATTCCGAATATTCTTGGAATATTCCTAGAATATTCATATGCCTCTAGTATATTCCAGGAATATTCCACTATGCATATTCCTGGAAAATTATCGAGAGAATGTACCACGAATATTCTCGTGAGAATATTCCTGTATGAATATTCATAGAATATTCATGTGTGAATATTCATGGAATAATCATGTATGAATATTCATAGAATAATCAAAATTGAATATTCTGTATTGTATATTCATGGAATATTCCCCCTTATTTATATGGAATGAACACCAATAACCATTTTCGAGTTCAAAATATGCGAAGAAAAGTATGAGAAAAAGTGCGAATAGATGTATTTGATTTGCAAACAGAGTTTTTGTTCAGACAAGCTGACAAAAATACACTACTGTACTGACCAAATTATAATTGGTCGGAAAATATCGAGGTGGACTTTCACGACCAATCAAAATCATTTCGCGCGCGTCAGCGTCTGTCGTTCATCCTGTAGTCGTAGCTTAATCCGATGGCAGAGCTGTAGAGTTGAATGCATTTTAAATTGACATTTGACATCTTTTGTTTTTTTTACTGTTATGGGTTACTTTTGCATATTTGTATGTGAAACTACTGTGTTTGGAATTGTTTAACAAATATTCTTAATAATCACCACAGTGTGGTAACTACACTTTTATGTTACCACTCATTTCATTCCATAAAAATTTCATTTATATATCACTGATCATTCATTTTCAAGGCGTTTTCTACAAAATTCCTAAAAGAAAAAGAAGCAGTGCTTGGTATAAGAAAGTACACCAGGAAACTGAAAATATTCTTAATGCAATTTTTACACAAACTCCATCACAGAATGACAAAAGGACAGTTAAGTAACAAGTTGAAACTATTAGTGATGGATTCAAGTTTTTCTGATTCAGATAGCAGTAGGTCGATCTTGCAATTCTTGCAATAAAATATGTGTTAATATTATTATAACTATATAGAAATAGACCTGTTCAAATTCATGTTGTTTTATTCGATTGTAGGGAAGGGATGCGCAGTCTGCGGAAATCAAATGTTTTTTTTTCTGAGTGGAACCTGCAATTCCAATCCACACATACTCCGAGGAAAACAATCACGTATTGCACTACTACATAATTTTTGAAATGAAGTTTTGTTTCTAGGCGAATGTAAGTAAATACATTGCCTGAATTGTCAGGCATAATTGTAGAAGTTCATATTATTGATGTAAAAGTGCCATTCAAGATTTTATATTTGAGGATATTCATGTGGGGAAACAGTTGTATTTTTCTTTATTTTCTCAATTTCTGAAATTTCAGGGAAGGGTTGTTTTGTTCTGAAAACCCTTCAGGATCTTTGGGGAATATTACTATCATATTCCTGAATTACTTTGAATATTCTCGTAATATTCATAGAATATGTTCATGAAATAATCTAGGATTATCCTTCCTGGAATATTCATGGAATATTGTAGGTGTATTCTGGATATACAAGGAATATCCCCAGAGGATATTCCAGGAGTATTCTTTCTGGAATATTCATGGAATATTCTGGGAATATTCTGGATATTCCGGGAATATTCCTCATGAAATATTCAAGGAATATCTAAAATTTTCCCCACCAGCACATTCAAGGAATATTCCAAAAAAAATGGACATTTAAGAATATTCCAATATCCAAAAATAATATTCTATGAATATTCATGGAATATCCAGTGCTGTCTGGGTTAGTGTCAAACTATTAATATCAATGACATACAAAGAGTTCGAAAAGTTTTCAATGTTGAAAAATAAAGCATTATATATTATATTGCTTTTTTTTAACCTACAATGAAAATGAGGCTATTATTTGTAATATCTATCAGAAAACAACTACTTTCTCGGCGAAAGAACATGCTGGAAATTGAATTTGATAAATCATAGATCTTTTAATTTCTAAAAAAATATCCCAAAATTTATTGATTTTACTCTTTTCGACAACATAAATACCTTTCGAAATATCAGATAGTGACTGAATATTATCTTTCCATCGAGGTATTAATTTTATCGAGAAGATAAGATGACAGTGATCAATCGACGATCTTCATCAATATAGGTTCAATGAATTACCATTGTATATAAGAATTTAAAAAATTTATAGTTTCCAGTAGTCCCAATATTGTACAGAGATTTACAGTAAGCAAAATGAAAGCTATATTTTTACTCCTGTGTGCTGTAGCCTACATAGCAGCTGAACCTGGTAAGAAGGATCGATTAGCATATAACTCAACTTAATTTGAATTACACATCACATCGATTCTTTTGACAGCAATGTTTAACATTTTTCTCTTTCAACTTTCTATTTTCCAATATACGTTTCAAGGATTAAAAATACCCACCATTGCCACCAAAATTCATACAACCAAATTTCACAAACAGAGAATGTTCTTTATCATGAATTCAGCTCTTGTATTTACAAATAATGATAAACATAGATCTGAGATAAGACGTTCACCTCCCTAAGCACATCAATGCAGGAGAAAAAGGAAGATACTCGAACAATATTTGAAAAATAATGGTTATTTATTAATGAAATCTTTGTGATGTTTGCAATTTGAATATAAGTTGGTACGGAAAATAATTTGAATCCTGGTACAAATTAAGTATGTTATAATGACTTACGTTTATTAGATCTCGGCCAGCAACTGGTCACAATGATTTGTTTGAAAATATGAATCAGCTTGACGCGGTTTCGTTCTGTCAGTGTTCTCAGTTCTTCTTCCTGTCACTTCCTGGTTATTATCAACCTTGGTCAATAATGGCCCTTCTTGCAACAGATAACTGATAACTTCCAGAGGGGGACAAAACTCAAAATATGGAAAGCAATATTCCAATGACGATTCAATATTACTTCCACCAAAGGTTTTATTGAAAAACAATTTTAAACTTCATATATTTGTTATCAACAATTTCTGCACCCATTTATCTTTTTCTTCCAATGATGTATATTAGTTGAGGTACACATTTGCTATGGTCCAGTACCTTAACATGGAACCTTTTTTTTTAGTATGGCAACATTGTGCCGTCTGTCCTTTCGCTTGTAGATAGAGATTTTTTCAGTTTTCGAAAGAGTCTTGTTTTAAATTTTTTATAATAAAATGTCGGTCTGATTAGGATGTCTATAAACCCTGGTGCTTGCACTTATTCCTGTAAAAGTTTGGGATCAACTTGGCGACACTTGAGCAATAAAAGATATAGAGATGCCTTTTCTATCCCTCTCTTGAATGCAACATATTTATTTACATCGTACCCTGGATCATGTTCAGAAGGGACATTGTCAGGTATTTCCGTTTTCATTCGTAATCAGATTGAAATTCCCATTAATCACTCTTTACTTGTGGACCGGTAACCAGTGAATCTTGTATGGCTGTGTCCTGATTATTGTATCTACCCTTTTGTGTTGTGTGTCCGAAGGTGTTGTGGCTGATTGTTTTGATTTCACTGATGGAAATGTTGACTTGTAAAACTTGGAACTGTGGAATGGCGAAAACTTGTCAAGTATGCTAGCTGAAAAAGTCATCAAAGGGCGTAGTTATAAATCGTATCTTCTGATTTCTTTAAATAAGAATACAATTTTCTGAGAAATGACTGATATTATTGAATGTGAAAAGTAAAATTCCCATTTATTAAAAAAACTGAATCACGTTTGTTCTTGGAATTTCTATTCCTACTTGTTTATACTGAGTTATCGGGGTATATCTTGAAATTGATTTCACTAAATCCACTCATTTTGATCCCAATTTCAGGACAAAAATATTATCTTCGTTGGATTGAAATTATTTGCTGTAAAGAAAATCCAATATTTCTTTTAAAGTATTCAAATCAGAAGCCATTAGCGATAGATTCAATCTGATGATGCTAATGCTGTAAAAAAACTTTGCCATTATGTATATCAACAACCTATTTCCTTACAGTTGAAAGTATGCAAATCAGAAGCCATTAGCGATAGATTCAATCTGATGTTTCTTCCGATCATAATGCGAATGAACAATATGATTTGTCCATTTGCCGGGTGTTATTAATAGATAACATTATTATTTCAAAAGCATTCAAGTTGTTCAATGCATAAAAATATGGAATTTTGTTCGAGGATATTCAAAAACATGAAATAGAATTTGTGTTATATTTTTCAATAAACCAAATTTGGTCCAGAATCAATAAGACTGAATCATATTATTTATTCATATATTTTTACTGAAATGAGGCTATGATTTTATTATTGAATATTCCCACTATTCTCAAGAATTTACTTCCATGGAATTATTATATAGCCTTGAAATGATATCACATTTTTTATATACCATGTAATTGGTACATATAAGGAGCGGAAGTGATTTTAAAAATCCGTATAATGCGTAATTGTTATGGTAAGCACTGAGCATATATTTTTGTCCACATCATATTCATTACAAAGTCTACTTTTCAATATATATTCATATAACCAGTTAGGAAATGTCCCTATTTGTATAACAACACGAGTTGAACAAATGTATTGATCAAAATAGCCTGTTACATAAGTTTTTATCTCTGTATTAAGCTTAAAGATATATTTTTCCAACTCTAACACTTATATGTTTGTTGGTTGGGCGTATCTTCAAATAACCTGGAAGTTTCAAACATATAATTCAAGTTTCTAAAAACATATTCCCGCAAGCCACTGCTTCCAGGGTATCGTCATAACAATAACTGGACTCTTCTAACCTGAAAACTATTCCAAAGGATAGGTAGGTATAGCTCGTCCAGTATTGAAACGACCACTTTGGCCTTCCCCTACCTAACAACCAATTTTTCCCGAAGATGTCCGAACCATTGTCTAACTGTGACTATTAATAGAATTTCCATAGGCGTACTAAATTATTTGGTATAGGCGATTCACGAGACGTAGAGAACTTACACTCCTATAACTTTCCTAACACTCCTATTTCTTTTTCCGCTACTGAATAGTACTTACCACTGGGCATTTTGTCAAGGTAACGAGTAAACTATTGCAAAGTTGAATAAATAACTGCACTACCTATTTATTAATCAAACAAACCTAACCTTTCAAACGCTGCATGCCAAGACACTGGTGAAGATTCGCCGTAGCACAGCAAATCGTATCCACTCGTGTTTTCCCCCTCTCTACCCACCAAACGGTCGCTTCAATACTGCACGAGCTCTATGTACATATGTCAAAGAGAGTAAACTTCATCTGAGTAGGAGAGTCTATTCCCCATAAGACAATGGTGACACTAATAGAAAGAGATGAAAGATCATTTGTGAGTCATAGTGACGTATATGGACATGTCATGGCCACCATTCTCTCTGGACAGTGGCGGACTAGCGCACTCCGCACTCTGGTATCTGAGAGTTACAGGCTCTTGAATGTATATTGGACCACTCTGTATGTTACGTGGGCCACCTGTACTCATGTCCATGTACGTCACTATGACGGGTTAATGCTACAAGATTCTAATTGGCTAGAGCTTATTAGGACCTCCTATTCAGATAACGTTTACTCTCTTTGGGTATTTGTTACTATCACAACAATATGTGCTGTGAATATAGGCAAGGCATCTCTATATCTCTTATTGCTCTGAGACCACACAGGGTATATTTATTTCCTCAGCTTCCTTTTTGAGGCGAACTGTTCGCGGATTCTATTTTAGCTGTGCTATTGGTTGAAAAGTGACATCTGCCAAATTTGACCAATAGCATAGCTAGAATCAGAAGCCCCCGAATATTGCACGAAGAAAGCATCGTGTTGTTGTTTTTCGTATTTCGTACCCTTTGAGTTTGAGGTTAACTGAATGCTTATGTTTATAATGGCGAGTACTTATTTGGGTTTATTTCAATGTGCAACCACATTTATATTATTGTGGTGCAAATTAATATTTTGAAATCATTTTCCCCGAGAAGATGGTTCTTTTGACAGGCGGAGTCAGAAAATTTGAAATTCAATGCATACAATATGATGGACTATGTAAATATCATTATTAGTTAAATCTATTTCACGCTTCCACAATCATCAGGAAGGCCGGAAGAAATCTCACCTTGCAAAGATGGAAAAAAGTTAGAAACATTTTTTTTGGAGAGACAATTTGAAATTAGTCTTCGGAGAGACACTTTGAAATTGACACTTTGTCATGGGGTATGATAGATTGATTTGTTTGAAAATATGAACAGGATGTTCATAAAATCAGAGTGGAATCATCTGCGACTGAAAGATAAACTCTAGTCACTATCTTCCATCGTTCAAGATAACCTCTTGTGGGTATTCATGTTGGAAAGGGAAACATTCTCAATTGAATATTGAAAAGAAAGATTTTTCTGTGAATTGAAAAATCCACGATGAAAATGAAGTTATTTTTTGTGCATGTCTAACAGAAAACAACTACTTCCCCGGCTAAAGCCACGCTGGACATTGAACTACATCTGATAGATATTCTGAAAGGACCCTAACACAGAAAAATATTTCTCTTCAATATTCAATGGAGCATGTTTCCCTTTTCAACATGAACACCCCACAAGAGGTTGAACGATGGAAGATAGTGACTAAAGTTTATCTTTCAGTCGCAGATGATTCCACATCTGATTTTATGAACATCCTGTTCATATTTTCAAACAAATCAATATCGAATCAGTTCAAGCACCAGAGTTTTTAGACATATTTTCTTAGGTCTGATAAATATCAGTTGAAATTATGCGGATTCGAAATGTTATTATTTTGACACATTTTCCCACTTTGGTTTACAATGTGACAAAATGAGGAAAATTGTATTCATTCCATTTCATTCCTAGAAAAATACGTTTCTAAAATTTGATTGTGCTAAAAATGTATGTGAACCCGATACTGAAGCGTCAATCTATATTTAAGTTTCTTATTACAGCTGGTACCTGTCCTCATAAGAATCCAGAATACCCCGTCTACCTGGCCGATACAGTTTACTGTGCTAAATTCTACGAGTGTTCAAATGGTAATCCATACCCATTCGTTTGTCCTCATGGAACATACTGGAACAGTACACTTACGAGTTGTGACGATAATGTGGAATGCGGAATTTTGATAACCACACCATCGGGATGAATAAAAATTCAGAAATATCGTTGAAGGGATTGATATGCAGCCAATGAAACATTTCGGTGCCAATTCTATTCATCATATATTAAATTATTAGTTAAAACAATATTTTTCATTTCCGAAGGGAAAATATTTCGAGATCGGATGTCATTTTTGGTAATTTTGTATTTCCAACATAACAAAGTTGAAATTCCCAATGAAATCGATGAAACTAGTAAAATGTAATGTTAAAAGTTGCCAACCTGTTTAGACTGTTATGAACTCACCTTAATCCATTTATGTTGATTTCTGAGTTCTGTGTTCTAATGTTCTGTGGTATTTTTTATAGTTAGCTTGTCAGTCTTTGGGAGGTTATAAAAGGGTCATATTAAACAAGTGTTATACAAAGTATACAGGTCTTTTATTACTGAAATACACAACATTTTGGTGGCCTACGTGTCATAAGTGTAGGATCGTCCTGAAAAAGAGTCTGTATCTGGTGAGTCCAAGTCTGAAGTTTAGTCAAGAGCATTCAATAGTACCAAGATGGCGTTGGTCGGCATGATAGGAGCTTTTAAGCCCAAGGAGTCTGATATAACAACTTATATAGAACGTGTTGGGCAGTTATTTAGCTGCAATGATATGGCTGATAATAAAAAAGTATCCCTGTTCTTAACCTTGATTGGAGGATAGGCGTACTATGTGCTGAAGTATTTATTGGCCTCCACATTACCGAGTGCTACAGAGAATTGAAATATGTCCTATTGGCACATTATTGCCTAAAACGTTTGAAAACTGCCGAACGATATAAGTAGTGCTAGTCAAGAAAATGATGAAGATGTTGAAACATACTTTGTCAAATTGAGGAAAATATTAAACTAAAACTGCTTACTGAAGAAAACCTCACGTTTGAGAGAGCTCATCAACTCGCAGCAGGTATGGAATTAGAAGAAGGACAAGTCAAAGTAACGGGACATGAAGCTGAACCTGTTAATAAGTTACATATGCCAAAGGGAAGTTATGAACCCAAACATGGCAGCTACAGTCAATCAAAAGTCATAGTCAAAGTGCTTCAAACTACCCCAAGCGTATGTCTGGTCAAAGTCAGAGTCAGATGGGGAACAAAAAGAGCTGCAGCAGGTATCTTCGCATCCATGCAGATAACAGTAAATGTCCAGCTGTCAACTGGAAATGTTATTCATGCAATCAAACTGGACATACTCCCAAGTCAACAATGTGTTGAAATAGAGTCCATTGTCTAGAGTCTGACAAAGGAGCAGATGAACAATAAGAACCTCAAGATACAGATGATTCGTTTGAATTGCCTTCCTTACAGGAAAACATTAAATTAGGTGAACTGTTTCATTTACACGGTACCAGAAGTGGTGAAAATGGATGTCTGAGGTTAGAATTACTCGCTGAAGGTAAAAATGTATTAATGGAAGTAGATTTTGGTGCATGCAAGTCTGTAATTCATGTCAAAGATTTTGATGATTTATTTAGCAACATTAAGTAGATTCTGTCAATTTTAAATTAAGGGTAGTCACTGGTGATAATTCTCAATTGTTGGTCAAATATTTGTCAAAGTTGGTTACAGAAACAATAACATTATTTACCATTGATAGTCCTTGACGGGAAAAGTAAATGTATACCCTTATTAGGTCGGAATTGGCTGAGTGTCGGGATTCCAGAGTGGTCAAGCATAATAACATTGATTTGGTATCAATTGATGATTTGAGTCATGACAGAACAACTAATCAGCTCATTGTTGAAATTGAAAGTGAGTTCCATTCTTTATTCATACAGAATTCAAATTCATGTATAAAACAATTCAAAGTTGACCTGAAATTGAAAGACGAATGTAAACTACTTTTTCATTGAAGCCCAAAGTTGAGATTGAACTGTCTAAGATGGTAGAGGCCGGTATTTTAACTGAAGTTACATTTAGCAAGTGGGCCAGCCCAATTGTTGTACCAAAGAAAAATTCAACAGATATAAGAATACGTGTGGATTTCAAAAACACACTAAACAAAGTTATTGATACTGATCATTGATATAACCTTTACCTGAAGATATTTATGCCAGCTTGAGTGGTAGCAAATTCTCCCCAGTTATAGATCTGAAAGGTGCCTATCAACAACTTTGAATTAGTGAAACTTCTAAAGAACTATTCACAATAAATACCCACATGGGATTACTCAGATATAATAGATTAATTAAAATATGGTGTGAGTTCAGCACCTGGTATTTTCCAGACTATTATGGAAACCATTTCATCTGGCATTCCTGATGTCAAAGGTTACCTTGATGACATACTAATATATGGGTTCAGTTTAGAGAAATGGCATCATAGAGTAGTAGTGGCATTAACTCGGTTAAAAGAATTTTATGTAAAAATTAATTTAAAAAAATTTAGGTTCTATAAAGATAACGTTGAATTTCTTGGTCACATCATAGATGCAAATGGAATCCACCCGACCAAAGAGAAAATTGAATGCATTGAGAATGCACCAGCACCCCAAAATGTATCTCAGGTGAAATTATATCTTGGTTTATTGAACTATTAGCTTAAACCTTTATATGACCTATGCAAATCAGCAACAGAGTTAGTTCATATGGTCAGATGAGTGTGAGCGTACTTTCCAGTTGAGTAAGAAACTACTCACTACTAATAATGTGCTCACTCATTATGATCCCAATCTTCCCATTTTCATAACATTGGAGATGGGGTAGGAGCGATACTGGGTCATGAAAAAGAGGATGATGATAGGCCTGTCATGTTCGCTTCTAGTACACTGTCTCCGGCAAAATAAAATGAAATATAGAACGTAAAAGCTTAGCTCTCATTTTTGCCTTGAGAAAATTTCATAAGTATAAAGAGTAATTCGATCGCGACTGCCTACCATTTAGGTGAAAGCTCTGCGCTCCAACAGGGTAAACTGTGGTGTAGAACTGCAGACAAGTGTTGAACTATCTTGGGAAAATCAAAAGAGTTGCACTTCTCTGGGTGCCAGACCACAGCGGCATTGAGGGCAATTGAAAAGCCGAAGCACTCGTGGAGAAAGTATCTGGCTCTGACTTCCTCGGACCGGAACAGGCCCACGGCATCGGAAAAATACTGTCAAGGGCATAATATCCAAATGGGCAGGAAGGCGAACCCCCATACGCTGGAGAAATCTTAAAGGTTGAACCCATTCGAAAGTGTTTATATTTTACCCATCGAAATGCACGACAGCGGAAATACTCAAATGGAGCAGAACCTATCTACTTATTATTACAGACAACTGCCGTCTAAGAAACCACTTGCAGAGAGGAGTAGAATAATAATAAGCAGTGTGAAAGACGAGGTGGCCGAGAAGGGGACAGGCAGTGATATTTGTTTATCTCCAGTTGGGCCTGCGGATTAAATCTCAGCACAAGCAACACTGGAACCCATGAAAATAATAAGATTTCACAGGGAACTATAACCATAGGTATAGTCCATCCAATATCAATTGCAGAAGCTGCTTCTATAGGGAGCAAATAAAAACTCACTTCGCTAACACGAGCGTATATGCGAAGAAACGGAACGAAAAATAATCTGTACTACTCGTAAACATTCGCCGTCTGCAAGCGGTAGATCAAAAGAGCCGATAGGCAACGTGGACTTGAGTGACTGCCGACTGTTCTACAACCGATTCGTCTGGGCCAATCAAGTCGGACATCAATGCTTGCGATGGGAGGTCATAAATCACGCGTTATATTTGTGTTTCAATAGCTCTGAAAGATTAAAAACCAGTAGCGTCTGTGGTCTTGGTGTGTGCCGATCGAAATACGTTTTAGGATATTCTAGTTTTGTAGGATATTCTAGTTTTTTTTTCTTAATGTATTTGTATAAATAAAAGCTTGTCTTTAATTTATTTTCATTTTTCATTATTCATGAAGTATTTTTAAAATATTGAAATATCTAAATAAAATTAGTTATCTCCGCCACTGCTGCTCACAGGATTTCGCGGCAAGACTTTTCTATGCTTCTGCAATTGATATTGGGAAAACTATATGATCCACAATCAGGGGCGCGTCAACTATGTGGTGAATGTAGGCGAAAGCCACGGGCAGCAAAATCTAAGGGCGGCAATTCGGCTAAATAAACCGTACTAACGACCTCTTCTTTCTAATGCCGCGCGTTTAGTGCGCGATTCTCTTTCGGTACTCTTTTGCTATTAGCGATAGCGGCTAGCGGTTAGCTTAAAAAGTCCGAGTATCACAGGTGGCTTAGCGTAACGACAAAAAGAGTTATAGATATTATAAATGTTTTTATTGTTTTTATTGTTTTTATTGCTTTTTCATTCGGGAAAGGCTCAATAGTCGTCTGTCGGAAGCCGCAAAAAATGAAAATTAATATAAAAATGTCTGGACTTTGTAAAATGGGTCATTCTAATTTGTTCTGCAAATCAGATCAGTTGATTAGATAGTTAGTTAGTGAGGTGAATATTTCAGTGAAAAAAATGGTATAGTTTTCCCAATATCAATTGCAGAAGCATAAAAAAGTCTTCCGGCGAAATCGTGTGAGCAGCAGTGGCGGAGATAACTAATTTCATTTAGATATTTAAAGATTTTAAAAATACTTCATAAATAATGAAAAATGAAAAAAAATAAAAGACAAGCTTTTATTTATACAAATACATTAAGAAAGAAAAATAATGTATTCCATTGTTTGATGTAGGTTATTATTATATCCTAAAACGTATTTCGATCATCACACACCAAGACCGTAGACGCTACAGGTTTTTAATCTTTCAGAGATATTAAAACACAAATATAACGCGTGATTTATGACCTCCCATCGTAGAGACACACCTGCCAGCATTATGTCCAACTTGATTGGTCCAGACGAATCGGTTGTACAACTGACAGCCCTCACTCGAGTCCACGTTGACTATCGGCTCTTTCGATGTACCGTTTGCCGACGGAAAATGTTTACGAGTAGTACAGATTATTTTTCATGAGTTTTAATTTGCTCCCTATAGAAACAGCTTCTGCAATTGATATTGGATGGACTATAAGTAGTGTAACTTAAACTAAATATGGTACATTTTTACTATTCTACGCTCAATTCTAATTAAAATTTCTGAAACATGTTCTATATCAAAACTCAGTAGTTTTCGAGATATTTGACATTCAAAAATTTCACCTATAACTACCAACTACTAATTGTAAAGTATTTTTAGGCAATTTTTTTCCAAGGTCCTGTTATACATACTGATACATATTTATTTTGAACAAATGTTGTACAGGGTGTTGAAAAAATATAATCCAATTTGTTGGTAAAACAATTTTTTTTCAAATGATCACCATGTAACATATCCTAAAGAAAAAGGCAAAAAAATAAAACGATTGTCAGGTCATCAGTTCCGCCAACAAAGACGGCAGAAAATGGAAGAGAAGGAAAAATTTGCTGATTCTTTAAAGAAATATTTCAAACCGTCAAAAATAAGTGTTCTTCCTGAACTTGAAAATATCGACGATGCTCGCCCTAGTTGTTCCTCAGCCCCAAGTTCCTCATTTGTTTCTGATTGTAATAATATAAATAGTACAAAGGAACATCATACTGAAAACGTCCCAGCAGCGGCAACATTACTATTTTCTAACTCCACCGTAATATCTGATGACCCTGGAGAGTGACCCGAAATAATTACATCAGCAGATGCAAGATTTTTAACGAAAAAAGAACCCCATCCAATTACGAATTGGATATATCTAGTGAACTCGCAAGGCCGGAAGTTTTCCGCCAGATGTTTTTATCGTTACCTCACCAATGGAGAGAAAGTTAGGAGGGAGTGGCTGATTTATTCAACAACAAGAGATGCGGTTTACTGTTTCTGTTGCAAACTTTTTGGTTAGTCTTTGACCAACTTGTCTTATAAGGAAGGGTGTTCTGATTGAAAACATTTGTCACTAGTGCTAAACAGACACGAAAAGAGTGACTCCCAAAAAAAAATCGGATCTTGGTTAAACTTATCAAATATGTTATCTAAGGGACTATGAATGTGAGTCAATTACGTTCATTACGTGTAGAAGAAAAAATACTGGTATCGTGTCATTGAAAGAATAATTTCAGCAATGCAGTTTTTATGTCGTCAATGTTTAACTTTACGTGGTAGATCTAACAAATTATATGAAAATAATAATGGAAACTTCTTAAAATTAATAGAAACGTTCACCAAATTTGATTCTGTAATGGAGCAACATGTTCGACGCACACATAAAAATCAAAGCAGCGGCAGCGGTAGCGGTATGACGAACTATTTAGGCGATGAAATTCAAAATGAATTGATAAATTTAATCGGCTCAAAGGTAAGAACTAAAAAATGAAATACGTGAAAATTTCGTTTTATTTTGCACTATAGTTGATTCTACTGGTGCTGGCTTGTATAACTATGTGACAGATTTATTGGTAGAATTAAATTTAAGTATATATAATTTGCGAGGACAAGGATAGAATAATGGAGCAAACATGCATGGAATACACAGTGGATTACAAACACGAATCTTAAATATAAACCCGTGATAATTTTTTGTTTCTTGTTCGGCGCACTCACTGAATTTAGTTATTAACGATGATGCTAAAAAAAAATTGAGGTGTCCGGATTCTTTGACATTGTTCAAGATATATATTTTTTTTTTCCGCGTCAACCAAAAGATGGCCACTTTTGAAAACGTGCCTTACAGATTTAACTTCAAAACCACTATCTGATACACGCTGGTCCAGTAGAATAGACGCTATAAAACCTTTGAAATATCAAGTTGCTGAGGTTTATGATGCTCTTTCAAATGTAATGGATGCATCCGCATCTTCAAAAAATTTTAGTACATCACACCTAGCTCGATCGCTCCCAACAAAAATCCAAACTACAATTTTTTATGCTCTGTAGTAATCTGGTACAATATTTTATTTAAAATCAATTCTCTTAGTAAATTAATGCAGAATCAAAGTATACATCTAAAAGCTTGTTTAGAGTGTCTAAACAAAATAAAAACATTTTTTTTTTGACTTAAGAGATGATAAGGGATTTAGCGAACTCCTTGTAGACGCCAGGGAGCTGGCCAAAGAATTAGAAATCGAACAAATTGTTTTATCTCCACAAACAGTTCGTCAAAGAAAAAAGAAAAGACATTTTGATTATGAAACTACTGACGAACCAATAACAGACCCGAAAATGAATTACAAAGTGAAAGTATTCTTTTCTATACTGGATACAACTTTATCATCTCTTAATGAAAGATTCAAGGGGTTGGAGCAATTCAATAACATTTTTGGATTTATTTATCAAATGTTCGCTTGAATGAAGAAGAATTAAGAAACTCGTGTGAAAATTTATCATTTCATTTGAAAGATGAAGCACGTAAAGAATCAGATATTGATGCAAATGACTTATTTGATGAAATTATTTGTTTAAAATGCCACTTACCAGAGCAAAATGAGTTAGATCCTCAGTTAATTCTCCAACACATTTTTGAGAACAATTTAATTTCAACATTTCCAAATACTGCAGTGGCAATTCGATTTTTTTCAACGCTACCAGTATCTGTAGTATTGGGAGACTGATCTTTTTCAAAATTAAAATTAATAAAAACTCTTTAACGATCAACTATGGCACAAGAGAGACTCAGTAATTTGGCAATTATGTCCATAGAAAGTGACCTTATGGATTTTATTCCTTCAGACGAGTTGATTAAAGATTTTGCCAAAAATGAGGCAAGAAAAGACTAAGTTATTTTGTTATTTTTTTCTGTTATGTAACATGTTTATTGTTTCATTTGATTTTATTTATGTGTACCCACCCATGTATAAATTTTTACTAAAAAAGGAGTAAGGGATGTAAAATTATATTTTGCCCACAGGTGGCCGCATGGCTTGGCGCGCCCCTGGCCACAATATATGAGCACACTCATCTTGAACTCAACCTAAATGGATAGCGACCAATCTAGATAGCGAGATTAGCCAAATAGCAAACAATCCTCATGGAATCTTATCTTCTCACCATGTTCCATTTTCATAACTCAAACAGTTGTTTTCGAATCTTGGGACTTAAATCAATTCGTAGAAAGATATCGATAAATTTATATAAATAGGGTGATGATATCATTATGTTTCACACCGAGAAAAATATATGGGTTCCAACTGAAATATTTCTGTAAGCACAACAGCGTTTGTAGGAATATTTGATGTTATCACTTATAATATCAATAGTGCTTGCATTATTGCCGTAATTATGCTGGAAATAATAAATATTTCTTTATTGGATTTTTCTGTATAATATTCCATTCATTTCTAATAGGCACTGTCATTATCATAAATGAAACTTTTTTTATTGCTTCATTTAACGTCGGCCTATTTCTGCGACCAGGGCTAAACATCGACGCCGGTGAGCACACTTCCCCCAACCTGAAATTTTGCTGAATCCTCTGTTAATTCAGAGGTAGGGTTCTTTAACGTGCTCAACATCTATGAACTCGGTACCGCTATCTTAACGTCCCCTCCGAAGGACGGCATATCTATCGTGCTCATTGATAAGACGCATGCAGCTTCAACTACGCTACAGTTGTTAGGGCATTTTACGCGCACCTTCCTTGTCAGGAGGACCCCCATCCAAGTACTAAACGCGCCCGACGTTGCTTGGCGCAGATATCAAATTCAAATTATTTTATTCACTATTAGTACGGCAAGATATCAACAATTTCAAATTTACATATGTACATTTCAATGTCGCGTTGGTTACGGGACAGAAAATGGGGTTTATGGATTGAGTTTGGGGAAAGATTTCCACCTAGTTCCAAACGTCTCATACGCCCCCCTGAGAGGGCAGTTAGAAGGCGACACGCTGATGTAGGCGTTGATTTGTATGCACTGGAAAATGTTTAAAAGGTAGTTTAAAATGATTTTCCTACTTCCTGCGCTGGCTCAGATATCGATAAGACTCTCGTCAATCTAACCAGCCGCCGGTGCCTTTTTGAAACTTATTTCAAAAGACAGAAAAATACGAATATTACCAAAATTACTAATAATCGTGGATGAAGGTTTGTTGCCTAGAATCAGTTTGAATGTATTCTTATTGTTATTTGACAAAACGGGTCCGACCCACAGGGGAGGACACTTTTTAAGGCATATAACAATAAAAATGCATGACAGCTGTTTTTTAAGGCAACAAACCTGAATGCAAGATTTTCAAACCATTTTACATGAACAAAATATATTTTTTATACTATTTCCTGAATAAAATATTACAAAAATTTCAAAAACAATTTTATTTAGAATATTTAGGTCTAATTGTGCTGGTAGATCACAGCAGAAGCTCATAAGGAATGATTTTTTTTTCCATTCTGATTGTAATGCTGCCTTTCTTGATGTTTTTTGGGCCATGTGGACATCGTATTTCGACTAACCGGAACATTCTTGTACCACTTGTGATGCTAAAGTGTTGCTAAGGGGATTAGCTATTAAAAAAATCGTTCACATTGAGCATATTGTCTATTATAAATATATTTTAGTGTCATCGGGATTTTTCTGATTGGTTTCCAACCACTTTAACTCGGCACATTTTTTGTTGCCCCCTTGTGTCGTTTTTGAAAATATTTGATTATATTCCATCCTACCAGCTCTGTACTTATATTTTGTAAGAATTATCGAAAATTCTAGGAAAAACGATGTATCAATGATATATTTCAGTTTGTACTTTGAATTTATTTTTGGAATTATATTTGTTTTGTAAGCAAGGAACGCATGAGGAATGTAATTATTCAGAAATTAACTTTTAGGTAATTTTATCTAGTATGGATATTTCTTCAAGGTTGTTCCGGAAGGAAGGCCTTCTAGTTTCAATTTTAAATTGAATTCATTATTTTTCGAATACCGAAACTTGAGTGTTCAATGATGATTACAAACTAGTATTCATGAATGAGAGCTCGCAGTTTCACTGACACAATTTTCAAAATCGTGGTTTTTTTCCAATATATCGATACCTCTGCAACACACATAGCCAAATAGACCGGGAGCCCATAACACTTTTTTCATGTATCATAACTTACCGCTCATAACTATCTTCAATTTCATAAATATGTGTACGACATAGCAGAAATAGCATCGCCGACTATAATGGCAAATATTGTGAATTAACTAGTGCCGAACAAATAAAATAGCTATATTGGAGTAAAAACATCTGCAAATTGCGGATCTTATGTTTGTATAATATAATTACAACTTACTGTTCGACAATCGTTCATTGTACAGATGTTTATTGATAATACGCAATTCATCAATTTATATGATGAAATAATAGCTACAAAAGGAATCATAAAAAATAGCGCCACAGGACGCCACTGATACATACGCCACTGCGGCATACTTGTTAAACGACAGTTGAGCTTGGGCTTCTCGCAGTCTTAACTGAACATCGATACTTGTTCATCATGTCAGTTAAACAAAGTCTGACTCTAGAATGTCCGATGGAAGCGATGACGAAACTTAAATAAATTCAGTTTGTAATGGAAATGGTAATTTTGTAAGTTTTTTCCATTTGGGTATTATTTTCATGTTATATGAGTTTTTTTTTCATAAACGTATTTTTAATGGTATTATGTATTAATCCAGTCGTCTAATTGTTGTCAGTGTTGTCCTATTTATAGGGCAGGTAATTTCATCACATTTCATATATTGACGAAGGGTAGAGTAAAGTAATCTTTCAATCTTGTCCAATTATATTATAACACTAGCTGGTACCCGCATACCTTCGTCTGCGTAAAATTTGTTTTTTTCCTGTTTTTCTTTGTGTTGTTCCTCTAGGTTATGTCTATGACTCTGCGTGCTTCCCATTACCCCGTTTTTCGTTATCCCGTTTTCCCGTTATCCCGTTATCCCGTTATCCCGTTAACCTGTTATACGGTTATCCGTTTCCCATCCCGTTTCCCATCAACCCATCTCGTTATCCCGTTTTCTGTTATCCCGTTAACCCGTGGTAATCCCGTTTTCCCATTATACCGTTATGCAAGTTTAAGCAAATTGGATAGCGCGAAAATATTTTCCGTGTTCAAATATGTATAGCAATTTTCATGGCGATCGGTTGAACGGTGTAGAAGTTAATTCACTGCAGCGCCATCTAGTGGCGAGCCAACTTTCAAAAAATTAATCAACCAAATATGTCGTTCCTATCGTCAGTTATAATCGAGGGTGCATACAAAAATTATTATTTTTGCAGTTTGTCAGACTTTCCTTTATAATTGTCCCGATTTTTTTTTTCTGAAAACTTCTCCACGACCATAAAGAACAAAACAAATAAATCTTTCGCATATACAATATCATTCGAATCCTGGATTATGGTCTTGTGTCCATACAAAAATCCCAATTTTCTCGAATTTTCCAATTTTTCGAACAATTTTTCCATTTTTATAAAAACCTAACTCGGACCATTACTAACAATAAAAAGAATTTGCCAAATCGGTCCAGTCGTTCTCAAGTTATGCGCTTATCAACGAATAGAGCAATTCATTTTTAACCGACGAAACCAAAAAGGAGGAGGTTCTCTATTCAACCCGTATATTTAATGTTTTTCCATCATATTTTTTTATGTATGATCACGCATTACTTTTTACTGAGGCGTCCGATTCCGATAATTCTTTTTTCAGTGGATAGGGTGTACTTCGAATTTGGTCCCACTTGAATTAAAAAGATGAAATCCACCCCTAAGGGAAGCGAAATGAAGGATATTGATCACTCACCCTCTGAATTCTGGTCCGTTAACCGATTCTATCAGGCATAACTTTGTACTGGGTTCTTCAATTTGGATGATTCTTTTTTTAATAGATAGGGTATAGCCACCCTTACGGGTAGAAAAATAGGGGATAATTGATTTTTCACTAGTGAACACTGGCACACACATACGTAGTTGACAATGACAGATCGCTACTGACATTATTCTTGTTCCGTCAAAATCAGTATGTTTTATGAGAAGATGGAATGATATACAAAGTAATGAAATAAACTAACCAGAACAACGAAAATAATTTATAAAAGTAGATAATCATATTATTTAACTGGTAATAGTTGAAGTAAGGTGGGTAAGTAAGTATTTTGGAAGTAATCAAAAAAGAAGTAGGTAGTAATTGGTAGATTTTAGCCACAAAAAATTGAAAAATAAAAACTTTTTAACAAAAAATTAAACCGACGAAATACGGAACTGAAAAGTGAGAAATAAAAACTTTTTAACAAAAAATTAAACCGACGAAAAAATCAACTGAAAAGCAAAAAATAAAATAAACCTTCTTAGTCTAAATGATAATTGAGCTCCTAAACTGATGTAAGTAACAGATTTTGAGTCGGCGCCAAACAAACTAGCATTTGAATTAGGTGAAGCGTAAAATGATGGCAGCGAGATGCACGGCTGCGTTTTGATGACTTCTTTCTTCTTCTTCGATAATTGTTTGTTTGGCGCCGACTCAAAATCAGTTACTTACATTAGTTCAGGAGCTCAATTATCATTTAGACTAAGAAGGTTTATTTAATTTTTTGCTTTTCAGTTGATTTTTTCGTCGGTTTGATTTTTTGTTAAAAAGTTTTTATTATTTATATAGATCTGATGTACCCGACTAATTTGTTCGGTGTTATGATTTATCCACTTAATTCCGTGTAATAAATGAAAATCAACAAACGCCGAACAGTAGGCTATGATGTTAAAATGTCACCTCCATCAGACATAAGTGCATAGGTGAGGGAGCCCCCTTCAATAACATAACTGTTCGGCAGTTGCATTTTTTTGTTCGGCACACCTTAATTTATTTGTAAATATCTGCAAAGTAATTTCCTGACGCAATTAAACATAAAATAACCAGCTGCTTAATCAATTAAAAATAAAATTGATCATTTTTTTGTAATTAGAATAAATAGCTGATCATTTTGTTGGGGGTTACATTATTGATTGAAATATGATGAAATTCGTCATGAACGACCATCGCCGAACGGTACAGTATAATTTGTTTACCATTTTTGCGTTTTATGGTTCATAACAAATGTATGTCCGGTTAATTTGTTCGGCATATATATTTTATACTTTCATTTCATTTCTTATTTGTTATAAAATTGACGCCGAGCAGTAAGCTATGATGTCACATATTGAGATACCGGAAATATGGAAGTGCGCTGGTGCGGCTAGGATCCTAGCCAATAAAAATGTTCGGCGACATTATTGTTTTGAATTGTAGTAAATAATTAGGGGTCTTAACGAAATGCCGAACAGTAAGTTATAATAATTGTTGGAATATATTTTTACTGAAGCCTGGGGCGCTAGTGCCCTCCATAGCCACCCTACATGTTCGGTATTGGCGCCCGCTCAATTTTTATTTCTTGAATAGTCATTTGTAATGTATGCCGAACGAGAGCTTATGATTCCAAAATCTGGGTTTTCGAAACACTTTGATCCCGCCGGCGCAGCATCTTGTAGCCACGGATTTGGGTCGGCGATGCGATTTCTGTGATGTCGGACACATATTCATGGAGTTTAATATTGTTGTGAACGGTAAGTTCAGATACATGAAAAAAGTATTATGGGGTACCGTTCTAAAACTCATGAGGCTGGTATCTCGATCATATAAATCATATTCCACTAAAGTTGGACAACTCAGCCAATAAGTGCGCTGCGATCAGTCTCCTTGACCTAGACCCGCTACCCATTTAGGTAGGAGATTTTGGACAATCGGCCTCATTAGTTCCAGCGTAACATTTTCCTATTGAATTATCTTTAAACAAGTGCTACGTATTTGTACCCTAAAGTTGGGTCTAGAGCGAAACAAGCACTTGTCGATGGATAGCACATGAAAGCCTCGTAGATTAGGCGACTTTGCACTCTTAGTTAATATTACCAATCGAGGGAATCAGATAGAAACCTTACTTGGTAGGTGAGAAATCATACAGTCTAACTCCACCAAAAAATAATTTTAATACCAATGTGGCACGAAGATTCACATCAGGAACTGGACATGGTTCGAAGGATTAATCCTTCATCATCAGCAAAATGGAAGGGGTTACAAGCAGATCTAAAGGGGAAGTAAAATGTTACAATTATAAGGGGCAAAAGTTAAGAGAAAAATAATTTACCATTGTATGTTTGACAAAATTATGAAGAAAGACACTGAAAACAACTACAATAACGTAACATTATTGTGTCCGCATCTGGTGCGGGTTCACTAATGTTAGGGACCGTGGTTAGTCCTAACAAACAACATTTTGATATATTGATTTTTAAAATTATGTTAATAGAGAGTTATTGCAACTTACAAATAAGCGCTGCCTTTATCAAAAGATGCGCTGTTAAAGTATCCTCTAACGCGATTTCGAAAGGGTGTTATTGCAACAAACTTCTTTCAAGATGCTTATGTTCAAGCTTTATTTTGACAAACATGTCAAATTATGTGAAACAACTTCACGTTATGAAATTATATCGTCTTCGAATGTGAATCTCAATCTTTTTTTCCCTTTATCTTCAGTCATTGTTTCACCAGAAAAATAAACTTATGAAAATAATCACACTATTGTTCGTTAGTTGGACGCATAGTGACACTTGGACGAATCAATTCTTCACAATATTGTTAGGGTAGAAAATATACCACCACCAAATGAACCTGCTTTATTTGATTTTCAAAATATATAGACGAGCAGTGCTTAACAAACTTTAGATGTTCAACTGGCGACAGATATATGACAGAAAAAACAAATCTATCAAAATAAGGAACTTTTGATAAAAGGTTCTTGGCCTTTACTTAAATAAAGTAAGGGATGCCTGTATTTTAGATTGAGGATATCCTCAAAGTAGGACACAATGCGCTTGCGTGTCAAAATAAAAGAACTATAGAAGGGCGTTGCAATAACTCTCTATTATCAAATACACATAGAGGCGAGGGTAAAATAAAATAGGCTAATGGTTGACGTATGACAAACATTTTTGACATATGGAACATCAAGTTTTAGAGTGGCAGAGAAATGTCTGTGACTGTGACATGGAACGAGAAACAGAAGTAGCTGAGTGTGGTGTAGAGATGTGTTATGAAATTCGATCTAGAGATGGGAAATAAAAATAGTAAGGAGTTAAAAAGTTTCAGGTTATCGAAATGAATTCGATCATTGATACAATGTAAATTAGAACTTTTGATTGCCTTGTTATTTTCAATAGTTTCAAGTAGATTGAGTTCTTTACCTTCATCGCAAATATGTAAAATTTCAGAGTGGGGATCAAAATTGTGTTTTTCGTTTATAATATGCTCAGAAAAAACTGAAATAGAGTTAATAAGTTATTTTTCAGAGTAAGAATCCATTACTCGAACATGTTCAGCTAGTCGTGTTCTGATCTTGCGGCCTGTTTTACCAATATAACATGTTTTACAATTGTGATAGAACAATTCAGTTTATGAATACAGTTTTTACTCAGGAATACCAACATACTGACAAGAAATGGTTCAATATTCAATTCAATAGCTTATTGAGTTGACTCTGATCCATTCTTAAATATTGTTTAAATTGATCAGGATCTGCATTCTTTGTGGAAGTTTCCTTTTCACAATTTTCTGTTCACACCTATCAATAAAGTTCAAGGAAACAAAATTGACCAATTTATTGGATCGTGTAAATTCGCACTTTTTAATAGAGCACTGTCAGTGACGTTACCTGATAGTTGTCAAACAGCTGATGAGGAGGCAAGCAAAGTTTTTTTCCATTAGAGTACGTGTGTCTTTCTTGTGAATTTCCCCCGAAAAACGATATCCTAAAAAAATCATTGAAATTGTTGTGATCCCTAGTTTATAGTGAATATTGTGAAATAAGTGCAAAAGTCTATAGAGGTGTTATAAACATGGATTTTCCAGTTTGAAAATACGTTGTCATCATAATAACACACCAAAATAGTTTGCTCTTTAGATTTGATGGGGTTCATCATGACATTTTGTGCTGTTATGGGTTGTAGTAACCGATCCAATCAGGACGAGCGCGTGAGATTCATCCCATTTCTTTCCAGAGGCATAATTATGAAATAATTAGCAAAATTACTGTATTTTTCAATGGAAAAACTAATCTTACACTATATGAACAGATGATATGTTCACTAAATGTCTACAAAGTTTATAAAAACCACAACAAATCTTTAATAAACACAAAAAACAATGATCTCCACACACACTCAAATGCTTCGTTACGCCCGATCAGCTGATGACCGCCATGTTGTGACGTCAGTTGACAGTGCTCTATTCAACTTTTTTCTTACAACCACCAATTACTCATAAACAACAAGAACCATGTCTCCAATCAAACTCTGAACTTTTTTTGTTATTGTGCTTATACAGTGCTTCTCAAAAGTCCCCTCCACCCCTCTTATTTTTGGAACGATTATACATAAACAAGTGAAATTTGGAAACTGAATATTAAAGGTTGTTAACTTCCCTACTAGTGATGATAGATGACGAAATCGTCAAAGATGACGTCACGAGGCCATTGTGACCAATAATTTTGAATGGAACTCTACGGCAAGCGACACCTCTTTTAAAAGGTATCGGAAAAACCTATTCAATGATACTAATTTTGTTTGTGTTTATGGCAGTTTTGACAACTCGCTTTTAAAAAACGCAAAGCTGTGATGAATTAAATCAGTTAATACTAAAATTCCAAATTCAAGCTCCGCCTCTGGATAGTTGTCAAATAAGCTGACGTTTTTGTTAGTCTCCCTAATTCGACGTTTTTGTAATTGTCCAAGTTTTTGTACATTTAATAATTTGTGTATTGTTGATCGAACGTTTAACTGTTTAGCAGCTTTTGGTACTTTTAATATTTTTGTACATTTTAATAATTTGTTAAACTATTGTGACCCGGACGTTTAAGTGCTTCAAGAAGCGAAATGGTACTTGCTTTAGGTGATACAGTAGCAGCGATCCTAATTCTTGGTGAAACTGGAAAATTTTTGGGAAAAATTGTCAGACCATAAATTTGATGAAAAAAATTGTTCTGGCAGAATAAGAGTTAATCCTACTTCTCTACAACTAGTTGCTCTACCTTGAAGTCAGTCGAAGTACAGTACACAGGGTGTTGAAAAAAAAAACAAATTCCATCCATATAAATTAAAAATGGTTCATCAACTCTCAGACGACGACCCAGACCGAAGACTAGAATTTTGTGAAAATATGGAAACTAAAATTAACCAACAGCCAGACTATATCAAAACAATTTGTTTTGGTGACGAAAGTACTTTCTATCTAAATGGAAATGTAAATACACAGAATGTAAGGTATTGGAGTGACGCAAATCCTCAACTGTTTCGAGAAACACATACCCAATTTCCCCAGAAGGTGTATGTTTGGGCAGGTATCCTGGGAAACCACATCGTTGGGCATCTTTTTTCAAATACCAATTTAACTGGTGAGGTTTATCTGGAGCTGTTGCAAAACGCAATAGAACCGTTAATCCTTGAAATTATGGAAGATAATCCAGATGAATTCGGCAATTTGGAAATAACATTCCAAGGATGGTGCTCCCCCACACTATTACGGTGCAGTAAGACGGTATTTGGATGAGGAGTATCGTGGTAGATGGATTGGACGACGAGGTTCAACGGAATGGCCAGCTCGATCATTGGACCTCACATCTTTGGATTTTTTTCTGTGGGGGTACCTTAAATCGAAGGTTTACGCCACTGAACCTGACAATATTGACGTTTTAAAACAACGTATTGTTGCAGAATGTGAGGCTGTTTCCGCAGACACATTTGCAAAAGTACGAGAAGAGTTTAAAAATAGGATATTTCACTGTCAGGAAGTAAATGAAGGTCACTCCGAGCAATTTCTTCAAGTAGATACTGATTCTTAAATCTGTAATTAATATCACACTGAATGGAATTTAAATTTAGTGTTTACTAATGAGCCATTGAAACTGCCATAAACACAAACAAAATTAGTATCATTGAATAGGTTTTTTCGATACCTTTTAAAAGAGGTGTCGCTTGCCGTAGAGTTCCATTTAAAATTATTGGTCACAATGGCCTTTTGAAGTCATCTTTGACGATTTCGTCATCTATCATCACTAGTAGGGAAGTTTACAACCTTTAATATTCAGTTTCCAAATTTCACTTGTTTATGTATAATCGTTCCAAAAATAAGAGGGGGGGAGGGGTTTTGAGAAGCACTGTATGTTCACTAATTTCCGTAGTGGAACATAAACCAAAACGAGACATTTTCAATTTTGAGTGAATGTTACGTCAAATTTTGACATCTACCATAGCCGCTCATATTTCTTCATTTAGCTGAATAGTCGATCATATTGCATATCATGTGACTAAACTCCTGACTTTTTAAAGGTGGAGCCATGTGAGAATGAAATAATCGCATTAAAACACAAAGTTTGCCGTCCAGTTATATTATTTTGAAATGTCCAATTCGAAAACTTTTTCCACAATTTTCTATAAGATATTCCATTTAAACAATTTTCTCCGAAAACATGTGATTTTGGCCACTAAATGAGTTTTTCAATAAATATTCAATGAATCTTATTTTCTAATTTTTCCTGATTCTTCTGAGCTCATTCTGCTGGTGTGGTTTTCAGACTCCCACAGTCGACAGTATCTGAACAAAGATTTTCTTCATTGTTCCAGTATGTTCCACGGGGACATATGAATGGGAGTGCATGACCATTAGAACATTCGTAGTATTTGGCGCAGTAAACTTTATCGGGCCGGAAAACGGCTTCTTCGGGATCTTCAGTAGGACATGCTTCATCTGGAATGAAATGAATGAATGAAAGATATTGCCTTGTCCTGAATTTTTCAGGATAAAAACGGTTATTATTTTGTATATACATATCAATATTCACTTGTGTGAGAATCCTCAAGCTGTACATTTTCCGTGAATAAAGTTGAAGAAAATGGTTGTGGAGTTATTCATGAACAAAAAAAGATTGAAGTTTTGCCGTCTGTATTGACTCACTGTTACGCCGAGTTCAACTGTGTGAGCATCAAACGAATATAACTATGAACACTTTTGGAGTTCTTGTAAGCATACCAGGACCGTAATGGAATCATTTCTTTTTTCGGTGAGTTTTACAACTTGTTTGCTCTTCGACTTTTATATAGATGAATTGATGTATTTTGACGAGTTCCACATCCTCTTGAAAAAGTTATATATATATATATATATATATATATATATATATATATATATATATATGAAAAGCATCAAATTATAGATAATGACACCCAACCCACGATACCAATAGTCGTACTCCCAGTGCGTTCAGAGTAACGCAAAACAAATAACGAGAATAAGAGAAATTTGTTACGAATTCAAGAGAGCCCACCATCCGTCTACAGCCTGTTTCATGGTTTCCCAATCATCAGGACGGCCTGTGGTCTCTTTCAAATTCGTATCAGATATCTCGTAGAGTTAATACCTATCGGCAAGTACAGAAATGTGAAAAGCATCAAATTATAGATAGTGACACCTATAATCTGTGCGGCAAAGCTTAGACCTAATATCGTGGAATTTTAATGGCACGAAATTTCGTGCACATTAACAGGTCACCAACAGATGTCAGCATAGGCCAACCCACGATACCAATAGTCGTACTCCTAGTGCGTTCAGAGTAACACAAAACAAATAACGAGAATAAGAGAAATCTGTTACGAATCCAAGAGAGCCCACCATCCGTCTACAGCCTGTTTCATGGTTTCCCAACCATCAGGACGGCCTCTGGTCTCTTTCAAATTTGTATCAGATATCTCGTAGAGTTAATACCTATCGGCAAGTACAGAAATGTGAAAAGCATCAAATTATAGATAGTGACACCTATAATCTGTGCGGCGAAGCTTAGACCTAATATCGTGGAATTTTAATGGCACGAAATTTCGTGTACATTAACAGGTCACCAACAGATGTCAGCATAGGCCAACCCACGATACCAATAGTCGTACTCCTAGTGCGTTCAGAGTAACACAAAACAAATAACGAGAATAAGAGAGATCTGTTACGAATCCAAAAGAGCCCACCATCCGTCTACACCCTGTTTCATTGTGTCCCAATCATCAGGACGGCCTGTGGTCTCTTTCAAATTCGTATCAGATATCTCGTAGAGTTAATACCTATCGGCAAGTACAGAAATGTGAAAAGCATCAAATTATAGATAGTGACACCTATAATCTGTGCGGCGAAGCTTAGACCTAATATCGTGGAATTTTAATGGCACGAAATTTCGTGCACATTAACAGGTCACGAATTTGAAAGGGACCACAGGCCGTCCTGATGATTGGGACACAATGAAACAGGCTGTTGACGGATGGTGGGCTCTCTTGGATTCGTAACAGGTTTCTCTTATTCTCGTTATTTGTTTTGTGTTACTCTGAACGCACTAGGAGTACGACTATTGGTGTCGTGGGTTGGCCTATGCTGACATCTGTTGGGGACCTGTTAATGTGCACGAAATTTCATGCCATTAAAATTCCACGATATTAGGTCTAAGCTTCGCCGCACAGATTATAGGTGTCACTATCCATAATTTGATGCTTCTCACATTTCTGTACTTGCCGATAGGTATTAACTCTACGAGATATCTGATACGAATTTGAAAGAGACCAGAGGCCGTCCTGATGGTTGGGAAACCATGAAACAGGCTGTAGACGGATGGTGGGCTCTCTTGGATTCGTAACAGATTTCTCTTATTCTCGTTATTTGCTTTGTGTTACTCTGAACGCCCTAGGAGTACGACTATTGGTATCGTGGGTTGGCCTATGCTGACATCTGTTGGTGACCTGTTAATGTGCACGAAATTTCGGGCCATTAAAATTCTACGATATTAGGTCTAAGCTTTGCCGCACAGATTATAGGTGTCACTATCTATAATTTGATGCTTTTCACATTTCTGTACTTGCCGATAGGTATTAACTCTACGAGATATCTGATACGAATTTGAAAGAGACCAGAGGCCGTCCTGATGATTGGGAAACCATGAAACAGGCTGTAGACGGATGGTGGGCTCCCTTGGATTCGTAACAAATTTCTCTTATTCTCGTTATTTGTTTTGCGTTACTCTGAACGCACTGGGAGTACGATTATTGGTATCGTGAGTTGGCCTATGCTTACATCTGTTGGTGACCTGTTAATGTGCACGAAATTTCGTCAAAGTCAGCATTTTTATTATACTACTTTATAAAAGCATATTCCTTCTCTCAGGAGCACCTTGATTGATGATTAATTTTTGGGTATTAATTCGAAGAATAGTAGGCCAGATCCCTAATTCCTGGAAAAAATACCACAATGTCCAGAACGATGAGAAAAGTGGTTGGATTGTTTTCAATATTTTTTTTCGAAGTAGTTTTTCCAAAAGAAAATCCCAAAGAAATGTTCCTTTTTGAACATTGCGGAAGCCGCGCCAGGATGTAACGTAAAAAGTTCAGATCTATTGCCAATCGCCGAGATCGTAAGATAATTACAGAGTTGCCAAGCGTTATTCATAATGTTTTTTCATGTGAGCTGGCCGAAAAAATAATGATATAGCACACGGTATACATACATCCTATTCAAGAATAACTAAATCAAGAATACCTATCAAATTCGAACTCTTCTTTCCAATATAACACATACTGACACATACTCTTTTTCATTCATAGGATGAAACAGAATAACATTTCTTCAGAAGTTCTGCAAAATAGTGACACTGGCAACTCGGAAAAATGCCAAATCAATGGACTTATGACGTCAAAAGAAGCGGCAATAACGCTATGTTTGAATGTCTCACCGAATTTGAGGGTTTTAGAACAGCGTTTATTTGAATATTACACAATATCCAGGGACGAACCGAAAGGAAATTTTGGGGGGAGGGAGGCAATAACATTTTCTAACTCATTTTCAAACTTAAAACCTGTAAAGAACTAGGCACAGGCACAGGCTTTCTAGGCATCGATTGAATTTGCTGAAACTTATATGTTACACATAAGGTATATTAGATCAATTCTATGCGACGACGATAGCAATTGCATCAATTGATACAGGGTGTAATCGAAGCTTTCTATTTCTTATGATGTAATAATCGATTTTAATATAATAACTGGTAATGCGATTATCAAGATCATAATGCAAAATTGACATCTATGAAGGGATGCTTTCATGCCACCATATTGAAAAATTCAATCCACTCTCATTTATGAGTAGTTTGTATGTTTTTTTAATCAATTTCCTTCCTTGAAACGCTAAATGTAATTTGCACAAAACATTTTTTGTGTCACCATAAAATAAAATCATAAGGGTAGTTAATACTTGCGATTTTTCGAGAAACTTTGTTGACCGGGGTTTCCGGTGAATATATTTCATTGGGACGGTAGAAAATGATTGCATAAAACATATTATTTGTGCCATCATAAAAAAAAACAATCAGTCCCCTGATGGGGAAGTTTATACTTGAGATTTTTGGAAGAATAGGGAATAACAATCCTGTAAGGGTGTTTATATTAAAAAATTTATAGGGATATCATAATATATATATATATATATATATATATATATATATATATATCAGAATTTACCGGGTACAATTTCAATCTAATCAATTTTCAAAAAATAAATAAATGATATGCAACTTAAACAGACAATAGTCAGTCTTGACGACGATAGTCACATTTATGAGGGTACCAATGCAAATTTTTTCTATTATGGCACAAACAATATGTTTCGTGCAATGATATTCCAGCGTTTCATTAAAATATCCACTGGATACCTCCGGTCAGTAAGTCAGCAAGTTCTTCGAAAAATTGCAAGTTTGAACTACCCTTATGAGGGTGGTGATTTGTATTTTTCATATGATCGCGCAAAAAATATGTTATGTGCTTTCATTTTCTCCCGGTCAGTAAAGATTTTCGAAAAATCATCTCATATCATTGTTAATAAGAAGAAGCTGATTTTGACCCATTTCTATCCCATCATTTACATTTATTGAGAATCATACATAGATATAAAAATTCATTTAAACATACAAAAGCAAAGTTTTAAATATAAAATAATATCAAGATGAAAATCTTAATTGAAGCCCGGAACTCGAAGTGATGGCGCATTTGCTGTTTCAGTTGGGGAAAAACCCGAAAAACCCACAACACCATCATAATTAAGATCATCAACTTTCTCATTGTTAGTTACATGAGAGTTACATGAGAGTAATAAAGTGCATACAGTATATTGAAAGAGTACCGTTCAAATAGAATAATGGTGAACTGAACTGTACATGTAACACGAGGAATCATGTTTTCCACAATTTTTAAGTATATTAATTATGAGACTGAGTTGTTTATTTAATAGACGATAAATATTGAACAATTTGTACATAACAATTGATGTTACCATCATAAACACATTTGCTCGCACAATGATACAATGTACTAAACCGGTTTTGATTCATTTTTCACTTTTCATGCGAATTAATGACATACGTCAAATTAAAAATATACGTTGTCAAACAATGCAACCAAAATACCTCAAATTATTCCCGCGGCAATTTTCTAGGTAAAATATTCCCACTATGGTAATGTTTTGATTGGCCAAAACGTATATGAATGATTTGAATTGAAAGTTTCCATTGGTTTCTAGAAGTGTAAAAAAATAAAATTAAAATGTTCGAGAACTCTTAATTAACTCTCTCTTTACCGAAACTGAATAATAAAGAAAAATATCATATGATTTTTTAACTTTGCATTTCCTATACTCATTCTATAGTATTAACAACACCTTAAGGTCAACCCCCAAGAAGTCTTCATAAGGAGAGACATAAACAAAAGAGATATATTTGAAAAATAATATACTTGATGTGTTGCACCTCTGATTTCAAAATTAGAAATTAATTGCTGAAATACTTTCATACCTGGTGCAGCTACTACGTAGGCTACGACACAGATGAGTAGAAGTGCTACTTTCATTTTGTATTATTTGAGTTTTGTCTAATAGTGACACCAAAAAGTACTCTGATGATTTACTTCGGTTTTCAGTCATTTATATCAACTGGCTTTTTTTGTTGAATATCAATCAACGATGATTGATGAAGTGTAGATTACCCATCGAATAACACTTGTCGTGTATCCTGATAAGAATTTTCAATGACTTCATGAAAATGGATAACATGTCCCTGATTTAGTCACCAAAAATATGTATGGAAACTTGAAGAGGTTGATAAGCTGGTTCATTATCAGTTGCTAATAATTTGATAGTGTGGCGATGGTAAGAATTTCTGAAATATTCCATTGAAACACTATGAAGGCCAATGAAATAATAAACATTAGCATTAACATGTTTATATGCTGATGATGCCATCCTGCTCTTCTGTGTCTACAAAATAAAATAAATAGCACAATTGATGGTTGCATGTTTTGAATATCAACCAGGCACCCGCCGTCAATAAAGTACATATACGTTCGTTCGGTTATGAGCTCAGCTTCAAAAATCAGCTGTGGGACACCCCAGAACTTGACTCGGTAGAAATGGGGTTATTTTGAAATAAAACATTTTGATTTGATTATGCTTAATTATCCAAAGATTAAATCTCATTGACAAAGCTTAATTCATAACAGTGTACCTATACTATTTAATATAAGACAATAATGTACCTATTATTAAAAACATATAAACGTGAGTCTAAAATATCAGTCCCCTATATAGATTATATTCTTCAGAATGATTAGTGATCCTAGGTGTAAATATATATAGTTATAGATTTACATTCACAGACTAAGTGTATGCATAATGTTTAATAAAGCAAATGCAATATTTGAGTACGAACGAAACTGTTACATAAAAACAAATAGCAGTAACCTATGAGGAGATATAAATTTATATATATAATATATATATATATATATATATATATTGAGGATACTAATATTATTATTGTTATTGCTCGCGTTGGCGACAATTAATATGATGACTATTATTGCTAGTATTTTGATTTTTATTATTTTTAATTGTTATTATTTAATTTTTTTAATAACTTGTCATCATAATAAAAGATGTTTTACTTCTCATGATAAGTTTGATTAGTTGATTTATTTTTATATGAAAATTTTGAAAAGAATTACCTATCATAAAAGTAACAAAATATCGGGCTATGTTGCTTACTATTTTTCAAATACTCTTTCACCTGCATTCTTCTACCCTATCCCAGCTCAGTCGGTACGCCTATGCAAACATGATATTACTCCCTCTCAAAGCAGGATTCAGTGGTGCCATCTAGTTGCTCTGCTTGAAGTCAATGTTCAATGTACTGTTCAATGGAAATATTGGCTATAATGTGTTCAACAGATAAATAATGAATCCAGAAAATAATCAAATAGTAATTCTTTTATTGAATCGAATCCTTAAATATACCTACCCTGCGAAATCTATCTTATCTGTAATACTCTGATCAAACAGTGAAATGTGAAAAGTGAAATACCTTGCTCATGTGCAATCCAGTGACTTTCAAATATACTAATTGTAGGTTATATTAAATTATGAAAGCAAACAAGAAATACAGTTGAAAAAACAGTGAAAAAGTGTCATAAAATTAACTCAAATAAGTGTCTGACCCTTTGTTTAGATTCTTTTTCAAAAAGTACCTGTGATTTGTTTATCTTGATACTTCTGTCGAATCCTGGAAGTGTTCTTTGGTTATTTGAGTTTGCAGCTTCAATGTGGCAGGGCCCCCTTGTTGTCGGCCGCGTCTCGGATAGGAATTTGGCTGTGTCCTGAAGGTGAGTTTCAACGCCTATTGGTCTCTGGACATGGCTTAGATTCAAATGGCTGATTTGCTTCCATTTTTGGTGTATTTTCGTATTTATTGATTAGCAAAATTTTGTTACTGTGTTCTTCCAAAAATAATTTTTTATCTCCCCAATCCTCGTTATTTTTCTTCCTGGCAACCATCACTTTTTGTTTTTTCTCACAAATTTTATGTTTTTACTCACTTTCTATGACACTTTTCTTATTCTAAACTATGCTATGGATTTTATATAAAATTTACATTTTTTAATATATACAGAGTTAGTTAGTTAGTTTCCGAAGCGTCATCATTGCCAATGTGCACTCGAAGCATCTAGCTCTCAAACACGGAGTACCGCAAGGAGTACTGGGCCCTCTGTTATTCTTATTATATGTGAATGATTTAACACATGTCGACATACATGGACAATTTACACTGTTTGCAGACGACACCACCATCCTTTGGCATGATATTGATAACATATCTTTAGAAGACATCATTAATGAGGACCTGAGTAAAGTTAAAAAATGGTGCGACGCCAACTTATTATCTTTCAATACCTCTAAGAAGGTATAATAAACTCCAAGTGTGTTATCAACAATGTATTTCTCGAAAATGAGTCTCTCAGTAACTAAACTATGAATACTTTCGTGGGATTGAATATTGATGCCAAACTGAAATTTGAAGGGCATATATTGAATTTATCCAAAAAGCTAGCGTCTGGCTGTTATGCCGTACGAGTTACATCCAATGAATTAGGGTTAACCGCGCAAAGAATGCATACTTTTCACTTATTGAATCTCACCTTCGATATGGTATTTGCTTCTGGGGAATGTGTGCGAACTATTTATTCGAAAGAGTTTTTATGCTCCAAAAGAGAGCTCTGAGATATATGTGCAAAGCCAATTCGAGGGACTCATGTAGACCATTATTTTTGGTCCATGGAATTTTGCCCCTGGCCTGCATTTTCATTTTGGAAACTGTATGCTTGATCCAAAAAAAATCTAAAGAATTCAGATATTCTGCCTATTCCCACATCAACTCTGACTAAGAACTCCATAATCTACGAAAGCAAGAAGTTATTCAATCACCTGCCCATCGCACCTAAAAAAATCGAAAATGAACAAAGTTCAGGAAATCGGTAAAAAAGTTTCTGTCGGAGAAAGCTTGTTATAGTCTTGGCGAATTCTACCAGATTACTTAATTTTATATTAATGCTACCGGTTTTCAAATTACACAGCATAGTCTAGTCAACAAGTGCTTTTTGGACCAACTTTTTTCAGCAGTCTCCTAAAATTATGATCGAGGTGTCATTCGATTCGGAATGACATCTAGATGATTTTTGAAAAAAATGAAGTTTCGCTTTGCAAAAATTGTAAAAGTTATTAACAATTAACTAAAAAAAAAGGGGGCTTTGGATTTTTGCAAATATCTCGAAAACTAATGAAGATTTTTCAAATCTGAAAAAAGATTAAAAAATAGAAGGAAATTTCCCAAAAAAATTAATTTTTTTGGAATCGTAGGATCAATATTTATAATTTTCCCAGAGGGATGAAAATACGGACGAAAACGGGTACTCTGGCTTGGGCAAGCCGCGCCCACTTTGGACACTTTTACAATAAAAATTATTTAAGCATACTAAATATGAAAATAAAAAACTGAAAAAATTCAGACACTAACTGAACAGATGAATGAACAATAATCCGCTCGAAAAAAATTTTTATCACAATTTTTCAATTAGTTATTCAATAGTTGATTAATAATTTTTTTCTGCTTGAACATGAACATTGCAAGTGTGATAATTGTTAAACTATAAATTTAAGATTTTTTTCCTCTCTTGGAGCAATTCTTGAAAGGCTTCAGAATAGAACCCCGTTGAAAAAATTGAAAAAATTTCATTTTTCAGTTTTTTATTAATAATTTTCTTTGTTGCAAAATTAAATACTTAAATTAATCATTGAAAAAAATGTTTTTCTTCAAATATTATTAACGATCCGTTTTTATGTATCAGAAACTGCATGGAAATAATTTTTAAAATTTGTTATCTCTAATTGTTTGAAAAATTGTTATAAACAAATGCGTTGTTTATAAGATAATTGTTTTTTTTTTATGGAATTTCAATCTTTGATACAAATAATGATTTTTAAAAGAAAAATTGTTCCATAAAGAAAAAATTTATTGCCTCAAAACGCATTTGTTAATTAACAATCATTTTCTCCAACTTCTAATTAATATTAAGGATTTTTTCTTTAGAAATCATTATTTGTTTTTCTTTTTGATATAAAAAAAAATTCATTTTATTTAATTTTTCATTGTTTATGCAATAAACAAATAAATTTTTACCTTATATTTTTTTTCTATTCTACTTTCTGTCACAAAAATAGAATTTTTTTATTTTTTTTATTTTGTTTTTTATTATTTTTTTTAATTTTTAAATATAAGTTATCTGTAACTTGTCAGTCTTACCTGGTTTTTCATCCTTAAAATTATTATAATTTATAAACTAATCGAGATACGATGAAAATACTTAAGACTTATTTATTCTCCATTAGATAAAGAACAAATTTAGCTGAAAAGTTTAGTTGTTACTTATTTATTTATTAAATTTATAGCAATTGTTGATGAAAAATACTTAGGGAGACATTTTTTTGAGGTATAATACGGACAATTAGTTGGACCCTTCGAGACCCTGAGCAGGTAACAAACAAGGTATTCAATAAGCAAAAACCTGAATCTAAAGGTGATTCGGAGAATGAAAAATATTCGCAGCTAAATATGGAAGTTTAAGACAGGCATGTTAGAAAGTAATTGTAATTATTATTAGGTGACCGTTGATAATTACTCGTAGATATGAGGGTCTATTATAATAAAATGAGATTTCAATGATAATGGTTATGAACGTGCATAATAGTATATTAAAGTATAAGTGGATAAAAAGGGCTTTAAAACACGCGCGATTTTTCGAGCACGACGGCGCAGCCGGAGTGCTCGAAATAGAGCAAGTGTTTTTAAGACCAGTTATCCACGAATACTTTACGTTATTTTTTTTTTATTGGTGCACTTTGAAATCATATATACTGGTATTATTACTACAAAAAATAGAAATAAGAACTAATAATGCAAGAAGGTTGAATTCGTGATGTGACATCAGTATACCTTTCGTTGTCATGGAAATGAGAAAAACATTCATTTGCAATTTGTTACCAAAGATCAATATTTGTTGTCACCAGAGCTCAGAAATGAATGATTCTAATATCGATTTTTTGAATAGTGAGACAGAATCGCGGTTAATACCGCGAAAATCCAGTGATATATATATAAAAAAATATGAAAAGTTCATCAAATGGATGGAGGAGCACATATAAATGAACGAATTGTTAGTAATATTTTATCTGACGTTACAAGGTACTCCTGTCAGATCAATAATCAAAAATTTGTCATTTAGACTTCACGTTTCTCGATTTGTTGATGTTGTCATGGTTACCTTTAAAAAACGCGCGTTTTTTAAAGTTCGATTTAAACACGCTGAGGCGTGCTTTAAATGGGTAAAAAGGGGCACCAATAAAAAAAAAATTCTATTCATTGATAAATAACTTAAATTTATTAGAGACTCTATTGTCTCAATAATATTTCAAAGAAAAAAAATAAAGATTGTTATTCATAAACTTTTACAAACATTAAAGAAACAGAACCTGAAAATAAAAATCTAGATATTTGTGAATTTTCCTAGTATAATTAAGTGATATTAAAATGTAAAAGGTAAAAATGTTGAGTAATGAACAATAATTGATAAGAAACTCGAATGAGGTAGTCATATTTTTAATAGTTGATAAGATTTTTAAGCATTAAAGAAAAAAAAATTTCTCCCTAAGTATTTTTCATCAACAATTGCTATAAATTTAATAAATAAATAAGTAACAACTAAACTTTTCAGCTAAATTTGTTCTTCATCTAATGGAGAATAAATAAGTCTCAAGTATTTTCATCGTATCTCGATTAGTTTATAAATTATAATAATTTTAAGGATGAAAAACCAGGTAAGAATGACGAAGTTACAGAGAACTTATATTTAAAAATTAAAAATCATGTCTGTTTTTGTGACAGAAAAAATAATAGAAAAAAAAAATATAAGGTAAAAATTGTATTTGTTTATAACAAATTGTTTATTGCATAAACAATGAAAATGACTGCTGAAAAAAAAGTTGCTCCAAAAAGCACTTGTTGACTAGACTAGCAGCTCAACTGCCATTTCCAACAAATTCTTGAATGTGTATATACATTTTTACATTTTAATATTTTTATATTTTTATTTTATTATTTATATTGTTCCATTTTAGACTATACTTTGTGAGAAAAAATTTTCTTTCGACTACTAAGTATATTTGACTCGGCTGTCTTTGTGTAAATAGTACATTTTGATTCTCTAAAAATGACATGAGGTGCTAAATTTTTATATCTGTTGCTTTTGCTTATGTGAATCTATTTTATCTTATTTATAGTTATCTTTTAATTGTTGCGTGACATGTGTTTTTATATTATATATATATATACATTTACTGTTATTTTTTCTTTACAAGTCTTTGTCAATGAGATACTAATCTTCCGACAATAAAGTATATTTTTATTTGATTTGATTTGAGTTAAAATTCATATCTGGCAATTTTCTGTACTCAAAATGTTATATTTTATAATTTTCCATCGAAATGTTTTGACACGTAGCTGTCATGTTTCCTTCTGATTTGTTTTTAGCATACAGGATGTTCCAACTCGAATATTATTTTTGTCTACTTGAGATCTAAAGTTTTATTCATGAATTTTGATTTCTATATTTTTTATAGGTTGTGCAAATTAAATGAATTGTTGGCAACATACTTATGACAATAGAAAAGCTCCACTGCTAAACTCTAGAGACATCTACGTCGACTAGAAAATGGTACAAGGTTTCAGAAAAGCAAAATGTACAGAAAAATTGCAAAACAAACATAGAGGTATTTATGTGATATATAAGTATCATTATATCACTTTTTATTCTTTTTACATTGAACAAATATTTCTTATCATAACAATATATATATATATATATATATATATATATATATATGAATTTATATATACAGTGTCACACATAAAGTTCGCGACAAATGGAAGTTTTTTTTATTAATAGATATAATGAAAATTTGACTTCGCAGTTAGTTTGTGAGTGAAAACAGCCTCTTTCCTTTTGTCATGTGCTACTCTAAACCTGTCAAATTTGAGAATTTGAGAAATTTGAGAAATTTGAGAATCCTCAAAAAATCATTGTGTTTTTTGGAAATTTCGAAAAATACCAAAGGAAGAAGTTGCTCAGTTTCCAATTTTCTACCTTCGCTTCAAATTTGGACTCTCTACTGTCACTTCGACTTCTTTCCAATTTTTTTAATTTTTCGAATCTTTCGCTCTACCGATTCGAACGAAACATGATTCAAATTTCATAATTTTGATTGATACGAGACTTCAATATCATATCTTGCCCAGAAAATACTCACATTGGCCTGTTACCAGAAAAAAAAATGCACCTCCAGAAATTCGTCTTTGTTGTTGCAAAGTTCATCTAGTTTTTTCATTCCATTGTGAAACTGATTCGGATTTTCGAAGTATGGACGTTAATATGTCAGTAATCGAATAAACGAATTTCACTTCATTCTTATTACACTCGTATTTCTTTTTTTAATAGATTTTTATCCAGTTTGATTATTTTTCTGACAAATCATTCAGTTACAAAAAAACCCGAAATATCATACTTTTCTGTAAACTAAACAATGACCTACAGTTTCATAACTATTCAAAAGACTTTCGTCATAGCGATTTGTACTAAACATGATATAAAATTTCGTGATTTTAAACGATACAAGACTAATGCAACATCTCGGGAAGAAAATAGTACAATTGATCGAATCAAAATAAAAATTTCCCTTAGTAGGTTTTTGAAACAATTTTTTTGTTTTGGTTAATGTCAAATAATTGCGTTCAATAAATCGAGTTGTTTTGTGTACAGATTTTCTTACATTTATAATTCACTAATAAGTTTTATGTACAATGTTATCCACACAAGACAAAGTGGAAATCGTTCTTATATGTGGTGAGAATGTGCCATATCCAGATGTTGCTTGTAGTTTCAATCACCGGCATCCAGGAAAAAATATTCACTTCAGTACCATAGGAAGGATATTGAAAACATTCAAACAAACTGGCTCTGTGGACAATCGTTTCAAGAAACCACATAATCCAATAAGGTATAATGAAGAAGAACAACTCAATGTTTGTTTGAGCGTTGTTGAAAACGGAAAAACTAATATTAGGAGTATTAGTGAAACTACAGGGGTTGGCAGAGAAACTGTGAGAAGAATTTTGCACAAAAATAATTTCCATCCCTATCAGCCAAATTTCATACACACTCTTAAAAAAAGAGATTTCGATATTCGAGTAGGATTTTCATTTTGGTTCCAAGGTGGGAGAGAAAATGATATCACATTTCTCTACAGGATTTTATGGACAGACGAGGCAACTTTCACGTCGAACGGAATAGATAGTTCCCAAAATTGTCGCTGGTGGCCCAACAATAATCCAAATTTTGTAAGAGAATGCCGTGACCAAAATTCATTCAAGACACATGTGTGGTGTGGTTTATTACATAACCAAATGATCGGACCATATTTTTTTAGAGAAAATTTGAACGCAGACATGTACAGAAATGTCATTATGAATCAGTTGTCTGAAGTTTTGTATAATCTGCCTCTAAGTCTTAGACGAAATTTGTGGTATCAGCTTGACGAGGCACCGATCCACCAAACGGTAGAAGTGAAACAGTGTCTCAGTCAGATGTTTAGGGGCAAAGTGATAGGACGAGATTGGGAAGATTATTGGCCACCAAGATCACCGGACTTATCTCCAATGGACTTTTTTCTATGATGTTACCTGAAACAAAAAGTGTATAAGCACAGACCATTTGCAAACAAAGAACATTTAGACAATACCATTCGGGAGTGTTTGGCTAACATAAATCCCCTATTTATTAAAAAAGCCACAAAGTCTGTGGATGAAAAGACTATAATTTGTATAGAACGGAAAGGACGGCATACTGATTGATGAATTCGGGTTCTTCATAAGATTATTGAGATAAATCAATGAATGTTACGATGTTTTGTTGGGAATTTGGTTATAGTTATTTTGGTTTAATGTTTTTTACACATCTAATGGTGAAAATAAAGAATATGAGATTCATGAAATTTATTCAAGAAACGTTGCGGAAAATTATTGTTTGTTCGAAAGTTACATCAAACAGTTTACATCCAACAGTCACACTGTTGGGTGTGAACTACATCAAAATATTTCGAACTCATCTGCAGCTAACGGGATACAAATCTGTTAAAAAAAGAAATACGAGTGTAATAAGAATGAAGAGAAATTCGTTTATTCGATTACTGACATATTAACGTCCATACATTGAAAATCCGAATCAGTTTCATAATGAAATAAAAAAACCAGATGAACTTTGCAACAAAAAAAAACAAATTATGGAGGTGCATTTATTTTTATTTTTTCTGGTACAGGCCAATGTGGGTATTTTCTAGGCATGTATGACATTAAAGTCTCGTATTCATGAAAATTATGAAATTTGAGTCATGTTTCGTTCGAATCGGTAGAGCGAAAGCTTCGAAAAATAAAAAAAATTGGAAAAAAGTTGAAGTGACAGTAGAGAGTCCAAATTTGGAGCAAAAGTATGAAATTGGATACTGAGCAATTTTTTCTTTGGCATTTTTCGAAATTTCCCAAAAAAAACTGATTTTTTGAGGATTTTCGAAAAAAAAATTCAAATTTGACAGGTTTAGACTAGCACATGACAAAAGGAAAGTGGCTGTTTTTCACTCATTTTTCAAGCACAAACTGACACTGTATATATATATATATATATATATATATATATATATATATATATATATATACACGCGGTATGCGCGAGGGATAAAAATCAGAGTTGCGCGGTGTACAAACGGGAACATAAAGATCAAAGTGCCGACGCCAAGTGAGCGAACTGTTTCTTTAGCTTTGAACTGTGGTGTTAGTACGTGTTCAACAACATTGTACATACCAATATCCCTACTACAAAAGCATGCAAGAAGGCTATTACATTGCCGGTTAAGCTGGAAATAATTAGAAAATTTAAAAGAGGGTGCGCAAATGCAAATGCAGTGTCATCAATTTACGCGAAAAAAATTTTTACCAGGATGCATGTACTGGATATTTTCTCCATAGCGAACACGTTTTATAACGAACCATTTCTAATCATTAAGCCGTTCGTTATAGCCGAGTTTGACTGTACTTAAGTTTATATTAAAATATTTAAATGATAGTCTATTGAAAATGTAACGAAAACGGAATAGTAACTGAAACTAAAATAATCCAACTAACGAGCAAATTGAGCAATTACTGATGTACCAAGCTATACGCTGTTATAATTAATTTTTTCATAACATGGCGTCTGGTTGTCGCCATATTGAATTTGGATTATTACTGTCATGTTTTCATTCACAATATGGCTCTGGTTGTCGCCATTTTGAATTTTGTCACAATATGGCGTCTGGTTATCGCCATATTGAATTTTGATCATTAATGTCATGCCTTTATTCACAATATGGCTTCTGGTTGTCGCCATATTGAATGTTGATTACTATCATGTCTCTAGTGACACTTGAATGATTAAGACAATTCGATTGACGTAAGAATCATCAATATCGTCTCACGCGTTTGGTCTCCAGAGCGCCACAAAGGAACAAACATACATACATACATAGGTTGATGAACACATTACCTTCCTTTGCGTCGCGCAGTCGGTTAAGAACATAAAATAAAAAAACCAAGGCGATTCTGGATACACGAAATATATAGAACACGAAGATGTTTAGAGGGCCCTAAACTTTTACGGCAGTTGCATTCTGAACAGTTTCAAAACTTTGTTAGGGGGTCAGATAATTTCGAGTATTAAATAATAGCATTGGAACAAAAATTGAACAAGAAAACACCAAATTCAGGCATGCTGTTCCGGTTCAAGAATGTCTAGCAATAACACTTCGGGGTTGTTTCATTTTTGAAAGATGTTATAATATTTTTTAATTAATATATGTCGATTTCGTATAGTACAAGTGAATTTGCTATAGAGGGACTGTGGAAATGGTCAAGTAGATCATTTTGTAAAGGTATATTTTCAGTAATTTTTTCATCAATAGTACAATAATAATTATTTAGAATATCTGGCGATAACGATGTGTCAGCTTTTCTGATGTTTATTCCCCTGAGGTCGTTTATCACACGCCAGCTCTCTTTAGACTTATTTTCTGCTTTTTCTATTTTTGTTCTATAGAAATTTTTTTAGCTTGTTTGATTACACTTCTGTATATTCTGCAGTAATTATTGAAGTAGCTATGGAAACAACACTAGCTTACAGTATCTATTTAGAGTATCGAAGCAATAGAGAAGTGAAAGGAATGCTTTGCATCCCACAAAACGGGATGTTGTTCGTAAAAATCAGTTATTTGCAAGCAGTCTTCGTTTGACCACTCCATTTTGTCTTTTTTGAAACCGTTATTCAAAAATCTCTTCACTGCTATTTGCTCGATAAACTATTGTAGACTAAGAACCGGTCCACACACGCACGATATATTTATTTTAATGTGACATTGTTCAACATATTTTAATGTGTTTTTATACATACGTTTTGTTTCTGACTTGCTATAATTATATGCTATGAAAATAGTTAAATAAATACTACTACTACCATATTTCCTTTGGGCGGGAGCAAAAACCGACAGCCAACGGCTCATATCATGTGCATTCGCGGTGACTCGCGAGAAGTTAAACATGCGCTGAGTCGTGGCGAATGACACGTCCAGATTTGAATGTGCATATGCATGCACATTCGAGTCAGTACGCGGCTTAACGCGCACAAATAAGCAGATTTCTTTCGATGCACCGACACCGTATCGGGAAAACACTATGCGCGCGCGAAATAGAGCGCGCGGGCACAGAAAAGAGCGCGCTACCATCCAAACTAACATGTTCTGCAACGTTCACGAACGTTTTGCGTTGGTCTGGATGCGCCTTTGGGGAAAATTCCTTGACTATTTTTTAGAGTAGTTCTGTATTCTTGAACCTTTTTATCTTTTCCTGATATAGCATGAAATATGTATAGTCCATCCAATATCAATTGCAGAAGCTGTTTCTATAGGGAGCAAATGAAAACTCACTTCGCTAACACGAGCGTATATGCGAAGAAACGGAACGGAAAATAATCTGTACTACTCGTAAACATTTTCCGTCGGCAAACGGTAGATCAAAAGAGCCGATAGTCAACGTGGACTCGAGTGAGGGCTGTCAGTTGTACAACCGATTCGTCTTGACCAATGAAGTCGGACATAATGCTGGCAGGTGTGCCTCTAGATGGGAGGTCATAAATCACGCGTTATATTTGTGTTTTAATAGCTCTGAAAGATTAAAAACCAGTAGTGTCTATGGTAAAAAGTGTGTGCCGATCGAAATACGTTTTAGGATATAATAATAACCTACATCAAACAATGAAAGAAATAATTTTTCTTTCTTAATGTATTTGTATAAATAAAAGCTTGTCTTTAATTTTTTTTCATTTTTCATTATTTATGAAGTATTTTTAAAATCTTAAAATATCTAAATAATATTAGTTATCTCCGTCACTGCTGCTCACACGATTTCGCCGCAAGACTTTTTTATGCTTCTGAAATTGATATTGGGAAAACTATACGTAATTGAATTTGAAAGGTGCACAAACTCTCACCGGTAAACCCCAGATAGTTATTGTTGTAACTTGGCCCGGGCATGGTTCTAGGTGCCCTTATCCATTTGACAGTATTTTCCGATCTAGTAAACACCTTAATTCTAGATAGTTTGGAATACTCGAAATTTGTAATGTTCCATTGAATATTTTAAAAATTATATCAGTGTTTTCAATACAATACAATGATCACATTTTTAGAACGGATGTAAGGCTCAAAAATATCATTAGAAAATATGAAACAAGGAGTTAATCAAGAGATAACATATTTGTGTACTGATTATATCTATATTCTTGAAAAAGATTATTATCAATTGTGAAACTTTTTTATAATTGTATTACAGTATTACATTTTCCACGGATTGTTCAGTTTCATGGGAAGGTCATTAGAGAACCAGTGCCGGACTGGCTCATCTTAGCTAAGTGAGATTTTGAAAAATTGGGGCTCCCAATGAGCCGGGCTCATTCCCTCAGATGGCTCTCAGTCGGAAATGTATACAAACTATTGGTATTCGTACAATTCATGTATGGTCATATGCGAGCTCAGCTCTACCCTGGTGTTAAAAAATAAAATAAAAAGACAGAATCACAAAATAAACAAAATATAAACATCAGTACATTTATTTTTAACAAAACAAACCAACAAAATATTCTTATAATAATAAATAAAATAAATAACGAAATGAACTGTTGAGGAAAAAAACTCTATACTAGTGTTAAAAACTAAATAAAAGAAAAAAAATAAACAAAATATAAACATATACATTATTTTTAACAAACAAACCAACAAAATATTCTATAATAATAAATAAAATAAATAACAAAATTAACTTAAAAAAGAAACTAAATCATAATTTCGCTCCACACTAGAGTTAAAAAATAAACACAGAAAGACAAAATAAATGAAATATAAAAACAAATCAATTTATTATTCAACAAAACAAACAAACAAAATATTCTTATAATAATAAATAAAATAAATAAGAAATGAATCGTTGAAAATCTGTTCGTTTGCGCCAAACCTTTCTTGAAGAATAGCGACAGTTTGATTAATTATAGATTTTTTAGCTTTAGTTTTAAATTTCTTGTACTGATCAGCTTGGACAAGTCATCAGCTAGTTCTTCAGGTAGCTTTTTTCCCCTAGAGTATTGTTTCCATGTTTCCCTATAGCCCCCGAGAACCCCAAGTGGGGGGCCCCGTGAGATTGTTTTCACCATCTCACCGGGCCAGTCTGGCACTGTAGAGAACAACCGCTTTTTCCAAGAGATTCCCGTTAAAGATAGAACGATCTTCAACTACGTACTACAATCCGAAATAGTATTAGTACTTCAAAACAAATCGAATATTTGCAGGACCGAGATACTTGAGTTTGAGTTAGTGACGTTTTTGTCGCCACGACACCAGTTATGCATTCGGGTGGATTTTGAAAACAATTTTCCCCTCATTTTAGGTAGATTTCAATAGAAATACTACCTATTGGAAACGTCACCACAACAAGAATTTGATATATCTTCGCCGATCATGTACCCCGAACCCAAGTAAACCGTCGGTTCAAAAAATTATATATCCAAATTTACAATAATCGCTGAATAGGTCGCCGGACCTCAATAGTTTAGATTATTTCCTGTGGGGTCATCTTAAAACATTGGTTTACAGCACACCAATTCATACTGTGAAGCAAAGAAATCGCATCATAGTTTCTATTATCCACAGTCAACCGCTCATATCAAATTACGCTACACCCTACGATTCTATTTTAGTTTGATCAATGCTCTATATTGATGAGGAGAGTGGTGACTGGTACCTGGTACCTATTTATTTTTAACCGACGAAACCAAAAAGGAGGAGGTTCTCTATTCGACCCGTATATTTTATGTTTTTCCATCATATTTTTTTATGTATGATCACGCATAACTTTTTACTGAGGCGTCCGATTCCGATAATTCTTTTTTCAGTGGATAGGGTGTTCTTCGACTTTGGTCCCACACCTAAGGGTAGCGAAATGAAGAATATTGATCACTCACCCTCTGAATTCTGGTCCGTTAACCGATTCTATCACGCAAAACTTTGTACTGGGTTCTTCGATTTGGATGATTCTTTTTGTAATAGATAGGGTATACCTTATATTTGGATTTCGAAAAGAATTAGCCACCCTTACGGGTAGAAAAATAGGGGATAATTGATTTTTCACTAGTGAACATTAGCACACATATACGTAGTTGACAATGACAGATCGCTACTGACATTATTCTTGTTCCGTCAAAATCAGTATATTTTATGAGATGATGGAATGATATACAAAGTAATGGAATAAACTAACCAGAAGAACGAAAATAATTTATATTACAACAAATAGTAAAAGTAGATAATCATATTATTTAACTGGTAATAGTTGAAGTAAGGTGGGTAAGTAAGTATTTTGGAAGTAATCAAAAAACAAGTAGGTAGTAATTGGTAGATTTTAGCCACAATAAATTGAAAAATAAAAACTTTTTAACAAAAAATTAAACTGACGAAATACGGAACTAAAAAGTATAAAATAAAAACTTTTTAACAAATAATTAAACCGACGATAAATCAAAAAAGCAAAAAATAAAATAAACCTTCTTAGTCTAAATGATAATTGAGCTCCCAAACTAATGTAAGTAACTGATTATGAGTCGGCGCCAAACAAACTAGCAATTGAATTAGGTGAAACGTAAAATGATGGCAGCGAGATGCACGGATGCGTTTTGATGACTTCTTTCATAGATAATGATCTTCGATAATTGTTTGTTTGGCGCCGACTCAAAATCAGTTACTTACATTAGTTTAGGAGCTCAATTATCATTTAGACTAAGAAGGTTTATTTAATTTTTTGCTTTTCAGTTGATTTTTTCGTCGGTTTAATTTTTTGTTAAAAAGTTTTTATTTAGCTTTCAGTACATTATCTGCATCAGTATGTTTCTTCACAATAAAACCGTTTTTTTACTCATTTTATTTAAGTTTTCAGTATTTCATTTAGTAACTTAATATTTCTCATTCTATTTATTTCATTTAGTGCCTCCTTATTACAAGGTTTCTTTCCTGTCAGTTTGTTGCAATCTAACTCCTAAATACATAATCGTTCCAAAGACTTTACTCGATTCAGGGCCACGTAAGCTTGTCCGTCCTCAAACAATTTCGATTCTAAATACACAACTGCGTGGTTTACAGTACTGCCTTGCATTTTGTGGACAGTGGAAACCCATGACAAAATTAAGGGCAACATCCTTCTTTCAGCCGTCCATAATTGAACTTTGCTGGACATAACATTTTTATCCACCCTAATGCCATACACTCCTCGGCGCACTTTGACCTTTTACCTTCTTGGGTGGTGTACCGCTAACGACGTATCATTTCTAGCCACCCTAACGCCACACAGTCCTCGACACGATACGAAATCTTGACTTGGGTGGGAGATCCATGCTTGAATCACGATTCTGAATTGAGAAAGTCCTCTGTTTTGATTAGAAGCCTGTATTAATGTATTGCTGCTAAATCTATGATCCCCATTTTGTTTCGCGCCATCTTGGATTTGGAATTTTTTCATGGTGCACTGTATTCTACTAGTCAAGCCCTTTCATTTGATATCCATATTGAGGAGGTTGTATTGACTGTCTGAACTGTATGATCCACCATTTTGTTTAGGACGTCATCTTGGATTTGGAATTTTTTCATGGTGTGCTCTGTATTCTACTGGTCAAGCCCTTTCATTTGATATCCATATTGAGCGGGTTGTATTGACTGTCTAAACTCTATGATCTGCCATTTTGTTTCGGACGCCATCTTGGATTTGGAATTTTTTCATGGTTCACAGTATTCTACTGGTCAAGCCCTTTCATTTGACATCCATATCGGGGGGAGGGGTTGTAAAAAAAATATAATCCGCCTTTTGTGGCGGCTGCCCTATTGGATTTATAATGGTACTGAATACACATAATTGTATTGTCATCAGAACTTAAGGTGTGTACCAAATTTCAAATCAATCGGTTAACAGGAAGGGGGTAAAATTTCAATTAGAAGATTTGACCCACAAAAGACAGAAACAAGGCAAACTAAATAAAACCGTTTAATTAATAAAATTTAAAAAAAGAGCCCGTTAAGATGAAGGCTGTTCACATCTAGAGACTGAAGCCCTATCATTGTGAACCAAGGATTTTTGTACGGGACGATCAAAATTAGATGTGGTGGCCAGTGTTACGGAATTAGTGGAGTTCATCTCTTTGGCCAGGTTTCAAAATGGTTCTGATCATAATTTCGTTGGAATATGCTCGTCAATCAAAAAGTTATAAGAAAATAAATTTCGCAATGAAAAATAACTACAGTTGTTTTTGATTGATTCATTCGAAATTATTGACTCCTTCTTGTTTCTTAGTTTGTTGTCATAAGCGGATTCATCGATTATTGTTAGATATAGAAACCCATTTATTGCAGTAAATTTTTTAAATGTCTGCCTCACAAAAAAAACATTTCATACGATGCTTCCATTTCAAATGGGCCACATCATTTGATGAAATTTTTTGGCCTTATTGACGCCGCCACAATATACCGTGTGTAACAGGATCAGGGTACACCCCCTGTATCTCCTTTAGTTTTGAAGATAATTGATTGAAATCTGGGATATCTCATACACATAATAAGCGATACTTTTTGACCTAAAAATGATTTTTTTTTCACTTCCGATTTCGCCGGAAGTGATACCAACTTTCGATTTTTGAATAGAACACCCTGTATATTATTACATTTCTGAAATCTGCATAATTTTCTGAATCCAATTATACCACATAAGTGACATTTCAAACGTCAATATTTTTGATAATTAAATTTTTAGTTTTCCATTTAAGTGTGCCATGATGGTTCCGATTTATTCCAATTCACCCGTCTAATGCTAGAAAAATCGAAATCCCGTCAAAAATACTAAATTGCGTTTTTTATGAGCAAATAAAGTTCATCGTAATCGATTTTGGGGTGAAACTCAATTTTTTCAAATGGAACCATGTTGGTACCATGGTACCATTTATCAGTACTATTAATAAGGAATTTATTCATACCTGCTAATAAAATGTGCGATGAATACAATCAAAATTACAGCTAAAAAAAATTAGATAATAGAATTACTTTGTTCTAATTTAATGCTAAGAAGTTACTAAGGTGGCTTTGAAATACAAAAAATGAACACAAAACATTGCAACAATTGTTCTAAATGCTGTCCATTAACGTCAATGCACTTCTGAACTCGCATAGCTGTTTCTTGAAGAACGTTCGCTAATTGCTGGGCCGTTATACTATTAATTGCCCGTCTTACTCGCAACTCCAGGTCTTCGCGGGTTGTAACAGCGGTTGCATAGACAATGTTTTTTAAATGGCCCCAAACAAAGAAATCAAGAGGTGTCAAATCAGGTGACCTTGGAGGCCATCGCACAGGACCATTTGTCGAAATTACGTTTTCTTGGAATGCCTGTTGAAGGTAATCAGTTACTATTCTTGAATTATGGGGAGGAAATACATTCCCTGTCGTAGATGGACAAGTAATTCAGTTAACCTGTCCTCAATTTAATTTTGCAGAAATCCTAAGTATCTATCTGCAGTCAAGCATCCTTCAAATATTATTGGACCAATGATTCTACGACCGAGTATTCCAAGCCAAACATTGAAACCGAACCGCACTTGAAAGTTACGCTCCCTCAATAAATTTTGATTTTCTTGTGACCAATACCTTGTATTTTGTTGGTTAAATAATCCCATATTTGTAAACCTAGACTAGTCCGAAAATAAAATCCTTCCCAAAAAAGCATTGTTTGGCTGCACATTATTCTGCAAGATCCAATTGCAATATTCCATCCTGCGTTCATAATCATTTTCGTACAGGTGCTGGTGCAATTGATATTTGAAAGATTTATAATTATGTTTGTGCAAGATTCGGCTTACCGTTTGGTGACTAATTTCCAATTCAAACCCAATTTGCCTTAAAGAAACAGTCTTATCAACTTCTATTCGTGCTAAAACATTAATTTCCGTTCCTTCGTCAATGATAACGTTTTCTTCGGGATCATGGTTAGGCTCTCTTCGGAATTGATTTTCAAACGATTAAAATAATTTCTCGCTGGACATTGTCTATCAGGATATTCCCCATAAATGATTAACATGTCCACTTTTTCATCCCTTGTATAAATGTGGGGCATTTTGAATAAAAATAACAACAAATGTAAAGACTTTTCCAATACACAATAAAAACACTGATAAACCAATACCTATTTATTTGACAATCTGAATGAATAATTTCATTGTTTTCAAAGCCTCCTTAGTAACTGCTTACCTTCAACAGGCATTCGAAGCTATGCGAGTTCAGAAGTGCATTGACGTTAATGGACAGCATTTCGAACAATTGTTGTAATGTTTTGTGTTCATTTTTTGTATTTCAAAGCCACCTTAGTAACTTCTTAGCATTAAATTAGAACAACGTTATTGTATTATCTTATTTTCTTTTAGCTGTAATTTTGATGGTATTTATCGCACATTTTATTAGCTGGTATGAATAAATTCCTTATTAATAGTACTAATAAATGGTACCACGGTACCAATATGGTTCCATTTGATTATTAAATTGAGTTTTACCCCAAAATCGATTACGATGAACTTTATTTGCTCATAAAAAACGCAATTTAGTATTTTTGACGGGATTTCGATTTTTCTAGCATTAGACGGGTGAATTGGACATCATGGCACACTTAAATGGAAAACTAGAAATTTAATTATCAAAAATATTGACGTTTGAAATATCACTCATGTGGTATCATTGGATTTAGAAAATTATGCAGATTTCAGAGATGTAATAATATACAGGGTGTTCTATTTAAAAATCGAAAGTTGGTATCACCTCCGGCGAAACCGGAAGTGAACAAAAAATAATTTGTAGGTCAAAAAGTGCCGCTTATTATGTATATGGGATATCTCAAATTTCAATCAATTACCTTCAAAACTAAAGGAGATACGGGGGTGTACCATGATCCTGTTACACACGGTATATATTTTTTTATTTACCTCCAGATATTGATTTTCAGGTAAATCGCTAAGTATACAATTTCTGTGCAATTCGGAAACCATTTTAAAATTCCGAAATTTTATCGTTTAAAAATTATTCTCCTAAATAAATTTTTGTTTAAAGTTACATAAATTGATTTTCTCTTGGTCTAGCGAGATACAAATGAATGGATTTTACTTTTTTATGCGATAACCGTACGTCAAAGGACAAAAAATCAAGATACCAGATTTGCTCAGAAAGGAATGAGGATTCCAAAAATAATTTTTACTTTGAGAAATAGCAGTGGCGTATCACTTTTCTCTTTAAAATGATTCAGTGCAAATCTCGCAGGAACGCCACTGGCAAGAATGAAAAATTATGTTGTACAGCAGAAAATGCCTTTTGATGCATAGAAGACGTTTCACAAAAATATCTGAGGTCATAAAAAAAATTCTTAAAACTTTAGCACCCTGTAGTTCAAAAGTTGAGACCTTTAGGACATACGGGGTGTTCCAAATTAAGTCGGCACCATTGCCAACTCCGTTATTATTGATGCTACGATTTCGGTTCAAATGGGCAAACTGGTAGCATTTTTAGTGGCCTTCTCGATGCCGAAAACAAACAAAAAATTGACAGTCGCGTTGTCATAATATTTCATAAAATGATATTTTTTTCAATGGAACACCCTATATTTTTTCATCCATTTCGATTCGTAATAACATTCTCAACAACAAAGCTCATATCACTTTTCTTCCTAAAGTGGAAAATGAGCGACTTATGTGGAAATATTCATTTCTTTCACTAGTACAAAAAATTTCTTTGTTTTGGCGAATAAAACCTCATGATTTTCCAAACACCCATTTTTTGTACTTATACGAATGACAATATTTTGCTACTAATAGCAAAATAAGACAGTGAAAAGAAAAAATTGCGCTGGGATGTGAACTTGTGAAACCCGTGATCATCATGTCGCACCACTCAATTGACACCACTAAGCTATTTGGTATTTCATACAAGTCAGTATTTTAACTCAATACGTTGAATATTTCGAAATGCCGCATCAAGAAAATGTGATTTTTAAATCCTACTGGTTTGCAGAAAAATGGTAGAGACTAACACAACAATTGTTCCCCGATCTGAATTACCTAATCGGCGTTTTTGTGTCATCGTAATTCAGGAACAATGAAAGTTTGAGAAGAGAACTAAAAACGTTTCTAAATCTGAATACGTTGACGTTTTATCCTACTTTGAGGTATATCCAAATAATTCCATCAGAGATTTATCTAGAGAAATAGCTGTTCCACTGTCTGGTATTCAACGAATTCTGAAGAAACATAAGATTTCTCCTTATAAGTTAAGACCAGTGCAAACACTAGAACCTGGTGATCCTGAGAGACGATTGGGGTTTTGTCGGTGGTTTATGAATAAATGCAGACAAGATCCAAACTTCAATAGAAATATTATATGGAGCGATGATGCTAATTTTTCAAATCGTGGGATGTATAATAGAAAGAATTTTCATCATTGGAGTAGACATAATCCATTTCTAGTCCATCCCCACAATCCGCAAAGACGATTTAGTATTAATGTTTGGTGTGGTCTATTTAGAAGCAGAATTATCGGTCCATTTTTCTACCATGGTTCTTTGAACGGACTCCGTTACATTAATTTATTAACAAGAATGTTGGAAGAGTTTTTCGATGATCTTGATCTGGAGGCTCGTCAGATGATCTATTTTCAGCAGGATGGAGCACCACCACATAATGTCAGTGGCGTGAAACGACTACTGCGAGGCTATTTTGGAAACAGATGGATTGCTACAAATGGTCCTGTTAAGTGGCCCCCTCGTTCACCAGACATGACACCTCTAGATTTTTATTTTTTGGGATTTCTGAAAAATGAGGTGTACAAAATAAAACATAATAATGTAGATGAAATGAAAAATTATATTGAAACTATAATTAATAGAATTGATGGCCGAACTGTGTTGAATGCCAGACGTAGTGTCAATAGAAGGGCCCAAATATGTGTTCAACAAGAAGGCGGTGTTTTTGAACATTCACTCGATATTTTATAGCGCTTTATCAAACCCGTTTGTTATAAATGTTTCCTAATAATACAACTGTCTTATTTTCACCTTTACGAAAAAAAGTCAAATGAGCTTTGTTGTTGAGAATGTTATTACAAATCGAAATGCATGAAAAAATATAATTTTATGAAATATTATGACAACGCGACTGTCAATTTTTTTGTTGTTTTCGGCATCGAGAAGGCCACTAAAAATGCTACCAGTTTGCCAATTTAACCGAAATCGTAGCATCAATAATAACGGAGTTGGCAATGGTGCCGACTTAATTTGGAACACCCTGTATATTCATGTGAAGTTTTTTCCTCAAAATGGACTCAGGAATAACCTCCTTAAATATTAGCATGTTATTAAGAAACACCCTGTATAAGTAAATAGTAGTCATTAATTTTATAAGTGATATTAAAATTGAAATCCAAGTTTGTACTGTCTATATCTTTGTGTGCATGTTATAGAAGGTGTTCCACACTCGATGGCCTATTAGACGTTTCTGGAGAACGGGACATAGTATTATTTTGAAAAATTCGTTTCTTGGGAAATTTCTGCTCTATCGATCTAAAATATTTTCAGCGCTGCGGCGTTGTCGCTTATATTGAAAAGTAGCAACATTTTTGATATTTTGAATGAGATGAGATGAGATAGTATTCCGTTTTTTGCTTTGCTATTGCTTCACGATCATGTTTGTATAATACTTCTCTATACCTATCTCAAGCGGTTTTCGAGAAATTCATTGATTTCCTTATTTTTTGTGCAAAACATAGCTTCAATTAAATGTTTATTACTGCGGTATTTGGACTCGAACAAAGCTGAAATTTTGGGTGTAGTTTACCAATGTACTGTGTATTAGTTATATTTAAGGGAATTGATTCTCAATTATATAGGGTCGTTCAAAATTTTTGATTTTTTCGAAAGATTCAAAAATGGTGAAAAGTACATTTTTTTAAATGGAACACTTTGTATATTATCGAATATCCTGGAAGACAACTGAAGTTCCTGTCAAATGGTGTTCATGCACATTGAAATTTCGGGAGTGAAGTTGGTCGATAATCCTATATGTGATTGACACTAGCTGGCAAAACCAATATAATTTCATTAGGTGTGCATGCGTGAATGTTTTCATATTCACATTAACCCTCATCATCTCAGCATACTAACGCAGAGCTGAATTCAAAATGTGAATCGCTGGGTTCCGAACAAGGACCAACAGCACAGTTGGAAGTGCGTTCGACTAGAAATCGCGAGGTCCCAGGTTCGAATCCTGGTTGGTCCACATTTTTTAATTCAATTCCATTTTTCATTTTCTTGTCTGATATGCCATAAACTATTTTCGATTGATATTCAATTGCAGACACAATCCACCTCTTCATTATACCCTATGTTACTCCCACAATTAGGAGGAATGTAACGACACCTCATAGGTTAAACTCCATCAAGCCGTTCAGGCTACAGTGCGTGCCAAATGATTAGACATACATACATATACTCGAGAAAAATGACCTTCCCACTGATTTTCATAAGTAATCATTCACTATCAGATGCACCATTTTGAAACTTATCAGTATAGGTACGATTAATTTAAAATTTATTATTTTTGTTTGCATATTTCGAAATATCGATAATACAGAGTGCTTGATCCACGTAGATAATGTGGGCAATTTCATTCGTTGATAACTTGAAAAAAGTAATCAAAGAGAACGCATCCATTAATACTTTTCACTCTTCTGGACTTCATCCATTCTTCGAGCAGCACTTGGGATTTACTCCTCCTCAAGCGCGATGTGTTTTGTTGGCATAATTACACTGTTAAAAATGTCTAGTTATTTTACAAAAAAACGTTGGAAGTTTAAACGCATAAGAATATAGTAATAATAAAATTGAGTTTTGTAAATTTACTACAGAACTTATTCCAACTCCATTTAGTAATATTACAAAACATTTGTTGAAATTTACTAAACATCTCCCGGGAATTAGTTTAGTAAAATTACAATACAAATTTTGCAATTTTATTGAACAAATTTGATTGAAAATGTTTTGGAATTTCAGCATGCTACGTTGTACATTTACCTCACAATTAAAATCAACTCAGTTTTGAAAAATTACAACATATTTGTTGCATTTTTACTAAATATCTATCAGAAATTTGTTCAGTAATATTACAATACAGGTGTTGTAATTTTGTTAAAAATATTGATTGAGAATGTTTTGTATTTAGTATATTGCATCGTAAATTTACTATAAATTTAGTTCTATTAAAAATTGATAAATAAAGCGAACAAATGGTCAGATGACTACAGATTTGAGTACCATGAATAATTACTGATATCAAATAAAAAATTAATTATTATTAAATTACTTACCAAATATTCCTGTTTTTTTAACTTTCAACAAATGGCCGTCGATTATGACCAATAACTTTAGCAATAGTCTCACAAGTATTATTAACTTCTCCCTATTTAAATAGGTGATTTTTTATTAACACAAGTTGCTTGATTTTTGTAGACTGTAAAATAACCAAAAGCTTCACTAATTCAAGAAACACTAAACACTAATTTTTAGTAACGAAATCGCAGCGTTGTCTAGTCGGTGTCAACGCCGATTGTCCCGAAAAGCCGGGAAAATAATAGACATAGTTCCAACACGCAAAGGCTACCAACGTTTGATGCGTAAATCTGAGTAGAGAATCAAATCACAAACAATATTTGTAAATTTAAAAAACTGGAAACCGACCAATAGATCGGTAAAATCACAAAACGCGAAAAAAAAAAAAAAAAAAAAACACTAAAAATATTGTAAATTATAATAATTCAATAATTTCAGTTTCAATATATTTTTGTAACTTAAAAAAAAATGTAGTAAATCAAGTCTTTTGGTTGGAAACTTACCAACAGTTCGGTAAAATTACAATACGTGTAGGGTTACTACATGAAGATTGGGAAATAACGACTCATCTTAGTAGGTTTCCTCACCTGTCTTGGTATATTACTCGAATTGTATTATATTTTGTAATGGCAATACACTGATTTGTAATTTTACTCATATGTTGTACTGTAAAACAATTGTGATTTCACAAAAAAATTCAACAGCCTCTTCCGCCTAAATGACAGTATCTACCGGAATGAAATTTAAAAAAAAATTAAAACTTGTTTTTTTTAAGGAATTATGCTTTTGATAGGAAAATTTTAAGGGTTCTGGCAGAAAAATGTAATTCTTTCAAATGCTTAGAAATGGGTGATGTATTAGTAGATTTCCAATTTTTTTTCAGTCTAGAATAAGTTATCTTATGTAATAACAAATAACTTTGACCTTGTTATGATAACCTCAGACATGTTTGTAGCGTACAATGATATCACGTTCATTGATCGGAGTTATATATTCCCAGCACTGAATGAATTACATCATCATCATCCAAACTATGATGGTTTTCATTTAATTGACCCAAGGGCACTTTACCATTAGTCCCTCACAAACACAATAGGGCAACCCCATATTGCCGCTTAAAATCCTAAAGGGACGTCATAAACTTTTCAAAACTTTTCTTTTCAGTATGTGGGACAATATTATATTCTAAAACGATTAATTTATCAGACATATTAACAGTTCAAAGATATTTATTATATGTTTTCAAGAAAAACAGATTGTACATTCTCTACTGTAGTTTTTCTGTTATAATAGTGATCCTATCCGTTAGAAAATATAAGCAACAATTTTTTCATAAAATTGTTTTTGTTACAATATAACTGCTTTTTAATAATCGATTAAATGTTATCTTCGATTAGGATGTGGCCAATCCAATTTGTTTCCAAAAGTTCACATTATAAACAAAAATTACATCTTATATGGAAACTTCGGTAGCCTTGACTATGTGTGTTACAAATACCAATATGAATTGAATCGATTCTTATTTGTCCTTCGAAAAAAATGTACCCAACTCAAGACATGTTCTTCTGATTGACGCTTGTATCGTTTTTTTTTTTATAATGTTGATGTAATTTAAAGAAAAATTAAGTTCATCTGAACTGTCATTCCGAAACATCGTTTATACCCATATCTCCACCGAACCTTTGAACCGTTCTAATGAGTTCTAATGGGGTGCAAAGGGTGACAAGGAAAACAAAAGAAAAAGCCAACCCAAATGGACAACTTCACCTGCACATGGTATAAGTAATCCTCTCTTGTCAGCCAACAGCTACGGGTAGAAGAGCTGACAAATGTAAGGGCACCCCATTGCCCTGGGGCTGTGAAACTGACCCCAAAGGCGGAAAACCACTCTATGGTCAACGGCATTGGGATGTAGAAGGCAAGGAGAAACCACTACATTAAAGATCCTCAAGATATCTCTAGTACAATTATCATGGCTGAAAATCAGAAAATAACCCTCTGTCCCCGGCAGAGGGTGCTAAGAATCACCGGGTCAGCTATGAAGATCAGTAAGTGGAATGTTCAAAGTATATATCAACTAGGGAAAATGTAAAACATTATGCAAGAAACATTAACATCCTAGGAGTCAGCGAAACCAGATGGCCTAACTCAGGGCAACTCACAACATTAAACAGCGTACTTACCAAGATATTACTAAAGAAGATACAAAATATGCATTAAGGAATATGAAAAAGGGAAAAAGATCCGGACCGGATCTAGTGGCTAGTGATATTAAGTTAATAGATGACAAACATACAGACATCTTAGTCAATATATTCTCGTCTAAAGTCCGTTCTCCCCCTACTAATTTTTGAACCACCTGGTATATCGCAACGAAATTTAGAGGGCTTGAATAGGAGATAAAAACCTACTCTTTCATGGAAAAATCACAGCTGAAAGTTCTAAAATGGCGGCTGAGCGCCATCTTCAATAATTTTTTTAAATAGAACACCCCGTATATTTTTCTATTTTCGAAATCTGCTCATAATTCTCAACAGTTTTTTCTGATACCCTTCACTCTTAAACTCAATTATTTTCGAAATATTAACGTTTGAAAAGTGACATTCCGGTTTAAAATGAAGTATGGATTTTGGTCACTTCCGTTAAAACATTTTGCTAACTAAACGTTGTTATTAATTTGGAGTTGAATCTCTCAATGAATTCGACTAATAAGAGGCGTAAAGAGAGTTTATTAAGGATAAACAGTACCGCTTACCAGACAATCTCGAAGCCTACGAAGGTGTTCTGTAAATTCACAATCAAAACAAATTAGTTAGCTAAAAAATTATAATTTATTTTTGAATAACACTTTTATTCAAGCCCAACAATTATTTCATCAAGTGTTCAATGTGGCCCCCTCCTAAATCTTGACAATAAAGTGCCCTATTATAAAACGCTTCTCTCACATTGATGAAAGTCTGTTCATCTATTTCTTCACATGTATCTATTATTCTGCGTTCCAACTCTTCTATTGTTTGGCATTCAGTGGCGTAGATTTTTCACTTCAGATATCCCCAAAGGAAAAAATCTAGAGGTGTAAGATCCGGAGATCTTGGTGGACATTCTGTAGTTCCTCTGCGACCTATCGATCGCCCAGGAAAGTTTGTATCGAGGAACTCTCTGGCCGTGCGATCGAAATGGGGAGGTGCCCCATCCTGCTGCAATATGATTTCACGATTTTCAAACTCTTCCTGATTGTTTAATACAATTTGTCTTATTCGAGGTTCAATTTCAGTTTCTAAAAAATTTCTGTAAAGAACTCCTGATTGCCTCTGATGGAAATCGGTCCAACAACACGATTTGCCAAAATCCCCGCCCAAACATTCACCTTTTTAGGAAACTGGGTATGTCCCTCTCTAAAAATATGCGGATTAGTATCGCTCCAGTACCGTACATTCTGTTTGTTGACTTTTCCATTAAGAAAAAACGTGCATTCGTCTGCGAAACATACACGTTTTCGGAAGCCCTGTTCTCCTTCAATTGTTCTTGTTAAACACTCACAAAATTCAACCCTCCGGTATGGATCATCCTCCGTGAGAGCATGCAGGATTTTCATTTTATAGGGATGAAACTTTTTTTTTAAGGACACTTTTTGAACTTACCCCACAGGATTCAGCAATTGCAGTCGTCGACTGAGTCGAATTGATTACCCTTTCAGCAACAATTTCTACCTTTTTTTCTTCTGAAAGAAGCGGTTTTCCTGATCTTGGAGCATCTTTCAGCGTACCAGCTGCTTGGAGCTTATTTAAAAGTTTGCACAAATATGACTTCGAAATAGGATTCTCGGGAAATCTATCATTAAACATATACGAACCTGCTAGATGATAATTTCTTCCAGCTTCTCCAAATATCAAAACTGCTTCAAATTTATTGTCTAAACTACGAGCCATGATCACACTTTTCATAAAAGGATTTAGGCGCTCAACGGACTATTTGACAGTTAGCAGTTCAGTTTGACAGTAAACAAGATGTCACCGCGACAACGATTTTTTTCAATGCAAACTTGATTGAAAGCAATATTAGTATTTTTGGTTGGGTTTGAAATCACCAAAATGTCACTTTTCAAACGTTAATATTTCGAAAACAATTGAATTTAGGAGTGAAGTGTATCAAAGAAAACTGTTGAGAATTATAAGTAGATTTCGAAAATGGAATAATATACGGGGTGTTCTATTTAAAAAAGTTATTGAAGATGGCGCTCAGCTGCCATTTTGAATTTTTTAGCTGTGATTTTTTCTTCTATTTGAGCCCTCCGAATTTTGTTGCGATATACCAAGTGGTTCAAAAATTAGTAGGGGGCGAACGGACTTTAGACGAGCACTTTATAGAACTGGGAATATTCCAAAAGAATGGCTAATAATATCTGTCTACCTAAAAAATCATATGCCAGGGAATGCAGCGTACCATCGTCTCCATCAGTCTTATGTCACACACTCTCAAACTGCTTCCCAAAGTTATTCATAATCGTATTTACCAGAAACTTGATACGGATATAAGTGACACTCAATTCGGATTCAGAAAGGGATTGGGAACTCGCGAAGCCCTCTTCGCATTCAATGTGATGTCTCGACGTTAACAGAGAGATTTATGCGTGTTTTATCATAATAAAGCCTTTGACAAGGTCCGTCACGATCAACTAATAAACATTCTTAAGACAAACATCTAGATAATAGAGATCTACGGATCATCACTAATCTATATTATAATCAAAAAGCTACAATAATATGCATTGACAAGCATACATCAGAAGAAATCGAAATACAAATAGGGGTAAGACAAGGATGCGTTCTCTTGCCGATATTGTTGAAAATGGGATAACGGTTGGTGGAGCACGGGTGAACAACTCAAGATAAGCGGACGACACAGTGATTTTGGCGGAGAGTATCGAAGATCTACAGTGTATTCTTGTAGTGAGAAGTATGGGCTATCACTCAACACTAAAAAAAAAGAATTTATGGTAATCTCAAAGAACAACCCAGTAAACGTTAGCCCAAATATAGAAGGCAGGAATGTAGAAAGAGTAGAGCAATATAATTACCTTGGAGTAATGGTGAACTACACAAATGAATACACCCAGAGAATAAGAATAGAGAAAACGAGGCAACTTCATTAAGATGAACAGAGTATTTCGTAGCGAAAATCTAAGTATGACATTGAAACACCCTCCTTCATGAAGCGGAAACATGGATCCTCAGAATATCATAGACGGAAGAGTTACAAATGCAGAAGTTCTAAGATGCATAGGCAAGGAAAGAGAGATTGTTAACACAGTCAAAGGACGTAAGCTGGAATATCTGGGCCAAATTTTGAGAGGGAAGAAATACGAACTTTTACAGTTGAGAATACTGGGCAAAATACAAGGTAAACGCAGCATAGGCTCATGGTTGCGAAACCTGAAGCTCATGGTTGCGAAACCTAAGATAGTGGTTCGGATGCACTTCCAAACAAATTTTTAAAGCAGCCGCATCTAAAGTGAAAATGATTTTTCGAAATGTTTCACGTAAATGTTATTAAAAATTGGAGTTCTGATGTTCGATATCATTTTCACAATCAATTGAGTCAGAATATCTTTATCTTAATGTTATAAACCATAGTTATAATTTACATGAAATGAATATTGTTATTTCCGAAACTGTTCATATAACCAGAGTAATAATATAGAATTATGTTGATCAAGATTTCGGTCAAAAAGACCAATGGAATTAATTGTCCATGGGTCTTGGAGAGTGATATTCAGGTAATCCATGAAAGGTGTGCATTCTGCTGTTATACGTTTTCATGTTCAGTTAACGCTCTATATAATTTTTGTTCAATAACTTACCAGAGCATGATATAACTTTGCCTTTCTATGCTTGAATAAATTATCTTTGGAAGTTAACATCCCCAAAAAAAATATTTAATACGCAAACAACTGTTGGTATAGGTTCATCATCTATTTCCTTCCAGAAACATACAAGAATCAAACAATAGGACTATCATTAACATATCACCAGAATTTTCTAAGGCCCGATGGGTTAGTAATCATCATTTCCAATACCCTCCGTTACCAGAGTCACTATCTTCATCAGTGCCATCTTGAAAATGTCAAACACTCCCAATACAGTGAGCATTTTCGGGGTAATCACACACGTTCAAAGCCGGATTGAAATGTGTAGTATCAGCACAGTTATACATGTAGGGTTTTCCATTGGAACATTGACAAAATTTGGTACAATCTGGAAGAGCTCCGTAAACTAGCTGTTCGCCATCGACTGCAGGGCACTCTGGAATGATAAATATTATCAGTATTAATCTCCCATTTGATATAAGTTTATAAATCTACCTATGCCACTTTGTAGACAAATCTGGGTTCCGTTCGCGGTGTTACCAGCTCCATCGTTAGTACTTCCAGTTCCATTGCCGTTGTTAGACTCATTACTTTCATTTCCGTCATAAGTATTGTTCTCATTTTCTCCAATACAGCCAACATTTTCAGGATAATCGCACACGCCCAAAACCGGATTGAAATGTGTAGTATCAGCACATTGGAGCAAGTAGGGTTTTCCATTGGAACATTGGCAAAATTTGGTACAATCGGGGAGAGCTCCGTTAACGGGCTTTTCGCCTTCGACTGCAGGGCATTCTGGAAAAATGAATATTCAGTACCAATCTTCCATAAGATTGTAACGATATATCTGTTACATTCCTTATTGATATACTCAGAGATACAGAATAATTAAGATTAGCTCAAGTTATCTTATTAATTCCATTCTAAGAATCACTATTGCAAATCTTAGCGCTATCTAACGGCGAACAGTCATTAGAGGTGAGAGAAGATGAGCGAACGCGAAGCATTTGACAGGACGATCTGGTAATAAAGAATGTAACGAGCGATCTTCAACCCTTAGCGATCCATCTTTGATCGAGAGATCGTGTGTTCTGAAGCTTGTCAGCCATTGCGTAAAGAAATAGAATTTGTTCATGTTTAAATGACTAGAGCATCTTCCTTTCTTCTAAAAAAGTGATTTCAGAGCAGTGAATTATAGTGTGATATCGAGGTATGTAGGAATATTTCTGACCATTTTAAATATGTCATGTTGAAATATTTTCTAACGAGAACGTGGGATATTTTTCACGACGTTCCGTTATTTGGAATTATTTGATTCCAGTGCATACCATATTTATTTTTCAAATGAGTTCAGTTGGAATTATAAATATCACATGTAATATTATCGAATTGAATCAAGATATCTGTGTTCAGTCTCATCTGTTTTAATTGGTTTCTCTGACAAGGGTTCATTGGGGTTGAAAGAGGGTTTCTCAAATATTATGGTATCACTTACACTGCATTTGGATATATTTTCGGTGTCAATCACAAGAAGTATGTGATATAGTTGAATATATATATTTTTATGGTCTTGGTAAATATATATTATTATATATATATATTTATTATATATATATATATATATATATATATATATATATATATATATATATATATATATATATATATATATATATATATATAAAAAATATGTATATATTTAATCCTTGGAGTTTGGAATATTTTTTATCATACAGAAAAACTTTATGAAGAAGTATTTGACGATTGGTCAAAGATAATTCTTATACACTTTCTCTGAATATCATTGCAATTGAAGTCATTTTTGGATATAAAATTCTTCTAACTTCATTGTGCTGAATTCTGATTTTGATTTTCTTTGTAAAACCTAGTCTTGGCTGATCAAGATCAGAACAACCTTTTTTTCTTTATATAGAGCAAAGATAAATTTTTGTCTATGTCAAAATTTAATATTGAATCTTCAATTTCAGCATTGAATATTAATGACAAATCTCAGCAATAATCTCTTGATGAGATTATACTCATCTGTAACAACTGTGCGTTGAAGAATGTATTGAGAAATTCCAAATTCCAAGAAATTGTATGTTTAGTAAAAACAAATTCTGACACCAACAATATTGTTTTTCATGTCGTATTGCTGAGAACAATCATTCCATGGACAAGAAGCTAATGCTTGTCTGTTCAACCTGATCGGTGGCCCAGTAGCCATTGGTACCCCCTGATTGCGAGCCACACCCCTACGCTAAGTCTAGCTACGAGCTACACAACTCCGCTCAATCAGAGGTACATTGTCTTCGATAAAACCGAGAGGTTCAGCAACCCTAATTAAACAAAAAATTCTGGCGTCCATTAAAATGTACAATTTCTCAAAACCTTTGCTTGAGACATAAATAAATTTGAAACTAGCAAGGCGGTCCAAAGAACTCCACACCGCTATTCACTGAATAGCCTGGACATTCTATTACATAATCAACTTGTAACAAGATATGGATTTATAAATTTACCTATGCCGCTTTCAAGACAAATTTGGATTCCAGTGGTAGCGTTTCCACGTTCTCCGGTATCACTCTCATTTCTCTCATCTCCATTACTGTCGTTAGATTCATCATCATCATTGCCACCGTTACTATTGTTTCCATTTTCACCGAAACAGCCAGCATTTTCGGGATAATCGCATACGTTCAAAACTGGGTTGAAATGTGTAGCATCAGCACAGTAATGCAAGTGGGGTGCTCCATTGGAACATTGGCAAAATGTGGTACAATCGGGGAGAGCTCCATAAACTAGCTCTTCGCCATCAACTGCAGGGCATTCTGGAATTATTAATATTCAGTACTAATTTTCCATTTTATATGGATTTATAAATTTACCTATGCCACTTTGTAGACAAATCTGGGTTCCCCGTTATCACTGTCATTATTTTCATCTCCATCGCCGTTAAAAGACTCATCACCATCATTTCCAGTGTTACTGGTGTTTCCATGTCCTCCAATACAACCAGCAGTTTCGGGAAAATCGCACACGTTCAAAATCGAGTTGAAATGGGTGTCATTGGGGCAGTTTTGCAAGTAGGCTTTTCCGTTAGAACATTGCCAGTATTTTGAACAATCCTCTTCATGGGGAATGTATACTGGTGCTGTATCGGTAGCTGAACAAAATGAATCTGCAACATATCACATATTTTCCAGATTATCCCAAAGTTATATTTTTTGTTAAATTATCTGATGATATCGATCTTATTAAATAGCTTAGAACAGGTGGTATTATGAAAATTTCAAAATAGAGCGTTTGTTGCTGTGTAGAAATCGAAATCTGGGAATTTTTACAAAATTACGTTAGGACTTATTGCCGGAAAGCGCAATTTTTCATCAGTTAATGATTTGTGTGAGCAAGCATTATTATTTTTTTTGATAATTGTATGTTTTGTATGAGAATTTAAAAAAAAAATTATATTATATTTATAGATAAGCATTATTCTCTAATTATCCACTTTTTGTTGGATATACATTAAATATTCATGTTGGTAATGATTCGATATATTTCTGGAAATGACTTTTACATTGAAGGTATATGTAATTTTTCCATGGAATTTATTTATATACTGTATATATATATATATATATATATATATATATATAAATATATATAAATATATATATATATATATATATAATATATATATATATATATATACAGTGTGACCCATTTAAAATGGCACCACTCCTGTAGAAAACCCATTTTTCAGTCAATCTCAAGAAAAATTAAGCATGAAAAACTGTATCTTGTCACAAATTTTCATAACTTTAGTTACATTTCCAAGGCACTCTATGGTTTTTTTTCTTTGTCAAAAACGGCAAAAGTTTATTAGGCATGTTTTTTTCCCAAATTTGACTACACCACGTAGTCGTTATAAATGGAAACCATCAAAATTTCATAAAAAAATATTGGTTAACAACGAAGTTACAATAACTTTAATTTTGGAAACAAAGTATTTGATAATAATTTTTATTTAGATTGCAGACATATTTGAAATCTGGCAACACTGCCGATACAAAGTAGAGTACAAGTGAATTTGTACAGCGAAAATCCGAAGTCAATAGCTCATTCCGTTCAACAGTTATAACTACTGAAAGTATGGTAATGTGAGCGATTTGTGGTGTACTAAATCACAGCCTACTATTGATTTAGTACAATACCTATGCCCAATGTATTAGTTCAGATTTCCTCAAATTATTGATACCTTCTCTAAAAGCTTGTTCCAGTTGAGTTTTGGAGAATGAAAAAGGAACATTTTTTTGTCCTGCTTTCTGTTTTATTATTGAATAAATAATTTTGATACTTTAAAACTTGATTCGGTTCATTTCGTTTTTATCGGCTATTGAAAACTGCATAACTTGAAAATGAATTTTTAATTTTCTGTTATTTTCGAATACACTTATAACCTAAACTTGAATAAATGATTTTAAGGGAATATAATTCACAAATCCAGTGGCGTAGTTAGATTTTTATTACAAAATCGCTTCTACCAGAAATCGCTCACATTACCATACTTCTAGGAGTTATAACTGTAGAACGGAATGAGCTATTGACTTCGGATTTTCGCTGTACAAATTCACTGGTGTTCTACTTTGTATCGGCAGTGTTGCCAGATTTTAAATATGTCTATAATCTACATGAAAATTATTATCAATTAGTTTGTTTCCATAATTTAAGTTGTTGTAACTTCGTTGTTAACCAATATTTTTTAATGAAATTTTCATGGTTTTCATTTATAACGACTACGAATCCAGTGGTGTAGTCAAATTTCAAAACAAAAATTGCCTAATAAACTTTTGCCGTTTTTAAAGAAGAAGAGTGCCTTGGAAATGAAACTAAATTTATGAAAATTTGTGTCAAGATACAGTTTTTGATGCTTAATTTTAGAGAATGACTGAAAAATGCGTATTTTACCGGGGTGGTTCCATTTTAAATGGGTCACAATGTATATATATATATATATATATATATATATATATATATATATATATATATATATATATATATATATCATTTGTTTGGTTTTTCTTGGGATTCAGATTCCAACTGGGACAGGTTTCAATTACTGATTTTTCTTCCTACATATACATTTAATTTGCAAAACGTTTCGCTCCTAGCCTGGAGCTTTATCAATTGTATAAACATTCATTACTGAAAATGGGAGTTTTGGTAAGTTTTTGTTTTGTTTACTCTTTACATCAACTTTGCAAGTACGTATCATAACCTATATGTGGCAATCCGAGTATAGGGGACTGCTTGTATCACACATTATTTTAAAAACATTTTGTTTGTATGGGTGTCTTGGGGTTTTTTCCCCATGTACATGATTTCTGGAATAGGTGTTGTTTTTAATTTCGTTGGTCTGCGTGATAGTTCGATTGATTGGTCGAGCCGAGCCTGGTGAATGTGACGTGCACGTGGTTGGCTTGACTAGGGTGATCTTTATTTGCGCATGAGTATTAATGATGTTTCAGTGGTTCATAGTATTGTGGGGGAGCGAGGGGTATTTATTTTTGGTTTATGTTAGTTTTATAACTGTGTGGTATATTTGGCTGAGATTATTTATATATCGTCTATTATTCATTGCATTTTTGTTCTTCTTTATGTATATCATAGGCTAGCCGTGGTAGCCATCGGAGCGAAATGAAATATATATATTTTTTTTATTTGAAACAACTGAAACCAGTGAACAATAACATAAGTCAGATGGAAAAATATTACGAAACAAACAAAAACACAATTCGACAATTATTTTATATAATAAACTCTCAAAAATAAAACATGCGGAAAAAAAACTTTACAAAATTATTGTTCATAAAACAAAATATTTATGCATTTGGCCACTGTTTGCAAATAGATGTCACAATAATGTTCAAATTGAACAAACTAGTTGTTTCAGCACTGAATCGACTCTGGTTGTTGAACCAATATCAACTATTCAGAACTCTAGGGTGGGAGGGGGGGGGGGCAAGTCCAGAAATCATGTACATGGGAGAAAAAAAACAAGACACCCATAAAAACAAAATTGTTTTCAAAATAATGTGTGATACAAGCAGTCCCCTATACCCGGATTGCCACATATATAGGTTATGGTACGTACTTGCAAAGTTGATGTATACAGTAAACAAAACAAAAACTAACCAAAACTCCAATTTTCAGTAATAAATTTTTATACAATTGATAAAGCTCCAGGCCAGGAGCGAAACGTTTCGCAAATTAAATGTATACAGGGTGTCCCACGACGATAAAGACAGGGAATATCTCGGAACTCGAGAGTAGTAGAGAATTGTAATTTTGGGGTTGTAAATTAAAGAAATTGGTGCAGCTGTTTTTGATATTGTGTTACCCAATGAGCTTTTTGTTTTCCGACACGTGACATCAGATTCACAATTATTAATGGACAACCTGTATATTTTGGCATCTTTATGTTCCTCCGGATAAAACAATTCCAACAATTTATCACACTTGTGGTCTAAAACGATTAATTTAAGAACTACAGGTACTTCAATATCCTTGGGCCCACGACAATTTGTTAGTAAAATATGAATGATTATTATAATTTTGCCTTGTTTTCAGGCCTGACGAGAGGGCGGGGAAGCCGGGACAAATTCCCGGGGCCCGGACCACAAAGGGGGCACGGAGCTCGGACCGCTAAGTTGTGCAAAGTATAACCATAAAGTATGTCTCACAACGTAACGGGCTATTCCGACTTCCGACTATGTATACACAACGCAAAGGGTTGGTTCTCAGTCAGTGGTAGATACCGACACCGCGTGAACCCCAAGATTCTCGAGAAATTGTTTTTGTAGCCTGTCTTATTTATTCTTCGTTGCGTTATATTTTTACTTGATTGATTTGGTATTTGCATATTTGGTGACAAGCAAAATATTTAGTAAGGATGGAATATATGTTATATGTTGTGTTGAATTTTTAAACAATCTGATTTTCATTTAGGGTCGATATCATATATCATGGCCTATCACTACAAATCAGGGTCACAGAAACGTAAAGAAAAAAAGCAGAGTTTGAATAAGCAGAAGAAGGAAAACGAACTCTTGAGGGCATTGGATTCATTAGTTTACCACGTAAAAATGATGAGGAAAATAATATTGCTAGTTGTTCTAATTGAAGCACAAGCGAAATTTCTTCACAAACTCAAGAACAGGCATCTGTCCAAGTCCAAGAAGAGGTTATTCAAGATGTTCATAGTATGCTACTATCTGTAACGGAAACGGATGTCAAAAATAATATAATTTACTTTGATGTTGGAACTTTGAAAAGTGCCCCTTCATCTGAAGAAATAAAACAAGCTGATAAACAGGGACCTGAACCAATGCCACTAATACTTTCTCCTGACATTCATGGGACACAGTTTCCTAAGCATGTGCTTAACAATCGTATGAAGAACGGGGAAATAGTACCACGTAACTGGTTAGTTTGGAGTGATTCTCGGCAATCACTGTTTTGTTTTCCTTGCCGATTATTCAATAAAATATCGATTGTAATGTCAACAGCATCAGCACTTTTTTCTGAAGATGGTTGGTCACCTTCGAAAGGTTACAAAAAACTATATGACAGAGTTCCAGAACACGAAAACAGTAACAGTCATCGTGCATGTTACAGAAAATAGCGGGACATGGAGCGAAATTAAAAAAAAAATCTGTAGATAGTTTAATATATAAAAACTTTGTAAACGAAAAGAAAAATGGAAATTACTACTAAAAAGATATCTTGATGTTGTTCTGTTCTTATCAGAAAGGGGATTGACCTTTAGGGGAACATCACAGTTGATAGGAAACAGACACAATGGAAACTTTCTTGGCATACTGGAACTAGTAAGTAAATATGATCCTTTATTAGCGGAACACTTGAAAATAGTTCAACAGTCTCAAGTGGAGAAAAAAAGGTTTCAAGTACATTATTTATCGTGTGAGATTCAAAACGAACTGATATCGTGTTGTGCTCAACTTGTAATGTCGAAACTTCGAAAAGAGAGGGAATCTGCTAAATATTTTGCTATTATAGTGGATGCTACACCAGATTCAGCTCATCATGAGCAAACAACGTTCATTTTGAGGTATGTCTTGCTTCAACATGGAAAATACGAGATGAAGGAAAGATTTCTAGAATTCGTAAATTGCAACAAGAAAACACCCTTGAGAAGCGAAAAATTCCTATACAAGATTGTCGCGGTCAAGGGTACGACAACGGAAGTAATATGAGTGGTTCATATAAAGATGCTCAAGCACGAATTCTAGAAGTTAATCCTTTAGCCATATTCTCTCCTTGTGCATATCATAGCCTCAATTTTTTTAGTTTGGTTTTCTATGAAAGCGTGTTTTTTAGTTTTTTTAAACTATTATTTATTTTTAACTTTTTAGTCCTTATTGCTATATAAGCGTGTTTTTTCAGTTTTTTCAAACTATAATTATATTTTTAACATTTCAGTCCATATTGCGTGTAACGTGTAAAAATCTCCGACCCCAAAAACCCCCACATACTAATTTTGAATAGAATCGGACCATAATCACAAAACTGGTCCGCCATTTTGGAGCCGCCATCCTGAATTTTTCAATTTTGACACAAGAATCATAATCTCCGACCACGAAAACCCTCAGTCACCAATTTTGAAGCGAATCGAACCATAATCACAAAACTTGTCCGCCATTTTGGTGCCGCCATCTTGAGTTTTGCAATTTTGACAAAAGAATCATAATCTTCGACCACGAAAACCCTCAGATACCAATTTTGAAGCAAATCGGACCATAATCACAAAACTCGTCCGCCATTTTGGATCCGCCATCTCGAATTTCTCAATTTTGACAGAATATAATAATAATAATAATAAGTTTATTTACCAAGTGTTATTAGTACAGAGTTAACACTAGAATTGTTGAAATGTAAATAAACGTGGAATTCCCACTAAAACTGAAGTTGCGCGTGGGTTTTGCACAATATAATTCACAATATTCCTCATGCATATGTTATTCACAATGTAAAATAGCTTGAATTGGTCTCACTTAGTTAATATTAATATTGATTACTAACATTATGACATCTAACCTATGTTAGTTTACTACGGCAAAATTAACAATAAACAAAAATAGTAAACAAACAATTTGTGAAGTATTATAATCGACAGACGATATTGATCTATACAAAAACACAATAATAACATGAATATTCAAAAAGCCTGTTAGTCAAAGAGAGAGCGAACCAGACCGCGATTCAAGTTGAGAACGTAGTTTCTGATAATTTTTTTCAACATTTGACGAGAATTTATATTTATTATATTCATTTTTTGTTCAATGGGCAGAAAATTAAAGATTTTTGGAATGAGGTAAGATATATTTCGTTGTCCGATTTTTGTACTACTCAGAGGTGCTTTAACATGATATTCTTTTTTTTTCCTAGTTAAATGTTCATGGTCGATATTATTTACTTGGATATTTGTTTTTGTTTCTATGTGTAAGTATGTTATTAAGAAATATTTGTTACATCGCATATTCTCGCTTGTGAAAAAAGTAAATTGCTCGAGAAGGTTGGTTCCTTTCCATACATAATTTTCAGAATTCGTTTTTGTACCGTTTCCAACTTTTTCAAGTGAGTAGCAGCAACCCCTCCCCAGCTCAATATGGCATATTGAATACGAGATTCCACTAGAGCGAAATAAATGATCTTTAAGTGGTGAGTGTCAAGTAATTTACTCAAATATTTGAATTTGAACAGCATACTCCTTAAGGTTTTTGTAACATTCTCAGTGTGAATGTCCCATCTCATGTGACTATCCATTGTTACACCTAAGTATTTAATGGTATCTGTTCTGGAAATATCAATAACCGATCCGTTGTTATATAAATCGAGGGTGTTGAAATTCGGTAGATGATTTCTGTAAGCTGTAAAAGTCATAAATTTAGTTTTTTCAAAATTTATTGTTAATAATTGATGATTAAACCAGTCAATTATCTGTGACATATCGGACTCTGCCTTTTCTTTCAGGTCATGCCAATTTTCATCCTCATACATTATCACAGTATCATCTGCGAAGCTGATTATATTTCCGGTAGTATTCAAGGTGAGTAAATTATTGAGGTATATTGAGAATAAAAGTGGCCCAAGGACAGTTCCTTGTGGCACACCAAATTGAACTATCTCTTCTGAACTCAGTTTATTTTCAATTTGTACAAATTGTTTCCTCTGGTATAGATAACTTTCTAGGAGATTATACGTTGTTCCTCGAACTCCAATGTCTTCCAAGGTTTCGAGTTGGTGTGTATGACTCACAGTATCGGAAGCCTTGGAGAGATCTAGAAATATACACAGACAAGGTTTTCCGTTATCTATCACCCTATAAATTTGGGATGTTAGGCTGATTATAGCATCTTGGGTAGATTTGCCTTCTCTGAACCCAAACTGTTTTTCTGATAGCAAATTGTTTTTCTTTATATAATCATTCAGTCTGCTCTTGAGAGCTTTTTCAAAAATTTTCGCGATATTGGATATTAGTGAAATGGGTCTATAGTTGTCAATCACACATTTTTTCCCTTTTCTATGAAGTGGTTTGATAACAGCTATTTCAAATATAGTGGGACAAATACCAGATTGCATTATTTTGTTAATAAGATATGTCATGGGTTTGGCGATTTCTCTTTGAATTTCTTTGAGGGTTTCAGATTTAATTTTATCAATTCCTGGTGCTTTCTTTGGTTTCAATGAATTCATAATCTGACATATCTCTATAGGTGAAAGAAACATTGAATGTGGCAGAGATTTTCTGGATATTGGCTCAGTAATCGGTTTTTCAATTGATGAGGCCAGCTTTTTTCCCACTTCCGCATAGTGTTTATTGAAGACATTTGCAATTTCCAGGTCATCAGTCAATACATCATTGTCTGTGATAATTTCTTTGATGGTTGTTTTTTTCTTTTTACATTCTATACTATTTGTTGTGTTCCAAAGGTGTTTCGAGCTTTTCTTGTTTTTTTCAATCTTTGATTTATAATAGTTTAACTTCGTAATTTCCATCACACGATTTAGACGATTGCGGTAATTCTTAAATTCTTCTCCGTAAGCTTCGGGGTTCTCCCGATATTTTTTATATAGTTGATTTTTTGTATTTATTGATTTCATTAGAGCTTTTGTGACCCAATATTTCCTTTTTTTATCCCCTTTTTTCCTTTTAATTCTTTTTGTATGTTTTCCTATCAGTTCACCTATAAGTTCAATGAAGAATGAAGTAGCTACATTTATATCTACCATCTCGTAAAATGCATGCCAATCATATTTGCATAATTCTCTCCTCTAGTTCTTGTAATCAGTGTATTCAATATATGATTCTGTTAAAGTTTGAAGAGGTTCTGATTCAATCGGCATTTTTATGATTTGAGTATAGTGATCTGTGATATGTGAGCGTACAATTATTGGCTTACATTTTTCTTTGAATTCAGGGGTTTTACATTTCAAAAAAATATGATCAATACATGAAGCAGACTCACCCTGTACTCTAGTATCTTTGTTTATCATCGATTTAAAATTATTTTTCAGGGAGAAATTTTCTTTTTCCAAGTCGTGAATTCTGGTTTTGAGGTTTTCGATCGTCAGCAATAACCTAGTTTCACTTGCCTTGATTACATTTTTCAGTTCCTCTTTATTTTTTTGCATTTCCTCTATTATTTGTTTAACGGCAGCGTCATTCATAATTGTTCCAAATATATGTAGTGTATGGACGCCTTTAGTTAACAAGTATTGTTGTGGTGTATGTTTGTCTCCTTTGAAGAATTGGCTCGACGTGGAGCAAAAATAATATGGAATAGCACAAAAAGTGGTCACACTTTTTCTGGGAAGAGTTTATGAAAATGCCTTTGGAATGTTTAGACTTCCGCAGATAATTTCTCAGATTATTCCATAACAAAAGGTAGATATACTTGGATATTATAATCAGTCTACTCACAACAACTTCAGCAGTCTCTGGGTACTTTTTTCTTTCGAATCGGATACACAACTGCGATATTTTAACACTATTTGTTGAAGAGATACACGTACTACATGCTTCTAGATAGATGTGGGGAAGAATCATAATCTCCGATCACGTTAACTCTCAGATACCAATTTTGAAGCGAATCGGATCATAATCACAAAACTCGTTCGTCATTTTGGAGCCGCCATCTTGAATTTTTCAATTTTGACAAAAGAATCATAATCTCCGACCACGAAAACCCTCAGTTACCAATTTTGAAGCGAATCGGATCATAATCACAAAACTCGTTCGTCATTTTGGAGCCGCCATCTTGAATTTTTCAATTTTGACAAAAGAATCATAATCTCCGACCACGAAAACCCTCAGTTACCAATTTTGAAGCGAATCGGCCATAATCACAAAATTCGTCCGCCATATTAGAGCCGCCATTTCGTTTTTTTTTTTTCACACAAAAATTTCTCAATGCCTTTTCACCCGAATTATGTACGCCTGCCAAATTTCAAATCATTCGGACGTCTGGAATTGGGTGAAAATCAAGTCCAAAGGAGTCGGTTACAAACAAACATACAAGTGAAGCTAATAGAAAGCGTGTAAAAACACAGTCCTCGATGACGAAGGATATCCTATGGTTGCCGCTTAACCAGGGGTAGTAGGTCAAAATCGAATATTTCATTACCGATAACGGGTTGAAAAACATTTCCTTTACAACAATCAATTCCATTTTTTAGTTATCAATGACACTGGTACTTACCCTCTACAGCTTCCACTCCAAAACCAACCCAGAATATTAACAGAAACGCAAAAGGAAACATCGTCTGAAAAAAAATTACCATCGAATAGGAAGTATATAAAGTACAGCAATTCCACCACTGACGAAAGAAAAACAAATATAGTTGTTTCCCCACATTCTAGCTCAATATTTATATGACTAAACCAAAGAAAAAATCCAAAGATTTATCATCGAGATTACATATGGGTGCCATAAATTTGCGGGAATCACTATGACCAATTGTTATGGATATGATTTCTCTAGAAAAATATCAAACACGTTTACGACGGATTTGGAAAATAATCTTATCGTAATCCATTCCATCCTCTATAAAATCTATTTTTGGATATAAGTTTCTTTAGTGATTGGAAATATTTTCAAATATATTATCAAAGATGTTGGTTAAGGGGCGGTCAGAAAACTACCATACAGCGTAGCGATTGAGTTACAGGGTCTGATTTCTTCAATTAACCTTCGTAAAAACGAAACACAAAGATAAAATTGAAAAATCCAAAACTTTAGTTTTAATATATCAATGTTTTAAAAGCATTTGAAGATACAGCCTCGCGAAAGTATATGGAATATTCCTTCGAGGATAGATTGACATCATTTTTGGAAAAAACACGACGTCTACATGTAAAGCAATGTACTCGTTTCTCAGACGAATTTCCCAGTTTATCGATGCAGATGAATGCCCGGCTGCAATATTTTTGGACTTAAGTAGGGCATTTAATTGTGTGCTATGAGTATCAAATGGATTGAGTCATATCTGACGCACAGAACACAGTTTGTAAAACTATCAACCGACTCACAAACTGGAAAAATAGAAATGGGAGTCCCTCAAGGTTCCATTTTAGGACCGATTGTATTTCTTCTTTTCATCAATGATATCACTCAGTTGAACATCAGTGCCAAAATTATACTTTTTGCAGATGATACGATGCTCTTATGGCAAGGAGAAGATCTTGTAGAGTTACACAATAGAATATCAAATCAAATGCAGAAAGTGAAAGTTGGGTGTGAACCAAACCGCTTAAATTTGAAGAAAACAAATGTTGTGTCATTCAAGTGCGATATACCTAAGATGTCTAAGAACTCTGATGAATGAACTGATTCGATATTGTTTAGATTTCCGAGGAGACACCACCTGTTACTTCAACAAAGCTTCTATCTCTGTGGTTGATGGCGTCATCCAAAAATGTTTGCCTATATTCTCGCTTAACGTCAGAACTTAATTTCTGACATCTGCAGCATCTTATATGAAATTATTTTCAGTGTTTTGTCGGTATCTATGCGTTTTCCATCTCTTTGATTTGAAATCTTGCTTAGCTTATTCCTGAGTTTGTTCTTCAAAAAATCACTCGTTCATCAGGTCATTAGTGCGTGAGGAATTGTTTATTTTCAGGTAGTGTAGTGTGTATGGATACTTTTTGTAGAATGGGCCACATTTGTATTTTATGTGCACAGTATAAAGCCGCAGATTCGAATTTTCACCTGTATTCTGTACCAAAAGCAAGTTCAAATCTTGACGAATTGACTAGTAATGATATTTCCATAGTTCATCATATTGTATGCATCGAATTTCATATTTTCTGCAATTTAATGACAAATGCACTTCCAATTCTCCGTCTGTCAAAATGCAGTTAACCTCAAATTCAAATGGTACAAAATACGAACAACAACACGACAGTGCTTTCTTTGTGCAATGTTCGGGGGCTTCTAATTCTAGCTTTGCTATTGGTGAAGTTTGACAGATGTCTCTTTTCAACCAATAGCAAAGCTAGAATTAGAACCTAGGAACAATTCGCCTCAAAAAGAAATCTGAGGAAATAATTATACCCTGTTACTGAATTGAAACTAAAACGAAATTGGCGCCATCTGACACGCTAGTAATCTCCATTATCAAATAGGCCAAGTGTCGCCAAGTCGATCCCAAACTTCTACAGGTATAAGTGCAAGCACCAGGGTTTTTAGACATCTTAGATATACCAGTCATCAGACTTAATATTAATGACATTGATACAAAACTGTCAAAAATGTTTTTGTGGTAGCCAATTTGTCAATAAACTAAGATTTGAGGAACATATATTCCATCTGAATATGAAACTGGGTGTTATGTCATCAGGACAGTTTCGAAAGAATTAGGTACAAGTTTCGCAAGGTATGGGATTAGTTTCTGGGAAGTTTGCACCAAACAAATGCTGCAAAGTGTATTTGTTCTCCAAAAAAGGTCCATTCGGTATGTGTGCGGGGTGAAAATGAGAGACTCTTGCAGACCCCTTTTTATTAGGCATCGCATTCTCACTGTGACTTCACTTTTTATACATGAAACAGTTAGTTTGGTTCATAAAAATATCTCGTTTTTGGATACTACAGCAGAATCAAACTATAACACTCGACAGACTAACACAATAAGACTTCCCATACCAACTACTAACCTTGTAAAAGATTCATTGATATACAACGGAATAAAGATGTATGTATAACAAACTCCCTACAAACCGTAAAAACGTGCCTTCAATGAGCATATTCAGGAAAATATTAAAAGACCGTTTTATTGATAAATCCTATTATCATTTGGAAGAATTTTATAATGACATATTAACCTCTTAATGTTTTTGTATATTGTTTCCTTGATTCTAAAGATTTTTTAGTTAATTATTTTAAACTCTTGGTACACCTATAATTGCTGAGTCAACAAAAAGGTTTCTATAATAACATTTATTTATTATTTTAATGTGTTACTTCTGTATTTTATATATTTATAGGCGATTGTTAGTCTGACTCCTGATACTTTTCATATTTTTGTAGCTTAAGCTTTATTTCAATAACATGTGGAATGAATTATGTTCAAGGAAAATGTTTTGTCAATGAGAATTTATTTCCTCGGACAATAAACTTATGTGAACCATAAGAAATCAAAGTATATATTGGAGAGTTTAGGTATCAGGGGCATACCGCGGAACTGGATTTCATCTTTTCCGACGAATAGAAAAAAAAATTGTCTCTATGCAGTTTGAACATGGCTGTTCCTCAAGGTTCCATCTTGGGCCCAATTCTGTTCATCTTTTATGTTTACGACTTGGATTCGGTCATTGGCAATAGAGAATATACAACTTATGCAGACTACTTTTCGTTAGTTATATCTGCTACCGATACTGAAAGTTTGCAATCAAAATGCACAAATAATTCAAAAACTCTGTGGAACTATTTTTCAATATCCAAAAGACCCAAATAATGCGAATTCGCAATCGGCAGAAAAATATCGAAGACCTTGGAATTTCGATTGGTGATTTCTGGACAAACACCTATGCTGGAAATATCATTGTCACCTACTATCTTCTAAGTTGAATTCTCTGTCATTTCTTCTTATCAATTTACGATCGCTGTTAGAACTGGATCAAAGGATGAATGTGTATAACTTGAAAACTAACGGAACCCCCATACAAAATTTCACCCTCCATTTCACCCCTTTAGGAGTTGAATTTCTAAAATCACTGAAATACATATTTCTTCTATTTGCAAGGAAGGCTTCAAATATCAATTTTCATGACCTCAACTTGAAAACTAACGGAATTCCTATACAAACTTCAATCCCAATTGAAACCCCATTTCACCCCTTTAGGGATTGGTTTCCAACCGAAACTTAATTTGTATTTGTAACAAAGACCCCCAACTATCAATTTTATGATCCAACTTCAGAACTAACTATACAGACTTTCAATCCACATTTTACCCCTTTAGGGGTGAATTTAAAAAATCCTGAAACACATTTATCTTTATTTGTGAAATACTAATTTCGATTACTCTAATTTCTAAACCAACTGCACTTTCACCCCCCTTCTCACCCACCTTTTCACCCCTTTAGAGGATGGAATATCAAAAAAATATACTGTAAAAATTTTTGCTTCTAGGTCCAGCGTTTGATCTGGGCGTTGATCGTATATCAGTCAATCAGTGAGTCAGGACTATATATATACATATTACTCCAAACCTAGGTAGCTGCTATGAACCGTTGAGGAGATCCCTCGACTGTCTTCCGTCTCCATCATCAGATTAATTCCGGGCCTCCATTATGTTGTAGTGTCATCAGAACTACATATGTGTGCCAAGTTTCAACATAATCGGTTCACAGCTGTAAAATCAATAAATCATCCCCTATTTTCTACCTTTAGGATGTATTTTTTTTCAAATTCAAATGGGACCAACTTCCAGGCATACCCTATACAATAAAAAAAAAACATCTAAATCAGATAACCCAGTGCAAAGCTATGAGTGGTAGAATCGGTCAAGAAGTAAAAATTCAGTGGGTGAACCAACAACCATCCCCCATTTTTCTACCCTTAGGAGTGGAATGAAACTAACTTCGAGGTATACCATATCCATTGAAAAAAGAATCGTCAAAATCGGACTACTTTGTAAAAAGTTATGCGTGGTCATACATATAAATAATAGTTTAAAAAAACTAAAAAACACGCTTTTATAGAAAACAACTAAAAGAATGGAAAATAAGAAAAAATTTATTTTATTTGAAAAAAGAGTGGGGTGCATGGTATCGCCTCGGTGTGTAATGTACTATATAATTATTGATACCATGCACCCCACGCTTTTTTTTTAAATAAAATATATATTTTTCTTATTTTCTATTCTTCTAGTCTGGTTTTCTATAAAAGCGTGTTTTTTAGTTTTTTTAAACTATTATTTATTTCCTAATTTTAGTGTGGTTTATTTATAAAAGCGTGTTTTTTTAGTTTTTTTTAAACTATTATTTTTATTATTTTTTGCAAATTAAAAAATGGTATAATTTTATCAAATTAGGTAATCATAATCTCCGACCCCAAAAACACTCACATACCAATTTTGAATAGAATCAGACCATAATCACATAACTCGGCCGCCATTTTAAAGCCGCCATCTTGAATTTTCCAATTTTGACAAAAGAATCATAATCTCCGACCACGAAAACCCTCAGATACCAAATTTGAAGCGAATCGGACCATAATCACAAAACTCGTCCGCCATTTGAAGCCGCCATCTTGAAATTTTCCAATTTTCACAAGAGAATCATAATATTCAACCCCAAAAACCCCACATACCAATTTTGAATAGAATCAGACCATAATCACGAAACTCGTCCACCATTTTGGAGCCGCCATTTCAAATTTTTCAATTTTGACAAAAGAATCATAATCTCCGACCGCAAAAACCCTCGGATACCAATTTTGAAGCGAATCGGACCATAATCACAAAACTCGTACGCCATATTGGAGCCGCCATTTTCTTTTTTCTTCACACAAAAATTTCTTTATGCATTGTCACCGGAATTATGTACACCTGCCAAATTTCAAATCATTCGGACGTCTGGAAGTGGGTCAGAATCGCGCCCAAAGAAGTCGGTTACAAACAAACAAACATACAAGTGAAGCTAATATAAAAAAAAAATATATAGGTGTCGACTAGAAAACCTCCTCCTTTTTTTTCGTCGGCTAAAAATAATGTCAAGTGCTCCTGATCATGTTGGTCTTAAACTTTTCAATAATCCTTTCAATCAGACAACTAAAGCATATACCTGTAATGTCCTCTTTCAAATATGATTTAAAATGTTTTTTACTTGAGAAATATTTGAATGATTTTATAGAAGAATTTTGGGTAATATTTTTCTATTTGTTTATTTCATTTATTATATATGTCAATTTTCGTACGTATTTTTATATATTTTATATTTTTATATATTTATTTCCAGAAATGAATGAGGAAGAAATGTTAATAATATAAATATGGATCTAATAACTTGGTGGAATTCAATGCAAACAAAACACAAGCATGTCTTTTCTCTAGAAAAGCCGATCTCACTGTGCCTAACATAACTTTGTCAGGAGTAACCATACCACTGAAGTCATCCATATCGATGCTTGGTATTACTATCAGCAATAAACTTTCCTGGGAAAATCACGTGAGGTCCATTGCCAAAAGTGCATCCCAAAAACTTGGTTTTCTGTTTCGTGCCAAGAGCTTTTTCACCCCCAGTCAGCTGCTTATGATCTATAAGGCACAGATCCGACCTGTCCTGGAATACTGTTCCCATATTTGGAGTGCGGCACCTAAACATATCCTGAGGCTATTGGATTCTGTCCAAAAAAGGGCAATTCGTCTCGTCGGTGATGCCTCGCTTACAAACTCGCTCACTTGTCTGGAACACCGTAGAAAAGTTGGCGATTTGTCTCTATTTTATAGATATTTTCATGGGCGATGCTCTTCTGAAATATCAACAATCGTTCCTGCTTTGGCAGTCTCTTCGAGATTAACCCGTCAAGTTCAGTCATCACACCCCTTCGTGGTCACTTTGGAGACCTGCAGAACATCACTTTCCAAAGACTCGTTCATCCAACGAACAGCGAGGCTTTGGAACTCATTGCCTAGGGAGGTGTTCCCCGAGGCATACAACCTTCAGAAATTTAAGAAGAACACCAACTCCTACCTTCTTTCCCTAGGTTCCCACGATGTTCTCTGAACATTACAGGATATCCCTTTTCGTGGGAACCAGAACATAAAAAAAAAATCCAAAACATGTAAACCATATCGAAAAATGGAAATAAAGATCGATTAATTGATTTCAATATCAATGATAAGAGAAATTACGTCTCAAATTATTGGTTAAATATCACTGAATATTTCGGATTGAAATCCAAAATGACTACCAAGATGAGTCCTACATCTTCGAGTTGCATAGATATTTTTATGACAAATTTAAATGATAGTGAGTGTTACTAGGCCAATCAATAGAGATTGTCTGCTCTATTGATTCTGTGACAAAAATACTACCCGAAAACCGACTGTGCCATCATACGAAAGACGGTTCGTACTTATATCCTGTTATGTTTCCTAGTCTCAACTGTCATTGCTTGATTTGTTATAAACATTCAAAAGCATTTTTTTTCGTTTTTGACTTGTAACTTGAAAACCAATGAAACAATCTCAATACTCTCAATGGACGAACTGTAGGGAATTGAATTGCAAAAAAAATCATCCTTAACGCGACCCGATCAGATCCTCAGTTACGGAGAAAAAGTGAAAAAACCGGAAAAAAACAGCGTTTATAAAAAAAATCATAACTCCGCCACTTTTCAAGTTGTAGTTCCACGACATAGTAGTGATTAATATGTACTTCATGTGTGACAAACTCAGGCACTGTCGCATTATTAGTTTGGGCATAATTGCAATCTGAATTTTTCAATGCACTTTATTGCAGCAGGCCTGGATGCGTCATAGGTGGTCCGATTCCAATTTTTCAAAACGTATATTCTCATTTTGCGTTAAAATGCTGCAAAATAGGTGAAAAATACTTGCAAACATGACGAGTACGTGACAGCGGCTGAGTAGTGGGGGTAGAACAGCAGTCGCGGGAAAGCGTATGTATATTAATACAAGCGTGCTGCGGCCGTTATGAATCTGCTGCTCTACCCCTCTCTTGAGCCGCTTTCATGTTTGCAAGTATTTCTCACCTATTTCGCAGCAGTTTAACGCGAAATGCAAATAGTCATTTTGTAGTACTATACTTCAACTCTCAAAATATTCCAGAACTATTGAAATCGGACCACCTATGACGCATCCAGGTCTGCTGCAATAAAGTGCATTAAAAAAAAAATTCAATTATGCCAAAACTAATAATCAACAGTGCCGAGTTTTCACAATAAAGTCATATAAAATCAATACTATGTCTGTGAAAACTATGCTTCAAAACTTAAAAAATGACGGTGTTATGAATTAAAAAAAAAACTCAGATTTTTTCTGGTTTTTTTCGGTATTTCTCCGTTACCAATAATCCGATCAAGTCGTACCTGGGCTGATTTTCTTGGCATTTTGATTCTCTACAATTCGTTCATCAAAAGTATCGAGATTGCTCCATTAGTTTTCAAGTTACAAATCAAAAACGATTTAAAAAAAATGCTTTTAAATGTTTATTACAAATTAAGCAATGACAGTTGGGAGTAGGAAACATAACAGGATATAACTACGTACCGTCTTCCGTATGATGGCACAGTCGGTTCCCTGGTAGTATTTTTGTCACGAAAAAATTTCTATTGATTGGTCTATATACTGGAAGCTAAGATCCTTGTGGACAATTTATACAATTTTTTTCAGATGGCGCCCATTTCTTGGCACCATTCGAAAGAAAATTGAATTTTAGGGTGAGTTAATCGAACATTTCCTATTCCCTTATCTTGCCAAAAGATTATTTGCCTTTCCAAGTGATGTATGGAAACAATAGACAATTGTAATAATTTAATCAGAAATATGGAATCCTATTTAATTACACAAGACAAATTATTATAAACGAACACGAACATTGTTGAGTGAACTCAACGTAAATATTCAATATGACCATCATTTTCGTTCAAATATTCTATTATTCTACTTCCAATAGATTGCGTAGCACTTTTGATTTCGTTGGGATCGAGACTGTGAAAAGTCTGTACCTAAGTCTCAAATCATCTATATTGTGAACTGGTGAAGGATAGACCAAATCTTTTACCTTATCCAAAATATAAAAGTATAAAGGGGTCAGATCTGGAGATCTTGCAAGCCACAGAAAAGGTCCTTGATTCCCCCACCAACGGTCATTGAACAATTGTCCATTTGGTATCCACAATTCTGTATTGTGCGGTGGTGTCGATCACGAGCGTAACATGATAATAGGCTGTACGTCCCAGTACCACTGTTATCAAAATTCATGGTACGCAGCATCACATCGGTTGCACGTGTTTCCCTTTCAATGAACTGCGTGTAAGAGCTGCAGTGGTAATGGACTCTCGGCTATGATGCGGATTATTCCGGATTCGATCCCTGTCGGTGACAAAACTTTTTTTTTAGGTTTATCGTTTTTTAGGTTGTTTTTTGTGTTAAAGTTAGTTGAAAAAAAGAGAGTTGAGATTTGGGTTTGGCTCCGGGTTGGGTTGGGCCTGATGTTTCAAGAAAAACAAGTTGTAAGAAAAAAAACTTTTGTTTCAAAGTGATTCAAAAAGTGAATAAGCTGTTATTGTAGTGCATTTGGCAAGCATGGTACTGGGACGTGCAGCCTCTCGTCTCATCATAGTCCATTTAATCAACAATAAAAATAATTAAAACAAAATTTTTAAGACAAGCTTTAATACAAATGCACTAACACGAAAAACATAATTTCTTTAATTATTTTTTTATAAGACTGGCCTATATACAGGGTGTTATGAACTAGCACACCACACCTGTAATACCAGACATTATTCGTTAGATTGGAAAAAACAGTATTGAGAGCATCGACTATCTGAATATAGTCGAACCGGAATATGATATATGGAGCGGTCGACAAATACCAATTTCCTTTCTTTCAATACCGGAACGTGAGTTGTTTATCCAGGAAATACTACCGTTCAGAAGGATTCGGACAAAACTTTGATTAAACAAAATAATAATGCACTCATAAAATGTTAAGAATGTACATATATATTTAATAAAATGTTTCACAATTATTTTCTGCAACACTTCGTACAATAAAAAGAGTGTAGCTTATTTGCAGTTAATTTTTACAATTGGCTACAAAAACGAAATAGACTTACTGAACAAAATCTAGTCATCAATTGCCACAAACGGCTAGAAATAATTCTCTTTTGAGATCTTTGTAATCTTGAAAACTATGGAGATACTTTACAGACAAATACACATTTCAATAGGTTGGGTTTGCCATAAACATAAATACAGAAAAACAAACATTAGACTCACCCTGTTTAACACTCATTCACTGGAGTAGTTTTAAACGACAATTAGTTTTGATTTTATTATTATTTCGATTTCTACCGCGTCAATTGGTTATTTTATTTTATTCGCACGATATATTAGTATCGCGTAATATGGCTATGGTTTTTCTAAGAGATCACGAATTATGGAGTTGCGGTTTTCCCTGGATTTATCTCGATTCGGGAAGCGTTGACAAAACTAGGCAATTTTTGGAGCTTCAATACTTGATTTGAATTTAGTTTGCAGTTGCTTAGTTTGATGTTTTCTGAAGTTCACTACACTGATTGGAAACTCTCATCATTATTGTACGATACTGGGATTCGACTGACTTTTTAACCTCACTTTTGAGAGTGACATATTCTTCAGTTCACTGTTGAACCCCGACTGATTTTTGATATCAAACTCGCGCTTTTATAAGATCTTCAGACTGTAGTCAGTAGGCGTGGTTTATTTAATGACATTGTTTTTGTTTGCCGTTAATTGGTTTTTCGAGTCGATATGAATTATGCTCGTAAAAAATATAATGGTTCTGTTTTGCTGATGCACTCATGAATAAATCTCGGGTTCTTATCTATGATATTATTGCGTTGAATTTTCAATGAATGCCATATATTTATGATGGTCTAGCTGATTTCCGCCGATATAATGACCAAAAGGGTTTTTATGAGGTCTCGGATTGTCGACCTTCTTAGAATTTACGAGTTTGTTTACTATTCGGTTGTTATTGAAACTGATTCGGTTATCTGGCTGTGAATGTAACAAGTGGCAATCAATAATCTTTGTTTACCCTCCTAGATGAGTTATTTATGAATCCGGTGTACAAGGGTTACTTCTTGATAATTATTTTTAAGTGCATTTTAATTGTCTTCCACTAACAACGTATGGTTTAACGAGCGTATGCTTATCAGCTCTTTCATGCGGAGGAAATTCTATTATTTTTTCATCTCTCCTAGTGAATTGGTTTTTCTCGCTATTGAGTTCATAGTAAATAATATTGTGTAGCCCCTTCAGAAATGCGGATTTTTCTGTAATCATAGATCATGACAATTTGATCAAGGTTATTCTAAGAGTAGTAGATTCAAAATCACAAAGAATAACCTAGGTCAATATATTTTAATAATATTAAAAATATTTTTTCGTTTTTAGTGCATTTGTATAGAAGTTTGTCTTAATTTTTTTTATCATTTTTATTCAATTCCTTCTAGTCATTCAAGAAGTCCGTCATCTTATTGAATTCTGTAAAAAATTTGATAATCTCCGACTCAAAAAAAACCCACATACCCATTTTGAATGGAATCGCGCCATAATAACAAAACTCGTTCGTCACCCTGAAGTCGCTATCTCGAATTTATAGATTTTGACGAAAAATTCATAATCTCCGAACCAAAACCCCACATACCATTTTGAATGAAATATGCCATAATCAGAAAACTTGTCCTCCCTTTTGGGGCCGCCATATTGAATTTATAAATTTTGACAAAAAATTCATAATCTCCGACTCCAAAAGCCCCCACATACCAGTTTCGAATGGAATCGGACCTTAATCACAAAACTCGTCCGCCATCTTGGAACCCCCTCTCAAATTCATAAATTTTGAAAAAAATTCATAATCTACAACCATGAAAACCCCTGAATAACAGTTTTGAATCGAATTGGACCATAATCACAAAACTCGTCCTCCATCTTAGGGCCGCCATCTTGAATATACGAATTTTGACAAAAATTTCATAATCTCCGACCCCGAAAACCTCCACATACCAATTTTGAATCGAATCGGACCATAATCACAAAACTCGTCCGCCATCTTGGAGCCGCCATCTCGAATTTATGAATTTTGACAAAAAATCATAATCTCCGACCCCGAAAACCCCACATACCAATTTTGAATCGAAACCTAATGACCAAAACTCGACCTCCATCTTGGGCCGCCATTTCGAATATAGAGTTTTGACAAAAAAATCATAATCTCCGACCCCGAAAACCCCCACATACCAATTTTGAATCGAATCGGACCATAATCACAAAACTCGTCCGCCATATTGGAGCCGCCATTTTGTTTTTTTCTAGACAAAATTCCATAATGCATTGCCATCGGAATTATGAACACTTGCCAAATTTCCCGTTATTCGGACAACTAGAAGTGGGTAAAAAATCACTTGCAAGATTTGAACCAAACATACATACAAATGTGAAGTTAAACAAAAGCTTGTGAAATGCGACCCTTTGTCCAACACCAATGAAATATTTATTTTCCAGTATCATTGGCCAATATCTCAGAAACTATTGGTTATTGGACTTAAGGGCAATTGTAACTTTTAATCGGGGAGACTTGAATTTTTTTTAAAATTCAGGCAATTCACTTTTTTTATAACGTTTGAGCAGGATCCTTGGTAGATGATGCATTTTTAATTGTGGTTCTATGGAGATATAATTTGAAAAAAAGCAGTTATAGGATCCAAACCTATTCTTTTTGTACAATATTTTTGTTTCCGACAAATATATAATAATCTATCAACAACCTATAACCTGCAGCCATCTAGCGGAGAGTAGTCAAAATGAAGTAGTCTTCATTTTGCGATTCCTTTTCCTGATTGATGCATTTCATATTCGAACCATTGTCTAAACAATGTTCGAACCATTCGAACCGTCCATCACCACCAGACAGCGGCATGAAGCCTCACCATCTAGTTACTGAGAAGTACAAAACATGGATGTCGCCACAACACATTCCCAGCTATCCTGTTAATGCCAAATCCGCTGAATCAACATGGAGATCATAAGGAATTTTGGGTTTTCATGAAAATCTTTGGAAAAAGTTGTTGAGGATTCAGCGATCTGGAAAAGTGGTAATGAATGAAAACCTGAGAAAAAAAACAAAAACTACGCAAAACACACATCTATTTTGTAATGGGTGTTCCCTCTGTTCAGGGTGTTTTTTTGCACATATCTTCAAAGGGTAGGTAGTGTATCCTTTTAAGGAGTGACAGAGCTAATATACATTGTATCAAAGCTACTGGCCTCTGCAACCCTTTTTAACCGCCGAAACCAAAAAGGAGGAGGTTCTCTAGTCGACCCGTATATTTTTTTTTCCATCATTTTTTTATGTATGATCGCGCATAACTTTTTACTGATACGTCTGATTCCGATAATTCTTCTTTCAGTGGATAGGGTGTACTTCGAATTTGGTCCCATTGGAATTTAAAAGATGAAATCCACCCCTAAGGGTAGCAAAATGAAGGATATTGATCACTTACCCTCTGAATTCTGGTCCGTTAACCGATTCTATCAGGCATAACTTTGTACTGGGTTCTTCGATTTGGATGATTCTTCTTTTAATAGATAGGGTATACCTTATATTTGGATTACGGAAGTAATTAGCCACCCTTACGGGTAGGAAAACAGGGGATTATTGATTTTTCACTAGTGAACATTGGCACACACATACGTAGTTGACAATGACAGATCGCTACATTATTCTTGTTCCACATCCGTTAAAATCAGAATATTCTTTGAGAGGATGGAATGATATACAAAGTAATGAAATAAACTAACCAGAACAACGAAAATAATTTATATTACAACAAATAGTAAAAGTAGATAATCATTATTTAACTGGTAATAGTTGAAGTAAGGTGGGTAAGTACTTATTTTGGAAGTAATCAAAAAACAAGTTGGTAGTAATTGGTAGATTTTAGCCACAAAAAATTGAAAAATAAAAACTTTTTAACAAAAAATTAAACCGACGAAATACGGAACTGAAAAGTAAAAAATAAAATAAACCTTCTTAGTCTCAGTAACTAAGCTCCTGAACTAATGTAAGTAACTAATTTTGAGTCGGCGCCAAACGAACAATCAACGAAGATCATTAAATTACTTCAAAAAAATTACGATGTCACCGCGCAACTCGATGCCATCATTTTACGCATTACCTAATTCATTTGCTTGTTTGTTTTTTTTTTTTTTTTTTTTTTTTTTTATGTTTTGGTTCCCACGAAAAGGGATATCCTGTAATGTTCAGAGAACATCGTGGGAACCAAGGGAAATAAGGTAGGAGTTGGTGTTCTTCTTAAATTTCTGGAGGTTGTATGCCTCGGGGAACACCTCCCTAGGCAATGAGTTCCAAAGCCTCGCAGTTCGTTGGATGAATGAGTCTTTGGAAAGTGATGTTCTGCAGGTCTCCAAAGTGACCACGAAGGGGTGTGAAGACTGAACTTGACGTGTTAATCTCGAAGAGACTGCCAAAGGAGGAATGATTGTTGATATTTCAGAAGAGCATCGCCCATGAAAATATCTATAAAATAGAGACAAATCGCCGACTTTTCTACGGTGTTCCAGACAAGTGAGCGAGTTTGTAAGCGAGGCATCACCGACGAGACGAATTGCCCTTTTTTGGACAGAATCCAATAGCTTCAGGATATGTTTAGGTGCCGCACTCCAAATATGGAAACAGTATTCCAGGACAGGTCGGATCTGTGCCTTATAGATCATAAGCAGCTGACTGGAGGTGAAATAGCTCTTGGCACGAAACAAAAAACCAAGTTTTTGGGATGCACTTTTGGCAATGGACCTCACGTGATTTTCCCAGGAAAGGTTATTGCTGATAGTAATACCAAGCATCGATATGGATGACTTCAGTGGTATGGTTACTCCTGACAAAGTTATGTTAGGCACAGTGAGATCGGCTTTTCTAGAGAAAAGACATGCTTGTGTTTTGTTTGCATTGAATTCTACCAAGTTATTGGATCCCCATTCGAGAATTGTTGCTAAGTCCATATTTATATTGTTAACATTTCTTCCTCGTTCATTTCTGGTTTCACGAGCTGATATAGGGGCCCTGGAAGAGAAAGCGGTATGGAGGGTACTATCATCGGCAAAGCTGTGTACGGGACATGAAGTTGCTTTCAACACGTCGTTGATGTGAAGTAAAAATAGTGTTGGTGCTAGAATGGATCCTTGCGGAACACCAGCATTTATGAGTAGAGTGTCAGATGAAACTCCATCGACCACTACATGGAGAGACCTGTTTGAGAGAAAACTAGCAAGCAGAGAACACAGCTGAGGGGGCAAGCCATAAGATGGAAGCTTGGCGAGGAGTCCCTGGTGCCAAACTCGATCGAACGCCTTGGAGATATCTAATGCCACAGCTAAAGTTTCTCCATACTTTTCAATAGATAGCTGCCATATATGTGAGACGTATGCGAGCAGGTCACCAGTTGATCTCTGATGGCGGAAGCCATATTGCCTATCATTGATAATTCCTGAGTCTTCCAGATATTTCATGAGCTCGATGTTGATGGCTTTTTCCATGACCTTCGAAATAATAGATAGCAGTGCGATAGGTCTGTAGTTGCTAGGTAGGGTCTTTTTGCCCTTTTTAGGGACTGGCTGTACTCTTGCAATTTTCCAATTGGACGGAAATACTCCCAAATTGTAAGAGTGGTTGAACAACTTGCAAAGAACAGGTGTTAGTTCGGGGGCACATTTCTTGAGAACAATCGGCGGGATTGGCGCCGACTCAAAATTAGTTACTTAGCTTAGTTACTGAGACTATGAAGGTTTATTTTATTTTTTACTTTTCAGCTCCGTATTTCGTCGGTTTAATTTCTGTTAAAAAGTTTCTTCAAATGCAATAGTAGATCAAACTCTTCCAACAACTCAAACACTAAGGATGATGAAAATAACGATAATAATTATTCACATATTTTTTTCAATATGCCACGTTTTTGAAACGAACTAAAAAGTATGAAATAATTTCCTCTATAGTCCGTAAAATAAAGGCATGGAGTAATAAACCGCTCAGATACATCGATTCCATAGACGTACCCTAATTTCTCGGAAGTTTCAGGTATTAAATCCAGGTAGGTATAAGTACGAACTGCTAGGAAAAATCCATAATCTTTCAAAGAACAGCCCTTTTTATAACTGTATAGGTACTGATTACCCAAGGGTAAGAATTGGTTACAAGCTAGAATTGTAATCAGTAGCAGGCACTCGGTATCGCTGGTAGTGCTTTCTGGAAATTATTTGTGTGTGCTTCTGTGTTTAGCTTGTGTATATAAAATAAGATTCAAGTATTATGGATGCTGAACAAGCACCATCAAAACGGCCAAAATTGAGTATATTATCTTTTAATGAAAAAACATTAATTTTAAACTGTTTAATTTCGTTACAAAATCAGAACAAAAGAGCCAGTGTAGATGAGACTGTTGTGCATAGCGAAGTCGACCATCTATAAATTAATAAGAGAAAAGAAAAGTGGAGCTCTTCAAACACCAATAACAGCTAAGGGATCACGATAGATGAATCGTTAAAGCAGAGGTTAAGGCGTAAAGTCCATGCGTTTTACCTAAAGAGTGAAATTCCCATACAGACAGGATACAATTATGTCTTCAGTTCTTCAGTCTTCAGTCTTCAGTATGAATTTTTATTATGGTAATGGTAAAATTATTTTATTATGGTTATGGTAAAATTATGTGTAGGATCAATAGCAAGCTTATTATGTTATATAATGAACAACTCACTCCAATGCTGTATGGGGTCGGCTTTAGAATAGCCCCAGGGTAAATCCTGCCTGTCGTAAGAGGCGACTAAAAGGATAACCGTAGGTGGAAGATGGTCTCATCGCCCGGTGAAATACCACCATATCGACTTTGTGTGCTGTGAAATGGATCATTCCATGTTTCAGTGTTCGGTCGATACTTCCGGTCTCCCCTTTCCTTTTCCCCAATTCCTCCTTTATTTTCAGCTAATAGTAATAATGATGAAGTCTCCTAGATAAAACACTCCGGAAGTAAAATACCTCTCCATTCGGATTTCCGGGCGAGAGGTACTCGAGGGACTCAACATTAAAGATTAATTTTGCAACATCCGTGGACTCAACAAGAACATCAATGACGTCCACCATCACCTACAGACGAAAAAACCGGATATTCTGGCTCTAACAGAAACACAAGTAAACTCGTCCACCAACAAGGTCCATATGCTTTGTCCTGGTTACGAACTCCATTCTCGATTCAGGTTCAAAGGTGGAGTCTGCCTTTACGCTAAGGCTAACCTTTCATGCCAGCGTGAAGAGAGTTTGGAACCGAAAGACTTTGATGTGATGTGGTTTAAGCTATCTGATACCAAAGTGACTAAGTTCCTCTGCTGCCTTTACCTATCACCTAATGAACCTTCATATAACAACCTCTTTGAGTTTTATCACTCAAACTGGACTACATTCAGGAAAACCATCCAACAGCTGAAACCATAATCATGGGGGACTTTAATGTACATAATGCTGCCTGGCTCAAATTCTCTAACAAAACAGATGATGCAGATCGTCAAGCTGAGGCCTTCGCCATCACTCATGGTCTAGAACAACTGGTCGAGCTACCAACCCGCATCCCTGATGTCAACAACCAGTCTGCCAATACACTAGATCTTTTCCTCACCACCAATCCTGACCCGTATAGAATAGAAGTTTGTGCCCCACTTGGAAACTCTGATCACACCCTCATCTCCACAACATGCTCTTTCCATTTACCATCGAGCAGCACAATACCACCCCGTCTCATGTGGCATTACAATTCGGCCGACTGGGAAGGTCTTCGTATGTTTTTCTCAGCGTTTCCATGGAAGAGAGTTTGTTTCTCTTCAGTAGATCCAACACGATGTGCTGAGACAATTTCTGAAATCATCATGTTGGGGATGCAAACTTACATACCGAATACCGAAAGAAGAACATCATCCGATAAGACCTGGTTTAACAGAAACTGCTCTAGAGCTGTGGCTTCCAAACAGGCAGCATACCATCGATGGCAAAAATCCGGGACCTGAGACCAGAGCAGCATACGTTGAGGCTAGAGGCATATGCAAAGAGACAATAGAATGTTCAAAGATGCTCATAATGCCAAAATAAGATCAAAACTTGTTGAATGTCCCAACGGATCCCGTTCATTTTGGTCTTTCTCAAAGCTGTGGGAAGAAACTTCACTTCCAGCTCATTTCCTCCCTAACCAAAGAAGATGGAACACTAGCAACGACTGCCCAGGAAAAGCCAATATCTTTGCGCACCTATTTGCTGGAAATTCCACTCTGGATTCATCGGGAAAACAACCCCGAACATTACACCTATTGACAGTCACATGCCGAGATCACCTTTCGCCAACGTACTATCAGAAAGATTTTACTGGGTCTCAACACCAACAAAGCCTGTGGATCTGACGGAATCCCGCCGATTGTTCTCAAGAAATGTGCCCCGAACTAACACCTGTTTTTTTGCAAGTTGTTCAACCACTCTTACAATTTGGGAGTATTTCCGTCCAATTGGAAAATTGCAAGAGTACAGCCAGTCCCTAAAAAAGGCAAAAAGGCCCTACCTAGCAACTACAGACCTATCGCACTGTTATCTATTATTTCAAAGGTCATGGAAAAAGCCATCAACATCGAGCTCATGAAATATCTGGAAGACTCAGGAATTGTCAACGATAGGCAATATGGCTTCCGCCATCAGAGATCAACTGGTGACCTGCTCGCTTACGTCTCACATATATGGCAGCTATCTATTGAAAAGTATGGAGAAACTTTAGCTGTGGCATTAGATATCTCCAAGGCGTTCGATCGAGTTTGGCACCAGGGACTCCTCGCCAAGCTACCGTCTTATGGCTTGCCCCCTCAGCTGTGTTCTCTGCTTGCTAGTTTTCTCTCAAACAGGTCTCTCCATGTAGTGGTCGATGGAGTTTCATCTGACACTCTACTCATAAATGCTGGTGTTCCGCAAGGATCCATTCTCGCACCAACACTATTTCTACTTCACATCAACGACCTGTTGAAAGCAACTTCATGTCCACTACACAGCTTTGCCGATGATAGTACCCTCCATACCGCTTTCTCTTCCAGGGCCCCTATATCAGCCCGTGAAACCAGAAATGAACGAGGAAGAAATGTTAATAATATAAATATGGACTTAGCAACAATTCTCGAATGGGGATCTAATAACTTGGTAGAATTCAATGCAAACAAAACACAAGCATGTCTTTTCTCTAGAAAAGCCGATCTCACTGTGCCTAACATAACTTTGTCAGGAGTAACCATACCACTGAAGCCATCCATATCGATGCTTGGTATTACTATCAGCAATAACCTTTCCTGGGAAAATCACGTGAGGTCCATTGCCAAAAGTGCATCCCAAAAACTTGGGTTTCTGTTTCGTGCCAAGAGCTATTTCACCCCCAGTCAACTGCTTATGATCTATAAGGCACAGATCCGACCTGTCCTGGAATACTGTTCCCATATTTGGAGTGCGGCACCTAAACATATCCTGAGGCTATTGGATTCTGTCCAAAAAAGGGCAATTCGTCTCGTCGGTGATGCCTCGCTTACAAACTCGCTCACTTGTCTGGAACACCGTAGAAAAGTTGGCGATTTGTCTCTATTTATAGATATTTTCATGGGCGATGCTCTTCTGAAATATCAACAATCGTTCCTGCTTTGGCAGTCTCTTCGAGATTAACCCGTCAAGTTCAGTCATCACACCCCTTCGTGGTCACTTTGGAGACCTGCAGAACATCACTTTCCAAAGACTCGTTCATCCAACGAACAGCGAGGCTTTGGAACTCATTTCTGAGAGGTGTTCCCGAGGCATACAACCTTCAGAAATTTAAGAAGAACACCAACTCCTACCTTCTTTCCCTAGGTTCCCACGATGTTCTCTGAACATTACAGGATATCCTTTTCGTGGGAACCAAAACATAAAAAAAAAAAAAAAAAAAAAGCTGATCCGGATTACCCAACTTTCTCCAAAATGACATTTGTAAAAATTTTAAAACAAATCGACTTCAACTATACCAAACATAAGAGACAATCTGTACTGTACTGTACCAGATATTGCGATTTGGAGAAGAGACTATTTACGCAATATTAAGCCCGAAACGAAGATCGACGCAAGGATTGTCAACGGGTTTGAATCCACCATCAAGCAAGGGTAAAAGATTAATAATCGTTCATATAGGTGACTATCACGAAGATATGAATGGTGACTGATCCACTAAAAGAAGAACTTTATAGTATCGCTCAAATCCACAATAGTCTAGTTAACAAGTGCTTTTTGGACCAACTTTTTTCAGCAGTCTCCGAAAATAATGGTCGAGGTGTCATTCGATTCGGAATGGCATCTTGATGATTTTTGAAAAAAATGAAGTTCGGCTTGCAAAAATTGTAAAAGTTATTAAGAATTAACTAAAAAAAAAGGAGGCTTTGGTTTTTTGCAAATATCTCAAAAACTAATAAAGATTTTTCAAATCTGAAAAAATATACGAAAAGAGGAGGAAATTTCCCAGAATTGTAGGATCAAAATTTATAATTTTCCCAGAGGGATGAAAATACGGCCGAAAACGGGTACTCTGGCTTGGGCAAGCCGCGCCCACTTTGGACACATTAACAATAAAAATTATTTAAGCATACTAAATATAAAAATGAAAAATTGAAAAAATTCAGACACTAACTGAACAGATGCATGAACAATAATCCGTTCGAAAAAAGTTTTTATCACAATTTTTCAATTAGTTATTCAATAGTTAATTAATAATTTTTTTCTGCTTGAACATGAACATTGCAAGTGTGATAATTGTTAAACTATAAATTTAAGATTTTTTTCCTCTCTTGGAGCAATTCTTGAAAGGCTTCTGAATAAAATGATTTTTTTTTATATCAAAAAGGAAAACATAATGATTTTCAAAGAAAAAATGGTTCCTTAATATTAATTAGAAGTTGGAAAAAATAATTGTCAATTAACAAATGCGTTTTTAAGCAATAAAATTTATTTTTTATGGAACATTTTTTTTTTAATCATTATTTGTATCAAAGATTGAAATTCCATAAAAAAAAACAATTATTTCATAAACAACGCATTTGTTTATAACAATTTTTTAAACAATTGGAGATAAAAAAAATTTAAAATTATTTCTATGCAGTTTCTGATAACATAAAAACGGATCGTTAATAATATTTGGAAAAAAATTTTTTTAAAAGGAAATTTTAAAAAAAACTGAAAAATAAAAAAAAAATTTCCCAACGGGGTTCTATTCGAAACCTTTCAAGAATTGCTCCAAGAGAGGAAAACAATCTTAAATTTATAGTTTAACAATTATCACACTTGCAATGTTCATGTTCAAGCAGAAAAAAAATATTAATTAACTATTGAATAACTAATTGAAAAATTGTGATAAAATTTTTTTTCAAGCGAATTATTGTTCAGTTAGTGCCTGAATTTTTCAATTTTTTATTTTCATATTTAGTATGCTTAAATAATTTTTATTGTTAAAGTGTCCAAAGTGGGCGCGGCTTGCCCAAGCCAGAGTACCCGTTTTCGGCCGTATTTTCATCCCTCTGGGAAAATTATAAATATCAATCCTACAATTCTGGGAATCAAAATTTTTCTTAGGAAATTTCCTCTTCTTTTCGTATCTTTTTTCAGATTTGAAAAATCTTTATTAGTTTTTGAGATATTTGCAAAAAACTAAAGCCCCCCTTTTTTTTAGTTAATTGTTAATAACTTTCACAATTTTTGCAAGCGGAACTTCATTTTTTTCAAAAATCATCTAGATGTCATTTGGAATCGAATGACACCTCGATCATAATTTTCGGAGACTGCTGAAAAAAGTCGGTCCAAAAAGCACTTGTTAACTAGACTACAAAAACAAGTATAAAAAGTACATCGTTGACGAACTAGCCGCTTCACGTGGAATATCAGTACTTCGACTTCTCCCGTATCACTGCGAGCTGAATCCCATAGTACTAATATGGGCTCAAGTGAAAAATAATGTTGCCCGGAAAAATACGACCTTTGAAATAAGCTGCTGCATTGCAGCCGCTTCAAAAATAAATTGAATTGGTGAATTTTTTGTAATAATTCAAGGCGGCTAGCAATAACATCGTTCTTCTTTGATCCCATTATTTTTATAATACTAATCACTGCCGCATTTCACGTTTTTAGCTTCCAAAATACTACAATCGGTGAAAATACACATCTTACTATTTTTCAATTTATTACCAACTAATTGTTAAGGAATAACATTCTCTAGTAATTTTTAACGAAACCGAAAAATTTTCATAAATAATTTACCATTATATTTTTAAACAGAAATTATACCCCAAGATACACCACTGAAAGGTGCCTGGTTAGAATTTTAAATTCTTCAACAATGGCCTAATCCGACAAATAGGTATTGGGCCGGGTGGCACTACCTAGAAAATGAAGAAAATGGTATTTCACTCTGAAAGCGAGCGTTTATACGAAGGGGCTACCGGGCCTTCTTAAATGATTAAGTGTTTGGAGTTATGTGAGCACCAGGCTGCGCTCTGGAAGAATCTTCGATAGCCCGTCCCCGCTCTCAGCCCCGGGACTGACTTCGCCGCAAGCTACACACTTGTCAGAAGGTAAGGAAGGTTTCTATGTAAAAATTTCCCTTGTACCCTTATTATTTTTAATTTACGTAGCCAGCTCTCAGTCTATAACTACTTCAAGGAAATTATCAGTAAAGGACACTAGTTTTGGACCCACCCTGTATATTTCATGTATCTGCAGAGAGAACTTTCACCGTGAACGATCGAGTTTGTAACAGACTTTTCCGGAACTTCCAGCATTTGGATATATCAATAAGCAGGACTGATAGATATGTCAGTTTAATTCAGGAGATGCTAATATCATCAATCGTAATTAATATTGGTATCCTACAAAATAACTGAAAATGAATGAAATTCCAAACTCAATTTTTTGGAAATTACTGAAAAACTTGCTATTTTGGACTCATCCTGTATATCGTCTGTACGTGAAGGAATCATTGTTCTCTATAGTGTATTCAAATCGACCGTATGAACAATCGATGCATGCTCGATTTGGTTTATATATTCGAAAAAGCCTCTCCACATGGCCATTTGAAATTTTGGAAAAGTTATCTTTAGCACCCTATATAATTCAAACTGTTGAATTTAGAGCGGTGGTGTAATGGAGACAAGTGATCAACATCACGAGTTCTGCAATATATAAAAAATTCGAGCAAATTCACCGAAACCAATTTCCCATTGATGCGGTGCGAGTAAGATGTCTAAAAACCCTGGTGCTTGCACTTATACCTGTAGAAGTTTGGGATCGATTTGGCGACACTTGGCCTACTTGATAATAGATATTACTAGCGTGTCAGATGGCGCCAATTTCGTTTCAGTTTCAATTCAGTAACAGGGTATATTTATTTCCTCAGATTTCTTTTTGAGGCGATCTGTTCGCGGGTTCTAATTCTAGCTTTGGTATTGGTTGAAAAGAGACATCTGTCAACCTTCACCAATAGCAAAGCTAGAATTAGAAGCCCACGAACATTGCACAAAGAAAGCACTGTCTTGTTGTTTTTCATATTTTGTACCATCGTTCGTTCGTTCGTTCATTAATTATGGTCTATCCTACAGGATAATATACCAGTCGAGGAAATCCACATCACCTAGGAACGTATTCTGTCGGCTTCGATTTCCCTTCGGGGGGCACCGGGATAGTCTCATTCGAAATGATACCTCAAATGCCCATTACTTTCACAACATATAATTTTTAAACTTTTCAATGCGCGTGGAACGGCTGTACAAAAACTGACATTTACTTGACTTCTGGTCCGCGTGGTCAGACAACCGCCTCCCACAACCCCAGGAAGTCGAATCAGCTATTTTGTACCATTTGAATTTGAGGTTAGCTGCATTTCGACAGACGGAGAATTGGAAATGAAATTGTCATTAAATTGAAGGAAATATAAAATCAATGCATATATCATTATTAGTCAATTTGTCAAGATTTGTACTTGCTTTTAGTACTAAAAACGCAAAAATACGAATCTGCGGCTTTATACTGTCCACACAAAATACAAATGTGGCTCATTCAACAAAAAGTATCCTTACACACTACACTACCAGAAAATAAACAATTCCTCACGCACTAATGAACTAGTGATTTTTTAAAGAACAAAATCTGGAATAAGCTAAGCAAGATTTGAATCAAAGAGATGGAAAACCATAGATACCGACAAAACACTGAAACTAATAATAATTTCATATAAGATGCTGCAGATGTCAGAAATTAAGTTCTGACTTCGAGAATATAGACAAACATTTTTGGACGGCGCCATCTACCACAGAGAGAGAAGCTCTGTTGAAGTAACAGGTGGTGTCCCCTCGAAAATCTAAACAATATCGAATCACTTCATTCACCAGGGTTTTAGACATATTAGGTGCGAGGTCCTTTGCTTGGTATCGGCTGGGCCTCGATCGCAAATTTCTGATTCGCCCAAATAACTATTGTTTGAGTACTGTCAACTTGTAATTGTAATTTGTAACTCAGTTCAAAAAAACAATGCAGTATACAGATTCGTTAAAAAAAACCATCGAGTCACTTTGTAGTGAAATATTTTCAGAAAAGGCATCATACATTTTGCAAATATATATTAACGGAATTCTTCAACCAAAGTTGCTTTTAAATAGACTAGCTGGTACCCGCGACTTCGTCTATATATACAGTGTGGTCAGTTAAGTGAGCAGCATATGGGAATTTTTAAAATTAATTGCACAACCAAAATAATTTTTAATTTTATCCCTCTTTTGTTTTTTCCATGCGTATCCGCGATTATTTTAGTAGGATTTCATGTTTGTACAGTTTTTTAATAAACATTTAAAATACAAATTTTGCACTTTAAATTAGATTTTTAATATGCATATTATCATAACTACTGTTTTACCTTGTTAAAAAAATTTTTTGGGAAATTTCCAAGTTGTGTTTAATATCGCTGCTACAAGAAGTTTGTGATTCCCTGAAAAATGAAAAATCTAAGTTTATACAAATATGCTTGAATTTGAACAGAGTTGTGCGAAAATGATTTTATTTTGATTACTGGGAAATTATTGATGGTATGAGCATAACTTTTGATTCTAAACAACTTTTCTCAATAACATTTTGCTGAATTTTCTGAAATAAGGGTACTTTTTGCTCCTAAACAATTTTTTATTTTTTTGACCTACCCTGTATGATGTTCGACTTGCAACGATTCTAAGTGCACCTAATATGATTATCGAACATGCACCAACTTTCGGCAAAATTCCCATATGTTGCACAGTTAAAGGAGCATACTGTATAACGGAAAGATATATACTTGAAATGGGAGCTCTCCTTATATTGGTTGCACTTGGTTGTGTAAAAATATGGTTTTATTGTTCTATCATCTTAGCGAGATAAAATAGCAGTTTTTAAGTCTAATCATAATCATTCAAACACTAAAGTTTCATCAAAATCGGTACAGTAGTTTTTGCGTGATACACGAACAAACAAATAGACAATTACAGTTTTATTAAAAACTAAAATTACTTTTACCAAAATGAATTGTAGCCTATGTTCTCAGGAATAGTTTAACTTCTATTACAGTGAAATTTTGCAAAATCGGTTCAGTAGGTCCACAGATTACCTCCTACATACAAACAACCAAACAAATTTACCTTTATAATTTAGTATAGATATAGTTGAAGTTATGAGGGGAAGGGAATCATTTCATTGGGAAATTATACAATAAAAAAAACAACACTTCTAGTAAAGTTTTATTCACGATATTTTTTTATGTGGATATAAAAGAACGTACGAAAATCGAACATGAAAGGGCAGCCATGAATAAAAAGTTTCCTGTAGGAATATTAGCAATGCTTACTAAAGGACTGGCTGCGACATTACTGTTGTCAGACTCATTATTGTTTCCGATTCCCCCGATACAACCAGCATTACTAGGATGATCACATACATTCAAAACCGGATTGAAATGTGTAGTATGATCGCAGTAATGCAGGTAAGGTATCCCATTGGAACATTGGCAGAATTGGGTACAGTCTGGAAGCGCTCCGTACACTGAATGTTCACCATCAACTGGAGGGCATACTGGAACAAAAGATATCATTATGGTTTTTTATTATTTGCTATGAGTTTCCCATATACCTATTCCACTTTGTAAACAAATTTGTGTTCCTGGATTAGTGCTGTTATCCTTTTCGTTCTCCTGTCCGTCAGTGTTGTTACATCCACCATTTCCATTACCATTGTCAATATCAATTTCTCCGCCGCCATTATCAATTACAGTTCCCCCAACACAGCCAGCCTTATCGGGATGATCACATACATTCAAAACCGGATTGAAATGTGTAGTATGAGCGCAGTAATGCAGGTAAGGTATCCCATTGGAACATTGGCAGAATTGAGTACAGTCTGGAAGCGCTCCGTATACTGAATGTTCACCATCAACTGGAGGGCATACTGGAACAAAAAATATCATTATGGTTTTTTATTATTCGCTATGAGTTTCCCATATACCTATTCCACTTTGTAAACAAATTTGTGTTCCTGGGTTAGTGCTGTTATCGTTTTCGTTCTCCTGTCCGTCAGTGTTGTTACATCCACCATTTCCACTGCCATTGTCAATATCAATTTCTCCGCCGCCATTATCAATTACTGATCCCCCAACACAGCCAGCCTTATCGGGATGATCACATACATTCAAAACCGGATTGAAATGTGTAGTATGAGCGCAGTAATGCAGGTAAGGTATCCCATTGGAACATTGGCAGAATTGGGTACAGTCTGGAAGCGCTCCGTACACTGAATGTTCACCATCAACTGGAGGGCATACTGGAACAAAAGATATCATTATGGTTTTTTATTATTTGCTATGAGTTTCCCACATACCTATTCCACTTTGTAAACAAATTTGTGTTCCTGGGTTACTGCTGTTATCGTTTTCGTTCTCCTGTCCGTCAGTGTTGTTACATCCACCATTTCCACTGCCATTCTCAATCTCAATTTCCCCGCCGTCATTATCAATTACAGTTCCCCCAACACAGCCAGCCTTATCGGGATGATCACATACATTCAAAACCGGATTGAAATGTGTAGTATGAGCGCAGTAATGCAGGTAAGGTATTCCATTGGAACATTGGCAGAATTGAGTACAGTCTGGAAGCGCTCCGTATACTGAATGTTCACCATCAACTGGAGGGCATACTGGAACAAAAAATATTTTCATTGTGATTTTCGATTCGCTATGAGTTTACCATCTACCTATTCCACTTTGTAGACAAATTTGTGTTCCTGGATCAGTGCTGTTATCGTTTTCGTTCTCTTGTATGTCAGTGTTGTTACATCCACCGTTTCCATTGCCATTGTCGATCTCAATTTCTCTATCTCCACCACCATTTTCAATCTCGTTTCCCCCAGCACAACCAGCCTTTTCCGGATGATCACATACATTAAAACTGGATTGAAATGTGTACCATTAGCGCAATTATGCAGGTTAGGTAACCCATTGGAACATTGGCAGAATTGGGTACAGTCTGGAAGCGCTCCGTATACTGAATGTTCACCATCAACTGAAGGGCATACTGGAACAAAAAATATTTTATTATGATTTTCGATTCGCTATGAGTTTCCCATCTACCTATTCCACTTTGTAGACAAATTTGTGTCCCTGGATCAGTGCTGTTATCGTTTTCGTTCTCCTGTCCGTCAGTGGTGTTACATCCACAATTTCCATTGCCATTGTCAATCACAATTTCCCCATTTCCGCTGCCATTATCAATCTCGTTTTCCCCAGCACAACCAGCCTTATCCGGATGATCACATACATTCAAAACTGGATTGAAATGTGTACCATAAGCGCAATGATGCAGGTAAGGTAACCCATTGGAACATTGGCAGAATTGGGTACAGTCTGGAAGCGCTCCGTATACTGAATGTTCACCATCAACTGGTGGGCATACTGGAACAAAAAATATTATCATTATGATTTTCGATTCGCTGTGAGTTTTCGGCTACCTATTCCACTTTGTAGACAAATTTGTGTCCCTGGATTTGTGCTATTATCGTTTTCGTTCTCCTGTCCGTCAGTGTTGTTACATCCACCATTTCCATTGCCATTCTCAATTTCAATTTCTCCATCTCCGCCGCCATTTTCAATCTCGTTTCCCCCACCACAACCAGCCTTATCCGGATAATCACATACGTTCAAAACTGGATTGAAATGTGTACCATTAGCGCAATGATGCAGGTAAGGTAACCCATTGGAACATTGGCAGAATTGGGTACAGTCTGGAAGCGCTCCGTATACTGAATGTCCACCATCAACCGAAGGGCATACTGGAACAAAAAATATTTTCATTGTGATTTTAGATTTGCTATGAGTTTCCCATCTACCTATTCCCCTTTGTAGACAAATATGTGTTCCTTGATCAGTGCTGTTATCGTTTTCGTTCTCTTGTCCGTCAGTGTTGTTACATCCACCATTTCCATTGCCATTGTCGATCTCAATTTCTCTATCTCCACCACCATTTTCAATCTCATTTCCCCCAGTACAACCAGCCTTTTCCGGATGATCACATACATTTAAAACTGGATTGAAATGTGTACCATTAGCGCAATTATGCAGGTTAGGTAACCCATTGGAACATTGGCAGAATTGGGTACAGTCTGGAAGCGCCCCGTATACTGAATGTTCACCATCAACGGAAGGGCATACTGGAACAAAAAATATTTTATTGTGATTTTCGATTCGCTATGAGTTTTCCATCTACCTATTCCACTTTGTAGACAAATTTGTGTCCCTGGATTAGTGCTATTATCGTTTTCGTTCTCCTGTCCGTCAGTGTTGTTACATCCACCATTTCCATTGCCATTCTCAATCTCAATTTCTCCATCTCCGCCGCCATTTTCAATCTCGTTTCCCCCACCACAACCAGCCTTATCCGGATAATCACATACATTCAAAACTGGATTGAAATGTGTACCATTAGCGCAAATATGCAGGTAAGGTAACCCATTGGAACATTGGCAGAATCGGGTACAGTCTGGAAGCGCTCCGTATACTGAACGTTTACCATCAACTGGAGGGCATACTGGAACAAAAAATATTATTATTATGATTTTAGATTCGCTGTGATTTTCCAACCACCTATTCCACTTTGTAGACAAATTTGTGTCCCTGGATTAATGCTGTCATCGTTTTCGTTCTCCTGTCCGTCAACAGTTCCATTGCCATTGTCAATCTCAATTTCTCCGCCGCCATTATCAATCACGGTTTCCTCAACACAGCCAGCCTTGTCGGGATGATCACATACATTCGAAACTGGATTAAAATGTGTACCATTAGGGCAGTGATGCAAGTGAGGTATCCCATTGGAACATTGGCAGAATTGGGTACAGTCTTGAAGCGCCCCGTATACTGAAAATTCACCTTGGGAACACTCTGTAACAATAAAAATATGATCAGTATGATTTTCGATTCGATATGAGTTTCCAATCTACCTATGCCACTTTGTCGACACAGCTGTGTCCCTATGGTGGTGTTACCATCTTTTCCATTCCCTTGTTCGTCATTTCTGTCACCTTCATATCCATTGTCATTATCGGAATTATCACCTCCGACGTCATTTTCTTTGCCATTTCCCCCAATACAGCCAGCAGTTTCGGGGTGATCACACACGTTCAGAACCGGATTGAAATGGGTGTCACTTGGACAGTTGTGCAAGTAGGCTTTTCCGTTCGAACATTGATAGTATTTCGAACAATTATCTTCGTGAGGAAAATATACCAAAACTGTTCCATCAATAGTCGAACAAAGTGAATCTGCAACGTATTGCGAAGTTTTCAGATTTTCTCATGGTTCGATTAAAGGTCGGATTTATTGTCCAATATAGGTGTGGTTTCAATATAAAGATTGGTAAGAAAATCTGTTTCCATATTTGTTCATGTGAAATTACGATTATATCGATAGAAAGTTTTTTAGTCATTTTAAAATAAATAATAAAAAAAATTGAATGGTTTAGTTTATTTTCAGTGAAAAGAACTTTTAGCTATTTTTTAAGTTCATATGCTGAATGCGAATAAATATCAATTTCAGAAATGGGGTCTTTTTATATTATTCCAAGAAATTTCGACTTACTTCACTTCAGGCATATCGTTCACCGAATGCAATAGTGACACAACTCAAAAAAATTCCATTTTAAGATAACGTTGTATGTGAACTCAAAATAACACCACATATAGCCAACAATACCGGCATAACTCAAAAGGCGAAAACAAGCCGCGAGGTGGCAGAAGTGTCGCCATTGACGACTGCCTTTAGTCTAATATATTGTGGAGCAATACTGGCTCAGTTTCAGTTTTCAGTGTGCCGCCAGTGACCGAGACTTATGGATAGGCAATTTTTTTGCATTAGTGACACATTTTGACTTGGGTCAGTATTGCATTCATTTGGCAGATCATATTGTGAGTTGTACCTAAGCACAATATTAAATTAGTTTTGATACAACATTTTGCATGTGATTATCCTGAGAAACCAATACCTTCCCATATGAATGGTATACTCAGGATTGGTCATAGGTAGCTGATTAATTATGGAACCGAAGTATATAGTTAATAGCAGGGGGGAGAGCAAATACTAGCGCCAAGGTTGGAGTAAGAAGTTATTGATATCATTATTACAATGTAAATGAATTTGATTATATCATGTTTGTAGGTTGGAAAAAAATTATGGTGGTGGCTCATGGAGAGTACACAATAATCCTACGGTCACTTCCATATATGAGTAGATACATGTTGCATTTAATGATGAATCGTTGTTGGACCAACCTGGCGGTTCTCCTTCATTCTCAACACACGATTCGGGTGACGATACCGTATCATCACAATTTGACTATTCGAAGATTATTCGCTACCTCAGAATCAACTAGTGATTCGAGTTCTACCTCCTCTTAAGAGGTCACCAACCAAGCCGAAATCCATCACTATGGAAAAGAAATAAAAAGAAGTTCCTACGAAACTGTGGACAAGAATATGAAACAAAGAAAAATAATATAGTTAGTGCGCGACACTTACGTCTTCCTTGTGGAGAATTTCGCAGACTCAAATGATCCAATAAATTTACAGAAGATGAACGTTTGAACATATTTGAAAAATATTGGGATTTAGGGGATATCAACAAACAAATATTTTTTATTATGAATTCCATTCAAGTACTCACGCCGAGATACAGATGTCCCGTTTTGTAGGAAGGAACTAATCATCAAAATAATCATACATGTTTCTTGGAAAAAGATAACTTGAAAACAAGAGTTTATAAGACTTTTTTCATGGCAACTCTGGATATTTCTATTGGATGTATTCGAACCGTTATGAGCAAGTTTCATCGAAAGGAGAGGAAAACACCTCAACCACGTCACAGTTCCAGAAGATATTGAGGCTGGTGTTCGTTTACATATTTCTAGTATACCTGTGATGGAGAACCACTATACACGTGCGCATTCTTCAAAATCATACATAGAAGGAAGCAAAACGCTAGTACAGTTACACAGAGATTATTAATCTGAATGTGAAGCATATAATAGAACACCTGCAAAATTTGTAACATACAGAGATATTTTCAACTATGAATTCAATTTTGAGTTCTTCGAATCAAAAAAAGAATAATGAGGCATAGAGGCATAGAAAAACCTGATGGGCGAGGAAAAAATGAAACTTGTTCTCAAGTACCAAACTCATCTTGAAGAAAAGAAATCAAGCAGAATTGAAAAAAAATATGATAAGAAAGTTATTGATAAGTTACACTTTGTTGCTTGCTTTGATCTACAGGTTGCATTACCAACACCAAAGGGAGACCTTTCTACATTTTACTATAAAAGTAAATTATCTACTTATAACTTCAGTGTATGCAGCCTTCAGACGAAAGGATTGGACGAAGCTATTGAAATAGGTTCCTGTTTACCAAATATCTAGAGGAGGCAGTGGCTTCTGCTGATGATAAAAATCTTGAATGAACTTTCTACTCTGATAATTGTGGTGGACAGGGAAAAAATAAGTACATTATGAGTGCACGCGGTTACACACTTCAAAATCAAATCTGTTTCTCACAAATTTCTAGTTGAGGGGCACACACAAAATGAGGGTGACTGTTGTCGCTCGATAATTGAGAAAAACATCAAATCGGCTTTGAGAGCAGGACCTATTTATGTACCACAATTTGCTGCTATCATCACAACTGCAAGGAAAACTGGAAAACCTATTAAGTATAAGTTCATGAATTGGCCCATGATTTCTTCCTTGACATTAAAAAATTAACTGAACTTTTATCAGTTTCAATATCGACGAGGAAGGTAATAAATTCAACTTCAATGATATCTGTGTCATTAAAGTCGAGAAAACAAATCCACATCGATTTCTCTTCAAGACATCATACAAACCGTCAACTCCGTCAACTAGAAAATCATTGAAGCCATTACAGAATATGATGTTGCAGAAGGTTTATCCAGGTCCCCAAAAAATTTCATGACAAAAATGACGATCTACAATCTATAGTACCTATACTCTAGGACAAGACCCACTTGTCATAGTCAGTTTTTCAGTAGTTTGAATTATGGATGAGTTCACTCAATATAACACGTCGAAAAAAATTTATTTTTAGTTTTATTTGTTTGTACACAATAAATGTATTCCAGTTGATAGTATTTTTCCTACGATCTTTCATTGGTGATAGCAATAACTTGCCTATTTATCATTTGATTTTCGCAATATCAACGATGGAAAAGTTCAAAGTAAACTATTCAAAGGTAATTATTTTAATGACCAATCAATACAAATATGATTTTTTAATTTTTAGTACAAAACTGATTATTTTTTAGTTGTGCCATTATTCCTTGCAGTGGGCAGAATAGTATCACTCTAAAAATTATTTGAGCAATGAAGAAAATTTTTTGGTGTATATAATAATAAAATTCCCAGTATGGATCAGACTCAATACATCACTGAAATAAAATTAAAAAACCATTTATCGTGGTTATAGTTAATATTTCGCCTGATTTATTTCCGTCATTTCCCACAAACAACCCTTTTTGAGTTGTGCCACTATTGTATTCAGTGAGCGATATACAGGGTGATTCAAAAGAACTTTGACAAACTTCAGGAAGTGATTCCTCACAATATTCTAATATGAATTGTCCAAATAAATATATGTCCGGAAACGCTACGTTTCCAAGATACAGGGTGTTAAAGTTTTATTTTTATTTTCGTTTTTTTTAAATAACTTTCAAAATACTAACCTTATTCAAACAAAAATTGGTATTGAGAGGTTTTTTGAGGTGTCAAATTCGAACCTGATGTTATTATTGTTCTTACTCGTAGGGGGCGCCACCTACACGTCTTTTTCTTTTTTGAAGATTCATAACTTTTTTGAGCGTACTTTCAACACATTTTTCAGTAAAAAATCAATTCCTCTATCATATCTACGTAAAAAAGCTACCCTTGTTACAAGTCGCTATAAGCAACCGTTTTCTAGATATTTGGACTTGAAAATTTCAAGTCGATTATTTGATCATCGATGCGTGTTGAAGTTATTACTATTATTTTGCATTTTTCACAAGAATGCTTAGGAAATGAATTTGACGTTTAAGTAAGTAGTTTTTGTTTTTTGTAGGGGGCGCCACTTATTCTATTTATTTTTACTCGTTTGAAATAGTTATTTTTGTATCAAGGGTGCAAAATCTGTATTTGTTTTGATAAAATTTGCAAGAAATATCAACATTTTATTTCAAAAAATTTTGAATAGGTACAATAAAATAAAATAAAGGAAACTAAATTGTATTCAAATAAATTGTTCAAAGTGTCCACCTTCAGTCTTCTAGTCATTGAATCTCGTACCCGCTCAAAAATTATTGGTGTGTTTCTTATTGTTTCACAGGCGTCTACTATTCGGTTTCCTAGATCTTCGTCGTTCGCTACTGGAGTTTTATAAACTAGTACTTCAAAAGTCCCCAAAAATAAAAATCTAACGGATTTAGATCTGGGGACCTTTGTGCCCACGCTTCGTTAGGTTCTTCTACACCCCTACCGATCTATCGATTTGGATAGACAGTGTTGAGGAATTCCCGGGCTACAAAGCTAAAATGGGCCGGAGCCCCATCATGCATGAACCTCATGCGGATACGAATTTCTTATGGTACATTCTGAAGTAGTCCCGGAAATTCATTTTTTTAAAAGTCTCTAAGTTGCGCCATTCAGTCGGAACAGAAGAAAGAAAGGACCTACCAAGTAATTATCAATTATTGCCGCCCATACATTTAAAGAAAATTCATACTGATAATGTCTTTCACTAACTGCGTGCAGATTTTCCAGAGCCCAAACATGGTTGTTATGAAAGTTGGTGATAGCATTTCGAGAGAAGTTTGCTTCGTCCGTGAAGAGTGCATATCTTAAACATTGAGGATTTCCAGCCAATTTTCTCAAAAACCACTGACACATAGTAATGCGTTGGGGAAAGTCTCGTGGCAAAAGAGCTTGTACCCTTTGAATATGGTATGGATAAAACTGTTGATCGTGGATAATTCTCCAAACTGTGGACTGAGTAGAATTGAGAGCTTCAGCAATTATTCTTGTACTTGATTCTGGATTTTCCTCAAGAGCGTTCAAAACAGCTTCTTCCAATTCTGGGGTTTGGACTGCTCGTAGTCTTCCAATAATATCAGCTGCCCTCTTAAAGCTACCTGTTTCTGCCAAACGACGGTGGAGACTGGTAAATATTGGAGCTGAAGGCAGTACTCGATTAGGAAATCGCTCCTGGTGAATACGTCTTGCTTCGCTCGCATTGCCATCCGCAAGGCCATAAACGAAATGCATATCGGCTAAATGAGCATTATTATTTAAATAATCCATTGTTTCAAAATTAGTGTTTCAAGACTTACAGAAACTTCAACAAAACAACAAAATGTTTAACTGTCACATACTATGTCATTACCAAAACTACTTACTTAAACGTCAAATTCATTTCCTAAGCATTCTTGTGAAAAATGCAAAATAATGGTAATAACTTCAACACGCATCGATTATCAAATAATCGACTTGAGATTTTCAAGTCCAAATATCTAGAAAACGGTTGCTTATAGCGACCTGTAACAAGGGTAGCTTTTTTACGTAGATATAATAGAGGAATTGTTTTTTTTTCTGAAAAATGTGCTAGAAGAATGCTAATAAAAGTTATGACTGCAAAAAAGAAAAAGACGTGTAGGTGGCGCCCCCTACGAGTAAGAGCAATAATGACATCAGGTTCGAATTCGACACCTTAAAAAACCTCTTAATACCAATTTTCGTTTAATTATGGTCAGTATATCAAAAATTATTTAAAAAAAAACTAAAATAAAAATAAAACTTTAACACCCTGTATTTTGGAAACGAAGCGTTTCCAGACATATATTTATTTGAATAATTCATATTAGAATATTGTGAGGAATCACCTCCTGAAGTTTGTCAAAGTACTTTTGAATCACCCTGTATACCCTTCGTAAAATACCTGATATTTTGCTACAAAAAAATCCTCATTCTGAGACATTCCCATTATTTTGTTAAAAAAGAAGGTTTTTAGTACATATTTTTACTCTTTCCACATTTAGTTAGAATATTATGCTCAATTATGATTTATATTAATGGTTTTTTTGTATTGCCTGATGAAATTTTAAAAAACTGAACTGCCATTGAAATATTTTTTCACTTAAAAAACTGACACTCACTATCCACAGCTCCAACTTCATATCCAATGCACAGGATGGACAAAAGCCCAAAGAACATTCTCCGAAGAAAAATGTTCATCGAATAGGACAGCAGCAAAAATATACGTCACAAATTTCACTTTGTTCGAAAAAAAAAACAAATATCAGTGTTTTGCCCCAGGGCTCAATATTTATAAGACTGATAAAAGAAGAAACTTGAAAAATGATCAATCATCTGGATTACTTGGTGGCCACCATAAATTCACAAAGCGATTACTACGTCTAAGCGAATTGTTCTTTTAGTATTTTTCCAAAATATAAACATCCAATTTATTGACGATGGAATTATATATTAATCTTTATTGTGATTCATTCCTCATTCAATTAGATTAACACGTATTTTTGGAGACATTTCAATTATCGATTTTTTTATGAATATCATAAGGTTAAGCAGGTACCTCATGGGGTACATCAAAAATTCCAATTAGGGGAGTTGACATGAATATTGTAAAGAAAGAGACATAGAAATATGTGGCATTGAGTTACTTCCTTTGCATATTGCTGTCCTCACTCTATACAGATCCTCTTGCGTTTCGGACTGCACCGATTTCTTTTCTAATTTAGAGCAAATTCTGAGCAATGTCTGCAGAAGATTTGAAGTTATTTTATTGGGAGATTTCGACATTGACTTCCTCAAATCGTCGTTAAATTTGTCGAATCTGATCTGTTTAACAAACTCGTTCGGTCTAGATGCATCCATATCTCAATATACCAGGGTTGATAACGGCTCTAAATCTTGTATAGACAACATCCTCACGAATCTTGAGAGTGAAACATACGAGAGTGGCATTATTGATCCTCTCTGACCACTATGCCCAATATATCACCATTAAAAACGTTTCTTTTGTAACTCCCAAACAAAACCTCAGAAAAAAAATCAATCCTGCTGGCATGGAAAACTTTAAAAATGCCTTACAAAACACAAGTTGGGACCCATACTACAGTTGTAGAACGGCCTCTGACAAATCTGAATTTATACTGCATATATGCAAAGAGCTTTCCGTGTCCCATTTTCCCTTATCTAAAACGTATGGCAAAAAAGGAAACCCCATAAAATGGTTCAACGACGATCTTAGGAAAATGAGAAACACACTACAAACTATCAAAATCATTCGTGACTCCACAAATAATACAACTTTTAATGATACTTACAAACAAATGACCAGAGAATACCAAGATGCAATTGAAACTACAAAGAAAATATCTTTCAATAATTTCTTGAATAATTCTTCTAATAAAACAAGGGACAGCTGGAAACTTATTAATTTTGAAAGAAACAAACACTCCAGCAAAAATGTATCTGAAAGTTTATCAGCCGATCATCTCAACAACTATTTCTCGCAGGTCGCTGATATAATTATTAGACAGTTGCCTTTAAACGATGATAATCACTATTATGATGGATCAATTCCTGATTCGTTGAAGCCCAAAGTGCCAGGCTCATTCTTCTTTGAACCTATATTCCCTCATGAGGTAGAAAGTGCTATTCACCAGTTGAAGAATACCTAGTGCTTTGACATGTATGAACTTAACAGCAAAATAATCAAAGAAAATTCCTTTTTACTAATTGATCCTCTCACTGATTTATTCAATACATGTATTGTGGATGGTATTTTTCCTGACGAGCTGAAACTCACCAAAGTTATACCTATTTTTAAAAAGGGCGATAGAGAAAACCCTGAGAACTATAGGCCAATTTCTATTGTACCCTACATTGGTAAGATCTTTGAAATCATATTAAAGCAAAGGTTGAACAAATATTTTGAGAAACTATTAAGCAATAATCAATTTGGATTCCGTCAACAACGATCTACTACTCATGCAATAGCAAGGGTTGTGAGAGAGATAGTCGAGTGCTTTGAACAGGGTAAACTAACAGGTGTAACATTATGTGACCTGAGCAAGGCTTTCGACTGTGTCTCTCACAATATCCTGGTGAATCTTCTTCTGCAGGTGCCATCTCCATTTAATGAAGGTTGGCGACAATTTCGGCATACTTATTGCGGTCCTGAGTGGTACGAATTAAAGTTGATGTGTTCATACCGGTCCAGTCGGTCCAGGTCCGGCCTGGTGAATAAGCTCTCTCAATATGGAGTACGAGGAGTATCTTTAAAACTAATTGAGTCTTATCTCCAGAACAGGAGTCAATGTGTTACTATCAATGAAACAACCTCCCAGCTTAATCTGGTTAAAACAGGCGTACCCCAAGGCTCGGTTCTGGGGCCACTTCTATTCATAATTTATACCAATGATTTTTTTTGTCATATGTTGCCTCATTTAGGTATTGCCTTTGCTGATGATAGCTCTCTTATAAGCTCCGAAAACAGTTATGAGACGCTATTAAATTCGATAAAATCAGCTGAAAACCTCGCCCAAGAATGGTTTACCCACAACTTATTAAAATTAAACAAAGATAAGACAAAACATATAATTTTTCCGACAAACAATAAAGTAACAGTAGGTGACCATGCTAAACTTTTAGGATTAACTATTGACGATAGTTTATGCTGGGAACCACACATCGAAAATACCTGTTCCAAATTGAGTACTCACAATTTTCTTCTGAGAAAACTGAAATCGTTTGTTGATAAAAAATACCCTTCTTTCTGCGTACTTTGCTCTTATCCAATCATATATCAGCTATGGATTGACCCTTTGGGGAAATTCCTCTCACTCTGAAAAAGTGTTTAAAATTCAAAAGCAATCCATTTGAATAATATGTGGTGCGGGTTATAGGGATTCTTGTCGGCCATTATTCTGCCAACTCAGTATTATGCCTCCACAAACTCTGTTCATTTATCAGACTTTGCTCGAGATTCATGAAAATAAAGAAAAACTCCTGACTAACTCAAATTACCATGACTATAATACACGCAACGCGAATCTGATCAGGTCTCAAAGATTTAAATACAATAAGTCTCTCAAAAACTCAATAAATGTTGATCTTCACAATATTCTTCCTACCACACTGAAAAACAAAAACCAAGCTACGTTTAAAAACTCTATCAAAGTGATACTGCAGAAAAAGTGTTACTACACTATCGCTGAGTACATGGCTGACCCACCCGGGATGTGATTTGATGCAACTATCTCAACAAGTTTTGACAAATAATCCCAAACAGTGAAAATGTGAGAACATAGTGCGCGAATTCAAAAATTCAAATCAAAAGGAATGAGGAAAAATAGTATCCAAGTAACGGAAAACAAAGCCACAAGGAGACCGAAAATAATTTGGAAACGAATGCCACGTTTCATTTGGGAGAAAGAAAAATTCAATAATTTCAACATTATAAGCAGAAAATCAACATTACCTTATTTGTACACCATATACAAATATTCCAAAGCTGATTGCTGAATTTGTATGGTTCCTTCTTTTGGTATTGGAGTTCCTGAGAGCATTGGATTGAGAGAGAATCCAAATTCTGGGTGTATATTGAACAGCGACAGTTCCAGCGTCAGGTATTAACTTTCCTAGTGCACATTACGTACTGAACAACTTCACTAATAACTCATATTCCATCAGAAGAAATTTATTTAATTTGATTTTGTGTATGGTATATCGTAATGTCTACATATGTGTACACGCAATATTTTATTTTTATTGTTATTGTATTTTAATTGTGAATTTGAACATTATTATTTTCTGTATTTATTTAATTGCTACCTGACTTGCTACAAATGTTTTTTAACATAACGTAGTTAAATAAAGATCTATCTATTTATCTATCTATCTATCTATCTATGGACCAACAGGTTGGCCGATATGCTTAGAAAGTACTTCACTTCCAGTTGTATTTGCGATTTTTGTAAATAACTCTCAAATTGCCAATTTTTCAGGAAGAATGGATGAGCTATTGGAATATATAAATGTTTTCGACAATAAAAAGTTCCGAGTCATTTTCATAAAAAATGAAGCTATCCAAAAATATAAACGAAGAACAAAACCAAAAATTACCGGGAATGTTGCATAAACACTTTTTTCTGAACCTACAATGTGATACTTCCGGTTCAACCAGAGGTGGTAACCACATTTTTGCGCATGAAAGTCAAAATGCTCTGAACGTATTGGAAGTGTTGGATAGGTCCTTGATGGTCGTATTATGGAATCGAATCATGCGTGGGATGCAAATAAATATCCTATTTTCAAAAAACGTATAACATATCGGTAGCGTTCCATCCTTCGAATACTTTCATATAGAGACATTTGTTGTTTTGTTTCGATTTTTTCAATCATATTTGAGGGAAAATGGTATATGGCTCTTTTTTAAATATTGTTACGAAAATAAATACAGTACACCACTACGTGATTATCGTACGCCCGACGACGTAACGGCGGGGAAATTCCGAAACAAACATAGAATCGTCGAGATGCTTCCACGGATGTTAAGAACGATCATATAAAAGGACTATCGCACCGCGGAAGGACAGTTAGTAATTCATTCAGTGTTGACTTCATTCGATGTGAAGTCTTATTTAGTGCAGTACGGTACGCATATATTTTGTGACTGATTTATTCAATTGACAGAGGGTTATGTGTTGTATTTGTGATTTATTTCTGAAAAATGCGTAAAATCATCGAAAATGTCTATTCATATCAGTGGTGATATATTCATGCTAGCTCCCGCGATAAAAAATTTCAGTGTACCCGATGACAAAGAATATTGTTACGGATAGGAGCGGGTACGCTCCTGGGCTGTAACGACGGTTGACTTGCATTTATCAGCCGGACCGTACCGATGATGTCATGCTCCAGATGTTCGATAACCGCCATTGGAAGATTATTCGAGAAGAAAAACTACCGTTAGCGATGAAGTCATGCTCTAGATATAAGCAGGATATACGGGACAGGCGAGTCAGTCAGAAGTCGGCAGTCAGTCAGTTAGTTAGTCTTGTGAATATTGTACAAAAAAACAAAGTAGTTCAAAGTGAAGTACATCTAAGTTGTAAACAAGTATTCTATTGTCAGAGTGTTGTGTTTCAAAGTGGAATAAAGGGATTTAATTTATCGGACTATTTTTGAACCCGAGTGTCGTAACAATATCCTACAACCGCCGCGTTAATGAGTCAGGATGCAAAACATAACAAATAATATGATTTTCAGTCAATTATAACCAGATTCATGAATATTAACCTGAAGCTGGTTTCATGAAATGGGTTTCAAGAAACAAGTTGCATTTGAACATGCACACGGATGAAACGGTTTCGTGATGGATTCCGATGAAGACGATTTGTTATACATAGTTATACCATTTACATTTGCAGAAGCATAAAAAACAAGTTTTACAGTCTTGAATCGGTATCCTTTGAGCAGCAGAGGCGGACATAACTAATTTTATTTAGATATTTAAATATTTTAAGAATACGTTAAATAACAAAAATATGCCATAAGCGAAGAAGTATGTATTAATAGGCAATCGGATCATCATAATTTCATTTTTCTATGGTCGAAAAAAAAAACATATTTTCCAACAAAATACAACTGAACTATAGAATATTTTAAAACCTATTTCGATCCCAGACCAGAAACGCTACTGGCTTTTATTTATTCAGACCTCTTCAAACACAAATATAACTCGTGATTTATTAGTTTCTAGGCCTCTCAACGTATGGACACACCTACAAGCATTATCATTGGCTTGCGGTCCGTTTTGATTGGCTCTGGCGAAACTGCTGTAGAACTAAACAGCTGTCACTCAAATCCACGTTGACTGTCGCCTCTTTCCAACTTCTGTTTGCCGACGGAGAAAGTTTACGAGTAGTAAACATTATTTTTCTTTCCGTTACTTCGCATATAAGTACGCTTGTTTTAGCGAAGTGAGTTTTTGATTTTCTCCTTATAGAAACAGCTTCTGCAATTGAAAATGGTTAAACATACCCCATTTTACCCTTCTATTCAGCAGATTGATCTGATTTTATGCCATTTTTCTTAGTCATATCATTGTTAAAGAGTCCTATACTCTTGGAAAAAAGATATTTTTTTACACGCTTTATATTAGCTTCACTTGTATGTCTGTATGTAACCGACTCCTTTGGGCGCGATTTTGACCACTTTAAACCGTCAGATTTCATTCAAACTTTGTAGATTTATCGAGGACCGATGACAATACACTAATTTGATAAGATTATTCCATTTTTTAAGTTGCAAAAAAATAATAGTTTAAAAAAAACTAAAAAAACACGCTTTAATAAATAAACCAAACTAAAAAGTAGGAAATAAATAATAGTTTAAAAAAACTTAAAAACACGCTTTTATACCAAAAAAATAGAAAAACTTATTTTAAAAAAAGCGTGGGGTGCATGGTATCAATAATTATATAGTTCATTACACACCTAGGGCAGTAAAGTAAGAAATGTCTCAGATCACAGGCCGAGGCGATACCATGCACCCCACGATTTTTTTTTTATATTTTTTTTTTCTCATTTTCTATTTTTTTAGTATAAAAGCGTGTTTTTTAGTTTTTTTAAACTATTATTTTATATTTAAATATCTGAGGTTCTTTATATTTGTGGGAGCTCTATTTTATATTCAGAGTCAGGATAGGATAATGTGGCGCTCCCTCTGATTACCCCCTGTAGATCCAGCACTGACGCGGTTATAGATAGAACAATGAGAGCAATAAACCTAAGCTAAATTTACCGACAAATTAGACTTTGCAATCGAATTAATTGAAAACAATTCATATCATTGTGATTGGTTTATACTGGACCATAAATATGATTTACAATAGAAATAGTTCATTTAGTTTATCTGAAATAATTTGACTCTATACTTAGTTGCCAGGTACAAGGGTTCTCAGAATTTCAGAATATAGGGTAATTCATTTACTAATATTTTATATATTCCAATTTGAACACTTTCAAAATGAGTTTCCACAAGGTGTAATACAGGGTGTTAGTGAATAAGTGCGACAAACTTCAGGAGGTGATTCTGCATGAAAAAATAATGACAGTTTGTGATATAACTTTTGTACGCAAATGCTTCGTTTTCCGAGATACGGGGTGTTAAAGTTTTTCTTAAAAACTAATTATTTATTTATTGCTCTGAAACCGGTCGAGATATGCAAATGAAAGTTTCAAGAGGTAGTTATTGCGCATTTTTTTACATGCAATTGAGAATGTTATGTTCATCATTGGCGCGCATACGAGTAATGATCTCAATTTTTTAAATAAAAAAATGGTACGCCACTGATATATTCCAGATTGAAAATGATTTTTGAATTCCTCATTCAATTTGTGACAAAAAAAATATCTTGCCTTTTTCTCGTATGGGGCGCCGTTTTTATGCCAGCTCGATGATTGTATGCTGAGTTGTATCCAGGACGTAGGGTACCCCATCACACAATATTTGCTCGTCTTCACCAACGTTTGCGCGAAAATGGTACATTTAAGAAACAAACGGCTGACTGCGGGCGCCCTCGAGAAGTACGAACTGTGCAACTAGAAGAAGCAGTTCTCGAGTTAATTGCGGAGTCACGTGAAACAAGTACTCGATTATTTGATCATCGATGCGTGTTGAAGTTATTACTATTATTTTGCATTTTTCACAAGAATGCTTAGGAAATGAATTTGACGTTTAAGTAAGTAGTTTTTGTTTTTTGTAGGGGGCGCCACTTATTCTATTTATTTTTACTCGTTTGGAATAGTTATTTTTGTATCAAGGGTGCAAAATCTGTATTTGTTTTGATAAAATTTGCAAGAAATATCAACATTTTATTTCAAAAATTTTTGAATAGGTACAATAAAATAAAATAAAGGAAACTAAATTGTATTCAAATAAATTGTTCAAAGTGTCCACCTTCAGTCTTCTAGTCATTGAATCTCGTACCCGCTCAAAAATTATTGGTGTGTTTCTTATTGTTTCACAGGCGTCTACTATTCGGTTTCCTAGATCTTCGTCGTTCGCTACTGGAGTTTTATAAACTAGTACTTCAAAAGTCCCCAAAAATAAAAATCTAGCGGGTTTAGATCTGAGGACCTTGGTGCCCACGCCTGGTTAGGTTCTTCTACACCCCTACCGATCCATCGATTTGGATAAACAGTGTTAAGGACTTCCCTGGCTACAACGCTTAAATTGGCCGGAGCTCCATCATGCATAAACTACATGCGTATACGAATTTCTAATGGTACATTCTGAAGTAGTCCCGGCAATTCATTTTCTAAAAAGTCTCTGTTGTGCCATTCAGTCGGAACGGAAGAAAGAAAGGACCTATCAAGTAATTATCAATTATTGCCGCCAATACATTTACAGAAAATTGATACTGATAATGTCTTCCACTAACTGTGTGCGTATTTTCCAGAGCCCAAACATGGTTGCTATGAAAGTTTACGATAGCATTTCGGGAGAAGTTTGCCTCGTCCGTGAAAAGTGCATATCTTAAAAATTGAGAATTTCCAGCCAATTTTCTCAAAAACCACTGACACATAGTAATGGGTTGGGGAAAGTCTCGTGGCAAAACAGCTTGTACCCTTTGAATATGGTATGGATAAAATTGTTGATCGTGGATAATTCTCAATACTGTGGACTGAGTAGAATTGAGAGCTTCAGCAATTATTCTTGTACTTGTTTCTGGATTCTCCTTGAGAGCGTTCAAAACAGCTTCTTCCAATTCTGGGGTTTGGACTGCTCGTGGTCTTCCAATAATATCAGCTGCCCTCTTTTTAAAGCTACATGTTTCTGCCAAACGAGGGTGGAGACTGGTAAATGTTATAGCTGAATAAGTCAGTACTCGATTAGGAAATCGCTCCTGGTAAATACATCTTGCTTCGCGCGCATTGCCATCCGCAAGGCCATAAACGAAATGCATATCGGCTAAATGTGCATTATTGTTTAAATAATCCATTTTTTCAAAATTAGTGTTTCAAAACTTACAGAAACTTCAACAAAACAACAAAACGATTAACTGTCCATAATATGTAGTTATCAAAACTACTTAAACGTCAAATTCATTTCCTAAGCATTCTTGCGAAAAATGCAAAATAATGGTAATAACTTTTCAACACGCATCGATTATCAAATAATCGACTTGAAATTTTCAAGTCCAAATATCTAGAAAACGGTTGCTTATAGCGACTTATAACAAGGGTAGTTTTTTACGTAGATATGATAGAGGGATTGATTTTTTCACTGAAAAATGTGATAGAAGTATGCTCAAAAAAGTTATGAATCTTCAAAAAAGAAAAAGACGTGTAGGTGGCTCCCTCTACGAGAAAGAGCAATAATAATATCAGGTTAGATTTCGACACCTCAAAAAACCTCTCACTACCAATTTTCGTTCAATTAAGGTCAGTATTTCGAAAGTTATTTAAAAAAACACGAAAATAAAAATAAAACTTTAACGCCCTGTATCTTGGAAACGAAGCGTTTCCGGACATATATTTATTTGGACAATTCATATTACAATATTGTGAGGAATCACCTCCTGAAGTTTGTCAAAGTACTTTTGAATCACCCTGTGCAGAGAAAACAACTATCTTTCTTGTATATTGAAGGAATTTATTCCACAAAATAAGGTCAATTTTAGATATATTTTGAAGTTCATTGGATCATATTTCTAAAGTTTGCTGATAATGAATGAAACCAAATGAATACATTATGAACAATAAACAGCCATTATTGAAAATAAATTATATTTATCTAGCTTTGAACACCGATAATATTCAAATGATCTAGAATCTAGAATCTAGATGAACTAAAGATAATATCTATGTTAATCATTGTTTATCTCTACTGCTCCTTCACTAATAATATCGGAAGATTTTCAGTGTTTCTCATTTAAAATGAAGACACCAGGATATTATCTCTTTTATTTCTGACCAGACATATAGAGCTTGTTGTTTTCAACAGATTAGACTGATAAGACCCATACAAGCTGTTGTCAAATGGCATCTATTAAGGCGAACGAAAGGACCTCAAATAGAAAGAGCATACAGGGTAAACAAAAATTATGAATTCATTGAAAACATCAATGGTATTTGCTGATTTTCTGTTTGTGTGTTCCGAGGGTATGAAATGCAAACTTGGCAGGGGTTTTGGATTCAAGAATTGGAAAAAATTTCAATATTTCATACTCTCCCATCATTTCCGATTTCACCGGAAACGATCCCGACTTGGGAATTTCAAATGGAACACCATGTATATTATTTTTAGGATTAGGAACGAATCTGAGTACAATTGCATAGTTTTGAGACGAACAATTGGTAAATTTGATTTCTCAGAAGCATTTTTTTGCATCAAGAGTGCGATGAGTAAAAAAATCGTGTGCGGTTGGGGGACCCCGTCAGGAACGAAGATCCTTATGCTTTTTCTTCAACTCCGAATGTGATTCGATTTGGAGATTTATCATCACGTAAGGAAAAATCTTGTTCAAATATATTTTCTACCCAGACAGCACGGAATATTTTCTAAATATCCGAAAAGAGAACAGTATATTCCGAATATACATGGAATATTCTTAGAATATTCACATGCCTCTAGCATTATCCAGGAATATTCCAATATGCATATTCCCGGAATATTCTCGGGAGAATGTACCATGAATATTCTCGTGAGAATATTCCTGTATGAATATTCATGGAATATTCCTGTGTGAGTATTCATGGAATAATCATGTATGAATATTCATAGAATAATCAAAATTGAATATTCTGTACTGTATATTCATGGAATGATCTCCCTTATTTCTATGGGATGAACACCAATAACCATTTTCGAGTTCAAAATATGGGAAAAGTATGAGAAAAAGTGCGAATAGATGTATTTGATTTGCAAACAGAGTTTTTGTTCAGACAAGCTGACAAACCTACACTACTGTACTGACCAAATTATAATTGGTTGGAAAATATCGAGGTGCACTTTTACGACCAATCAAAACCATTCCGTTGTCGTTCATCCGGTAGTCGTAGCTTAACCCGATGGCAAAGCTGTAAAGTTGAATGCATTTTAAATTGACATCTTTTTTTTTTCACTGGTATGGGTTACTTTTTCATATTTGTATGTGAAACTACTGTGTTTGGAATTGTTTAACAACTATTCCTAATAATCACCACAGTGTGGTAAGTACACTTTTATGTTACCATTCATTTCATTCCATCAAAATTTTCACACAAACTCCGTCACAGCATGCAAAAGGACAGTTAAGTAATCAAGTTGAAACTATTAGTGATAGAATGGATTCAAGTTTTTTTGATTCAGATAGCAGTAGTTCGATCTTGCAATTCTTGTTTTTTAGAGATATCCCTGTAGTGACAGAAGAAACGGGTTAATAAAATATGTGTTATTATTATTAAAACTATATAGAAATAGACCTGTTCAAATTCATGTTGTTTTATTTCATTGTAGGGAAGGAGTGCGCAGTCTGCGGAAATCAAATGTTTTTTCTGAGTGGAATCTGCAATTCCAACCACAAATACTCTGAGGAAAACAATTACGTATTACTACTACATAATTTTGAAATGAAGTTTTGTTTCTTGGCAATGTAAGCAAAAAACATTGCTTGAATTGTCAGGCATAATTGTAGAATTTCATATTATTGATGTAAAAGTGCCATTCAAGATTTTATTTTTGAGGATACTCATGTGGGGAAACAGTTGTATTTTTCTTTATTTTCTTAATATCTGAAATTTCAGGGAATGGTTATTTTGTTCTGAAAACCCTTCAGGATATTTAGGGAATATTACTATCATATTACTGAATTACTTTTAATATTCATAGAATATGTTCATGGAATATTCTAGGATTATCCTTTCTGGAATATTCATGGAATATTGTAGGTATATTCCGGATATACAAGGAATATTCCCAGAGGATATTCAGGAGTATTCTTTCTGGAATATTCATGGAATATTCTGGGAATATTCTGGATATTCAGGAATATTCCAATATCCCAAAAATAATATTCTATGAATATTAATGGAATATCCCGTGCTGTCTGGGTACTTTGCTCCGAAATCTTACTTGCGCAATAGAAATATTCAATTCCTACAAGCTCATATGTGCTACAAATACACAAATAATTTCAAAGACCAAACTACCAAGCCAGAGGTCCGGGTTCAATTCTCAACACGACCATATTTTTTTATATTTTATGTTTGCTGTGAATACTAACATTTTAAACACATTTCATTCGTTTGTTGAAAATATAAACAGGATGTTCATAAAATCAGATGTGGAATCATCTGCGACTGAAAGATAAACTTTAGTCACTATCTTCCATCGTCAAGATAAACTCTTGTGGGGTATTCATGTTGAAAAGGGAAACATTCTCAATTGAATATTGATAGAAATATTTTTCTGTGAATTGAAAAATCCACGATTAAAATGAAGTTATTTTTGTGAATGTCTAACAGAAAACAACTACTTCCCCGGCTAAAGCCACGCTGGACATTGAACTCACATCTGATAGATATTCTGAAGAAGCCCTAACTCAAAGAAAAATCTGAAATTGAAAATTTGCATTTTCATTCAGATAGTTATTTGATTTTCTATTCCAGTCTCAATTAGGAACTCATAAAGATGAATGAGGCAAAGAAGAATGTTTTCCAAAAGGGAGTACTCACCAGAAATCATTCGTAACATTGACGCAGGAGAGACATCGCATTCACTAGGTCTTCAATACATTTTTGTCGACGAAAATCTATTTCACGCTTCCACGATCATCAGGAAGACCGGAAGAAATGGAAAACACATTTTCAAAAAGCAATCTCAATTTGCAAAGATGGAGAAAGTGTCTTTCCAAAAGAAATGATTCTAACTTTCTCCATCTTTGCAAAGTGAGATTGCTTTTTGAAAATGTGTTTTCCATTTCTTCCGGTCTTCCTGATGATCGTGGAAGCGTGAAATAGATTTCTGAATGAAAATGCAAATTTTCAATTTCAGATTTTTTCTTTTGAGTTAGGGCTTCTTCAGAATATCTATCAGATGTAGTTCAATGTCCAGCGTGGCTTTAGCCGAAGAAGTAGTTGTTTTCTGTTAGACATTCACAAAAAATAACTTCATTTTAATCGTGGATTTTTCAATTCACAGAAAAATCTTTCTATCAATATTCAATTGAGAATGTTTCCCTTTTCAACATTTCATTCGGTTACTCGATTCGCCAGGTTTTCTTTAACTCCGAATGTAATTCGATATGGAGATTTAGATTGTTTCGTCTCTCAAGGAAAAAGCGTTATACTCTCTCCATCTTCCAAGCGATCCAATAAATCAATTAATATCGAGGTAGCAGAATATGTTGCCATCAATATCATGTATCCACCATGTTGTGTTTTCTCAATATGTTTCCCTTTGAAACTTGACGTTTTCTATTCCATCACATTTAATTGTTATTATACCATGCAATACTATGCCTAAATATCCATTCTTCAAACACCTCCGCCACAGAAAAAGGTATTTTATTCCTGATAATACTATTCTTTAAATGTACAGTGACCGGCAGAAAGTACGCATCATATGCTGCAAACCATTTCAATGAATTCAGTTCCACAATGATTGACAATATTATCAAACAAATACCCCCGGCAGGTGTATCTGGGGATGAACTTGTGAAAATCAGCGCCAAAGACTCAGTATTCCAGAGCCCAACAAATGAAAAGGAAATAACAAGTGTGATAAAAGCTCTGAAGAATAGCTCAAGTGCGGATGCGTACAACATTAGTTCAAAAATAATCAAATTTCTTCCGGAAATCTCAAGCAGACCACTTACACACTTAGTTAATACTTGCATGGAGAAGGGAGAGTTTCCGGCACACCTCAAACTATGTAGAGCAACCCCAATTCTGAAGAAAGGTGATATAAATGACTGCGATAATTATAGATTTATAACAATTACCCCAATAATATCAAAAATAATTGAAGTGATTGTCAAGGACAGAATAGCAAGCTTCTTGGAAAAGGGAAAATACCTTAATGACCAGCAATATGGTTTTCGATCTCTTAGATCAACCTCACAAGCTGTAACGGAAATGGTTCACCAAATAGCAAAAAATCTAGATGTGGGAATACATACACGTGCCATCCTGTGTGACCTATCGAAGGCCTTCGACAGTGCCTCACACAGAAATCTATTGACAAAGCTCTATAAACATGGAATACGTGGACCAGCTCTTTGTCTCACCCAAACATATTTGACAGACACAGACAACAATATATATATATATATATATATATATATATATATATATATATATATATATATATATATATCTCACAATAACGTAGTCTCTAATACAACACATTTTAAACATGGTGTACCGCAGGGTTCAGTACTGGGGCCACTGTTGTTCATAATTTATCTAAATGACTTGCCAACATTCCTAGATACTGCAGATGTCTTCATGTAAGATAAGATTTTTATTGACCTTCAAAGTTTACAATAATGTTTATGAGACAAGTTCACAACATGATTGTGTATGTAGGTAGTTCAAAAACTATAGCTAAAAGAGAATAATACTAGCACCCAAAATAGTGTATATGAACATGTGTATATAGTGTATAGAAAATAAAAGATTTTATGTAAGCTAGCACATTATATCCATATTGTATATATAAAAAGTAAAAAAGAGCATGTATATTTTAACTAAAACTAAACTATGAAGTAAGCTGATAGAGCAGGCATATTATATCCATTCATGAGAAAAACCATCTTCGATATTATAGAGTGGGTGTACAAGCAGCGATTTTTTCAAATAGTGTTTCAGTTTTTTAGTAGGGTAGGTCTTCCAGTCTACTGGAATACGGTTATACAATGTGATTGGCAAATATTCTGTCTGCTTCATTGTTTTGGTGATGTTCACTCGAGGCAGTCTATATAGATCTTTGTTTCGAGTATTGAACTGGTGAGTTTCAAGCCCTGTAATATTCTTATTTTTGTTTTTGTGTATCCATAGGATCACTTCTATGATATATATACATGGTATTGTCAAGATTTGCATTTGAATAAATAAGGGTTTGCATGTTCCTCGGACCCTAGCCATAGTTCTAACAATTTTTGGCTTATCAGTAGTTGTTGGCATATTGAGCTTTTGCCCCATATAGCACGCCTAATTAAATGACCCGTGAACCATACCGTAGTACACCGTCTTCAGTACCTCTACTGATACCATAATAAAATTGGCTTTTTGATAACTTTTCTCATCTCCTGAATATGTTTTTCAGTTCAAGTCCGGATCTATCTGAAAACCTAGTATCTTTACTGACGAGTCACCTACAGTATCTCTGTTTTTTGTGAAAGTTATTTCTTTGGTTTTATTTTTGTTTGAGGATAATATGTTTGCGTTGAAATAGGTTTCAGCTCGTGACAGTGTCTCATCTGACATTCTATCTATTTCTTCTAAGTTTCTGTCTCTAATTAAAAAGGTCGAGTCATCTGCATACATGAAGACATCTGCAGTATCTAGGAATGTTGGCAAGTCATTTAGATAAATTAAAGTCATTCAGATAATAAAAGATATATCATTATTGTGATATATATCACAATAACTTAGTCTCTAATACAACACATTTTAAACATGGTGTACCGCAGGGTTCATTACTGGGGCCACTGTTGTTCATAATTTATCTAAATGACTTGCCAACATTCCTAGATACTGCAGATGTCTTCATGTATGCAGATGACTCGACCTTTTTAATTAGAGATAGAAACTTAGAAGAAATAGATAGAATATCAGATGATACACTGTCACGAGCTGGAAACCTATTTAAACCCAAACATATTATCCTAAAACAGAAATAAAACAAAAATTCAACAAACAAGAAGAGGCTCGTGTAGTAAAGATCTGGTTTCAGATAGATCCGGACTTGAACTGGGAAGAACATATTCAGGATACAAAAAGTTATAAAAAAGCCAATTTTTATTAAGAAATCTCAGAGATGGTCTCAGTAGAATACTGAGACGGTGTACTACGGTATGGTTCACTGTCATTTAATTTATGGCTGCTACTATGGGGTACAAGCTCAATATGCCAACAACTACTGATAAGCCAAAAAATAATAGTTAGAACTGTGGCTAAGGCGGGTCCAAGGGAACATGCAAAACCCTTATTTATTCAAATGCAAATCTTGACAATTCCATGTATATATATATATATATATATATATATATATATTCATAGAGGGCGATCCTATGGATACACAAAAACAAAAATAAGAATATTACAGGGCTTGAAACCCACCAGTACAATACTCGAAGCAAAGATCTATATAGCTGCCTCGAGTGAACTTCACCAAAACAATGAAACAGACAGAATATTTGCCAATCAAATTGTATATAACCGTATTCCAGTGGACTGGAAAACCTACCCTACTAAAAAATTGAAACACTATTTGAAAAAATCGCTGCTTTACCCACTCTATAATATCGAAGATGGTTTTCCATGAATGAATGCCTGTTCTATCAGCTTACTTCATAGTTTGGTTTTAGTTAATATACATGCTCTCTTTCACTTTTATATATACAATATGGATATAATGTCTAAACATAAAATCTTTTTTATTTTCTATACACTATATACACATGTACATATACACTATTTTGGGTGATAGTATTATTCTCTTTTTAGCTATAGTTTTGACGTACCTACACAATCATTTGTGAACTTGTCTCATAAACTATTTTAAACTTTGAAGATCAATAAAATCTTATCTTATGGGAAATTCTTTTAATAATAAATTTTGACAAATATCAATACGTAATCGATTCTAGCATGAAAAGAAACCCCAAAAGATGCTACAGTTCCGTTCATATTTTCGTGTTTGGCGGAAAATTTAAAAAAAATAAAAATTATGTATCAAAACACGCTTGTTTGAAAAAATATCTTGTTGTTCAGAACGATATTTTATAGGTACATGTTTTGAAAAAATCTGAGATAAAAAAATAAAAATACATTTTTTGCCATAAAAAAAATTAATTTGGAAAAATAAATTTCTGACAAAGAAACCCATTAGTAAAGCCAACAGTAATATTTAAATAATATTTTGTAAAGATTCGCAAGCTACTCCTATTTGATTCGGAGAAAATTTTAAATCTGTGAATTTGCCATGTGTTCAGCTGCTTCATAAGAGGTCACTGAAATATCCCCAGGACATTATAATCCCGATACTGTTTATTATTAATAAGATCCTTGTATATACACAATTTTAATTAGAATTTTTTATTCGAACAAACAATAAATGTATTTTTGGGAAATGGTTGGAATCATACATACCTGCAATATTATCATTGCATCGAATTATTTCCTCATAATCGAAGAGGCCATGAAACAATTGACTAATACTGCTAATATGTCAATTTTTCTTCGGAAGTAATGTTTGGTGCGGCATATTAGATACGCAGATCGTGGTGCCTTACTTTTTTAGAGGCAACTACTGCTAATATGTCAATTTTTCTTCGGAAGTAATGTTTGGTTCGGAAGACATGATATTTTTCTCCAAGAGACAAAACCCTTAACGAACACTTTCCTCATAAATGGATGAGGTCGATATTCAGAGAACCCGTGGCCCGCAAGATCCCCAGATTTGACGCTCGTGAATTTCTTTTTGTAGGGGTGCCTTAAAAGTAAGGTTCATTAATATAGGCCATTTCATGATATCGACTATTTAGAAGAAGTAACAAGGCAATGTATTTATAACATTACATCACAAATGCTGCGAAATGTGTCCAGAGAAATGAAATCCCGAACATCTACATGTATTGAACGTCAGGGTAGACATGTCGAGTAGTGGACCATCACAAAGTTTCAGTATGTATTAAATTGTTTGGGTTTATAATTATTTCAGCTTCTTATTTTATTATAAAGTGTTTGAAGCGAAAAAGGGAAAAAATTTGTAAGTTGTTATGCCAATTTTTTGTACTAATAAAAATTCATAGCTTTAAAATGTCGTTTCTAACAACTTTTCCGAATAACATTTTTCGATATTTTTTTTAAATAAGTGTGTTTTGAGATATAATTTTTATTTTTTTTTATTTTTCGCCAAACTCGAAAAGACGAACGGCGATTGCACGTATCGATATTTGTAGAATATTTATTAATAAAAGAATTTTCCATATGATGCGTACTTCTGCCGGTCACTGTATACAGGGTGTAACATAAGTACGTTAAAATATTCAAGTGACGTATTCCTGAGACAATTTTAAGAAAAAGTCATATAAACTTGTGTCCGGAAATGCTTCGTTTCGGAGATACAGGGTGTTGAAATTGAATTTTTTTGTTCGCTTTTTAAAAATAACTTTTGCAAAAAATAAGTTATTTGCACGAAATTTGGTACCCGGGGTTTTTTTGACGTGGGAAATCATAATTTCGTATTAATTTTCATGTAACATCTAGAGGGCGCTGCGTACGCTGTCATTATTTATTTCAAATTGCCCTAACATTTTTGACAGTAAACTTTTGGTACTTTTCATGAAAAAACCTTATTCTCACACCTTTTCAAGTAAAAAAGGTACACTTTCTCAACAACGCTGGAGGTGATCGTTTTCGAGATATTTACAATTTTCTATATCGATGCATGTTACTAGGGCGTTAAGTGAAGTTGCTGAGAACATTACAAAAACTAAGTATGTGGTAGGTCTCGTCAAAATAAACTACTTTTTTCCTATGAAATGTTCATCGAAAAATGATTTGTTTTCGAGATACAGATTGTTGAAATATTTCAAAACATGGTTGGTTTTTGTCATAAGTTTGTTGCAATTTTAGTTATTTTCATCAAACTTTATACGCAGTATACCCGGACAGACTTCTTCTAAACCGAGCATTATCAAACGCTTAATCAGTATAGCCAAATTTGATTTCAATAATTTTTCCTTAATTTTAAAAATAGGTTTAAAATTGATTTCGCAGTATATTTTTAACTATTCATTGACAAATTCTACAGTTCGGAGTTTATAAATTGTTTTTTTGGTACCATGCCCGACTTTACGAATGCTGAAATGGCTGATATGGTTTTTGCATACGGCTTGGCTGACCGAAATTCAACCGAGGCCAGACGCAAGGTATCCCCAACGCGTCACTCCTTGTGCAGCGACATTTGCGAATCTTTTCCGGCGACTTTCCGAATCTGGAAGCTTTGAAAGAAATTCTGCAGTAGGACGGCCACGGAATTGGAGGAGGCGGTTCTCGAAGAAATTAGTGAACATCCAGAGACAAGTACAAGAAAAATTAGTCAAACTTTAAATGTGAGTCATATGACCGTTTACAGAATTTTAAAGGAACAGCAATTATATCCTTATCATATTCAGCGTGTCCAGGCACTTACGCTACGTGATTTTCAACCACGTATCGAATTTGCTCAATGGCTTCAAAGAAAAGTCGAACAACATCCCCAAATTTTATCGAAAATCCTCTTCACAGATGAGGCTAATTTTTCAAGAAATGGTATCATGAACTTCCATAACAACCACATCTGGTCGGAAGATAACCCACATGCGATAACGCAAACTCATTTCCAAGACAGATTCTCTTTTAATGTATGGGTAGGCATAATTGGGGATTATTTAATTGGGCCCCATTTTCTCCCCTTACGTTTGAATGGAGATGCTTACCAACATTTTTTGGAACACGAGCTTCCCCAGCTTATGGAAGATGTTCCTATTGGTCTCCTAAATCACTCTTGAAAACTAGGAAATGTTAAGGGATCGCATCATAAAAAACACTCCCGGCATTTTTCAACGGGTGCGGAATTCTTTGATGAAGGAGAGCAGAAGCTTGTATTACTTACTGTTGGGGGTCGTCACTTTGAATAGTTGTTGTAATAGTTGTTTCGTTAAATTTTTATATGTTTAATTGCCTAATAAATAACATAGTACTTCTCCGAATTGTTTTTTTACAAACTCCGAAATGTAGCACTTTCTAATTGAATAATTAAACCTGACAATTTTTTTTTATTTGGATTGATTAAGCAGTTTGATAATGCTCAGTTTGAAAGAAGTCTGTGTTTAAAGTTTGATGAAAATAACTGCAGTTGCAAATAACTTATGACAAAAACCAACCATGTTTTGAAAAATTTCAACAATCTGTATCTCGAAAACAAATCATTTTTCGATAAACATTTCATAGGAAAAAAGTAGTTTATTTTGACGAGACCTACCACATACTTAGTTTTTGTAATGTTCTCAGCAACTTCACTTAGCGCCCTAGGAGCTAAGTAACATGCATCGATATAGAAATTGTAAATATCTCGAAAACGATCACCTCCAGCGTTGTTGAGGAAGTGTACCTTTTTTACTTGGAAAAGGTGTGGGAATAAGGTTTTCTCATGAAAAGTACCAACAATTCACTGTGAAAAATGGTAGGGCAATTTGAAATAAATAATGACAGCGTACGCAGCGTCCTCTAGATGTTACATGAAAATTAATATGAAATAATGATTTCCCACGTCAAAAAAACCCCGGGTACCAAATTTTTTGCAAAAGTTATTTTTAAAAAGCGAACAAAAAAAAACAATTTTAACACCCTGTATCTCCGAAACGAAGCATTTCACACAAGTTTATATAGACTTTTTTTCTTAAAATTGTCTCAGGAATACGTCACTTGAATATTTTAACGTACTTATGTTACACCCTGTATTATATCAAATTGACGTTAACACAAATTCAATGTAAACCATTAATCCAACTTCGGCATACAAAACACAGGAAATTATGTCCATAAAAGGATATAATCATCTAAACATACGTTATATAGAAATATAAAAGAAACTAACATATCTTTTACGTATGACCTTTGATCACCATATCAATCACGTCTGTGGGAATTTAAACAAAGCCTCTATGCAATCTTCCAATTATTATAGCTATTTATAGGGAATTACTAGAAATGATTGTTCTGACGTTTTCAACTTTTAAGTATTCATAATAGATTACAATTAGGTGATGAGTAGTCGTACGATAATTATGATAAAACTCAATAGAGTACATACAACTTAAGTGTAATAGGTCCATTTTAAATAGTTATTTGACAGGAAAAAATTGAAAATTGTAAAACAAAGCATGTAAAACAACTGATACTTAGAAATAGTTCTTGTCGATAAATTTTTAAAAGGACATTTACATATATTTGATTCCTCTTGTTATATGTAAATGTCCTTTTAATACACATTTTATCACGACAAGGAACCTATTTTCTTGTAAGATCCTGTTGTTTTACTACATGCTTTGTTTTACAATTTTGCAATAATTTATCCATGTCAATTTATATATACATATTTTCAAAAGATTTGACCTATTTACACTTAATTGTTTGTACCCCATTGAGGTTTATCATGTAATTTATCATGTACTGAGCTACCTCACTATTCACCCTCGTAATATTCACAATCCTATTTAGTGCCCTGAGGATGACTTTATAAAAAAGTTGAAACGTCGGCAACAGATATAGTGTTTCGTTAATTGACCTTTTCCCAACCAAACCCCAAGCTATAATAACCATGAGGTCACAAAACACTATAAGAAAATTCTAAGTCTTGGATATTCCAAATTAAGCCTCACTTGGATGAAAACGGGTTGATGAGTCTCTATTTCCCCATTCGTGTATAGCCATTTATCTTACAACATAATGGCATGGGCTCAGCTTCAGGGATAAATAGGGTTTTCATATCACAGAATCGAATATTTAAAATCTTTGACCTTAGCACAACCA